>JAJIBD010024564.1:0-297322 GCA_021461705.1 Cryptotis parvus | reverse complement strand
ACAAGCGGCTTCTGGAAAGGATTCAGCACAATCGACAATACCCACACAGTAACCAAGCTCATTGAGGTTTGTAGGGAGTAGAAGATGCCACAATGTCTCACGTTCATTGATTTACAGAAAGTCTTTGATTCTGTGGAGACTGAAGCAGTCATCGAAGCCCTAGCCAAACAAAGGTGTTGAAACCCAATACATCAAGATCCTTCATGAGCTGTGTTACGGATTCACCACCGGGATCTCACCATTCTACAAAGAAGTTAATCATTCTGTCAAAGAGGGGATCGACAGGGTGATACCATTTCACCAAAACTCTTCAGCGCCACCCTCGAGAACATCATGCGACAATTAGAATGGGAAGGAATGGGAGTGAAGATACATGGTCGGCAACTACACCACCTCCGCTTCGCTGATGACACTGTTCTAATAACACCAAACATTACCCAAGTGGCACAAATGCTGGCTGACTTTGACCGAGAATGTGGAAAGATCGGTCTACAGCTGAATCTGAAGAAAACCATGTTTATGAAAAATTAACTCAGTTCCTGAGGCCCCATTCACTCTCAATGGAACAAGCATATCTGAATGCAGCAGTTATGTGTACCTAGGTCGAGAAGTCAACATAATGAACGACCTAAAACCTGAGCTGCGCAGGAGGAAGAAAGCGGCATGGAATGCCTTCAAAGGCATCGAAGAAATAGCTAAAAGGACAAAGAACCTCCGGCTCTGGGCTCATCTCTTTGACTCCACCGTTCTCCCTGCATTAACATACGCCTCAGAGACCTGGGCCCTACGAAAGCAGGATGGGAATGCTATTCGGGTCTCCCAGAGAGGAATTGAAAGAGCTATGCTTGAAAATCACGCCTCACTCAAGTGAGAGAAGGAATCCAGAGTTCTGACCTCCGTTGCTATTCCAGAATCAGGGACGCTGTCTCCTTTGCCAAGGCATCGAAAATCAGATGGGCTGGACATGTAATGCCATTTGGAGACAACCGCTGGACTAGAGCCGTTAGCGGCTGGATCCCACGGATGTCTAAAGATCAAGTCACCGCCCACCTACAAGATGGTCAGACTTCCTTGTCAAGACCCTGAAGGAACAGTTTGAGGCTCTTCATATTCCTGAATCAGCCAGATGCCATTGGGCTACATTGGCTCATGATAGGGTCCAATGGAAATGTTACTGGCACCTGCTCGAGGCAATTCGATGAATAAGGGGATTCAAGTGATCAAGTGATAGTGACAAATATATCGGTCCTTGACTCCAAGCAAGTCAAGTATCTTCCAAGGATTTTTTTATAATATTCTTCATATCTGGAACAAAGGCAACTAGTTCTTTCTGTAAGTCATTCAGAAAATCTTGGGGTTGTGGGGCTTCTGTCTCTTAATATGAGTTATGAACCAACTGGTGCTTTAATATTTATGGTAGATAAAATCTAAAACAAATTTCTAAAATTTCCCCTCATTTTTAAATTAGTTTTTTAAAAAAATGAATTTTTCTTGCTAAAAGTCTGGAATTTATTGATAAGATATATTTTGAGATAACTGTTCATCAAATAGTGCAGGCTCTCAAAATTTATATAATGTGAGAAGAGTAAATGAAAGAAACAAAGTAAAGAAATACTGATTGCTTTTATATGTTTGTTTAGGTTAAGATATATGGAAACATGGAGAAAGCATCGTCTTTATGTCTACACTAGAGATAGATGTGTCTTACATGATTCTCTTCACCCACAGTCAACATGACATTAAGTTCTTATAAGTGGTATGGTGTATAAAATCTCAAGATCATTCCATTTTTGTCACTGAAGATACGATTCCATCTATTTAATGGAAGAATAGCATTCCTTAATTATACAAACTTCAGCTTTTATTTTTTTTATTTGGAGCTGTGACTATGTGGCAGAGTATCTTACCATGTATTTTTTATAGCTGTAATTTATTTATTTACTTTTTTTATTATACCACCGTGAGACATACAATTACAAAGGTGTTCATAATTGGTTCTTGGTAGTACAGTATTCCAGCACCCATCCCTCCACCAGTGCCCCATTTCCACCACCAATGTACCCCCCCCCCTCCCGTCCACCCCCAGGCTGCCTCAACAGCAGGTAGCCCTGTTTCCTCTCTTTCTCTCTCTGTCTCTCTCTGTCTCTGCATCTCTCTCCCTCTCTATTTTGCACATTGTGGCTAGCCCTGCAGATATTTAGAGCTTATCACTTAAGTCTCTTTGTATATATTCAATGGTGAGTTTTAATCTGCCATTACCATTTCCCACGTTTAGTAAAACACTGGTGTCTATTTATATCCTATTAAAGAATGCAGTCATTCTATATCTGTCCTTTTCCTTCTGACTAATTTCACTCAGTATGATAGTCTCCATTTCCATCCATTTGCAGGTAAATTTCATAATTTCATCTTTTCTGACAGCCGCATAGTATTCCATAGTGTAGATGAACCACAGTTTCTTTTAGCCAGTCCTCTGTGCTCGGCATTTAGGTTGTTTCCAGATTCTAGCTATAGTGAATAGCGCAGAGATGAATAAAAAAGTACAGATAGTGTTTCTGCTATGTGTTTTCGGTCCCCGGGTATATTCCCAGGAGTGCTATTGCTGGATCAAATGGGAGCTCAATATCTTGTTTTCGGAGGAATGCTCATATTGTTTTCCCAAAAGGGCTGGACCAGTCGGCATTCCCACCAGCAGTGGATGAGAGTCCTTTTTCCCCACATCCATGCCAGCACCGGTTGTTCTTGCTGTTTTGGATGTGTGCCAGTCTCTGTGGTGTGAGATGGTACCTCATTGTTGTTTTGATTTGCATCTCCCTGATGATTAAAGATGAAGAGCACTTTTTCATATGCCTTTTGGCCATTAAAAATTTCTTCTTCTTTGGAAGCTTCTGTTCCTTTCTTCTCCCCATTTTTTGATGGGGTTGGCTGTTTTTCCTTGTGGAGTGCTACCAGGTGCCTGATATATCCTGGATAATAACCCCTCATCAGATGGGTATTGGGTGAATATCCTTTCCCACTCTGTGGATTGTCTTTGTATCTTGGTCACCGTTTCTTTTGAGGTGCAGAAGCTTTTCAATTTTATATAATCCCATTTGTTTATCTTTGCTAGGGAAGAGAGAAGAAAGGGACATTAAAGAAACTATCCCATTCACAATTGCACTGCAGAAAATCAAATACCTAGGAATCAGTTTGACAAAGAATGTAAAGGATCTCTACAAAGAAAACTACAAAACGTTACTTCAGGAAATAAAAGAAGACCTGAGGAAATGGAGACACATTCCCTGCTCATGGATTGGAAGGATTAACATTATCAAAATGGCAATACTCCCTAGAGCTTTATACAGATTCAATGCGGTCCCTATAAAGATACCCATGATGTTCTTCAAAGAAATTGAACAAACACTCCTGAAATTTGTATGGAATAATAAACCCCCACGAATAGCTAAAGCAATCCTCGGGAAAAATAAGATGGGAGGTATCACTTTCCCCAACCTCAAGCTCTACTGCAGAGCAGTTGTTATTAAGACAGTGTGGTATTGGTATAGAGACAGACCCGTAGACCTATGGAATAGAACTGAATATCCTGAAACACACTCTCAAATATACAACCACTTAATCTTCGATAAAGGAGCAAAAAATATTAAGTGGAGCAAAGAAAGCCTCTTCAACAAATGGTGCTGGGAAAACTGGGCAGCTACATGTAAAAAAATGAACTTAGACCTCCTTTTAGCGCCATGCACAAAAGTCAGATCAAAATGGATTATAGATCTCAATATCAGACATGAATCTATAAGGTACATTAGAAGAAAACATAGGAGAAACGCTCTATGACATGGAAACTAAAAAGTATCTTTAAAGACGCACACACCACTGAACTTCAGCTTTTAATCTAGTCATCTGTTGATGGACATTTAGGTTGACACTCTTTTTGGTTATGGATAATAATGTTGATCTGAACATGGGGACCTATTTAATTTTTGGAATACTACTTTCATATAGTTATATTTTATTTTTATGATTCATAGTTATTTTTGATTAGTATTGTTATCACTTGATTTTTCAATTTTCCTTTTTAAAGGAATCTCTATACCATTTTCACAGGGTTTCCCCAATCCTTTTCCAGAACTTGTTCCCTATTTTTTTGCCATAGAATAGATCCCAAGCGAAGTGATATTTGTGATGCTATTTTACATTGTCCTGATAATAAGTGATATTGGACACTTTAAAACTAATGTCTTGTAGGTCATCGTTATGTCCTATTTAGAGAAGTTTCCTATGTAGGTCTTTTTTGCTCATATTTTTTATTGGATGGTTTGATTTTTAATTACAGATGTATATATTTTGAATACTGATGAATTATTTGAGTCATATATAAAGTCAGCATCTAATGATCAGTCACTGGTAATAATTCATACTTTTCAGTTTATTTTAAGTGTTCTCCCAATGTTATTAGGCTAGATTATACCAGTTAGTTTCTCCTAGATCATTGCTAGCCAATCCAACTCTGATTATAAGAAAAGAACAGGGAATCAGGTTCTAACAACAAATCATAGTCAATGAAATAAAAATAAGCAGTGGTAAATTATCTTCCTTCAATATATAATTTTGATATATCGAAATTCAAATGCCATATTACATTGTGCTTCTCCTCGTGCACCAGTGACTCATTATGAGGAAAAAAGCATCAGATAAATCTCAGTTGACATACCATCTACAAATACTTAGTTACTTCCCAAAATTATCATATTCATCTAAAACAATAACTGCTAAAACAAGAGGAGCCTAAGAGAACTGGCACAACATGCAATGTGGCATCCTGCAGAATACTCCCCAATAGAAAAAGGACCTGAATAAAAACTAAGACTATTAAAACAAACACAGAGGTGGCCGGCAGTGGGACATAATTCTGAGTGTCTTGTCCTCTGTTTACTGAAAAGGTGATGCTCACCTGCTTGAGGGCAAACTAGTATGAATCTTCCTTAACCTTAAATGATAGTCTCAACGTAGTGAGGGTGGTAGTCTGGAAAATTATAACTGTCCCATGCTGGAACCAGTGGGTATAAAGAGCAACTGTGCCCAATCAAGAAAACATTGAAATCGTAGTAGATTATAGTAATGCTTCAAAAGTTACTGATTCAGAGAGCAATTGACTCTTGTATTTCTGCCACACCAATCTCATTAGCTAAGAACATGTAATTAGATTAAACTGTGAGTGGAACAAACAGAAAAGCTCCCAAGCTGGCTAGGCCTATTATCCAACAAACTTGATTTTGGCATTTACTAAATTTTATAATTCCTTTACCCGTGTCATATTTGGTATGCAAAAACCAGTAACAATTATAGAACTGCGTTCCCATGACCTGAAGAAATGGTTTGAGGCTCTTAATGCTCCTGGACAGAACACTTGCCCTTGGGATGCACTAGCATGGGACAGAAAATGCTAGTGTTCTAGGGTCAAATGGAGATGTTACTGGTGCCTGCTTGAGCAAATCGATGAACAACAGGAAGACAAGTGATCACTTGATCACTTGACATCCCTGTTACTCATTGATTTGCTTCGAGCGGGACCAGTAACCATTTGACCCTATCACGTGCCAGTGTAGCCCAATGACATCTGGTTGCTTCAGGGAATACAAAGAGCCTCAAACCGTTCATTCAGGGTCTTGACAAAGAAGTCTGACCATCTTGTAGGGGATGGCCATGCGATCTTTGACATCCCGTGGGATCCAGTCGGTAATGGCTCTAGTCCAGCGGTCATCTCCAAAACACATTACATGTCCAGCCCATATGATTTTCGATGCCTTGGCAAATGAGACAGCATCCCTGACTCTGGAACAGTGATGGAGGCGAGAGCACCAGGATTCCTTCATTCACTTGAGTGAGTTGTGATATTCCAAGCATAGCTCTTTTGATTCCACTTTTGGAGACCTGAATAGCATTCTCATCCTGCTTTCATAGGACCCAGGTCTCTGAGGTGTATGTTAATGCAGGGAGAATGATGGAGTTGAAGAGATGTGCCCGGAGTCAGAGGTTCTTTATCTTTTTAGCTATTTCTTCTATGCTTTTAAAGGCATTCCATGCTGCTCTCTTCCTCCTGTGCAGCTAGGGTATTAGGTCATTCATCATGTTGACTTCTCGGCCTAGGTACACATAACTGCTGCATTCAGAGATGTTTGTTCCCATTGAGAGTGAATGGGGCCTCTGGAACGGGTTCATTTTTCATGAACATAGTTTTGCTGAGATTCAGCTGTAGACCTATCTTTCCACATTCTCGGTCGAAGTCAGCCAGCATTTGTGCGAAATACTCTTCCCAGATTTTGCTGTATATTCAGGTATTTCTGCTCTTCTCTCTTTCAGGTCTTTCTTTATCGCTTCTCTGCACTGCTTTGCAAGCTTGAATGTAATCATTTGGTTGCCTGAGGCTTGAGCCCCCATACTGGCTAATGAGCTCGAGAGTTTTTGAAGACAGGCATCCTTTTGTGGCTTTTTCTCTCTCAGCATTCTTCGCACAATCATCAAGGTGCTGAACCAGTCAGTTGGATTCTTCATCCATATCATCAATGATGGTATCTTCCCATGTTTCTTGCAGTGGTGCCAAAGAGTTCCCAGTTGGTGGTCATTCTGGGAGTTCTCTTCATAAACTTTGAAGCCTTTTCTCTACATTGCGTGAAGTAGAATTTTGCATGAAGAGAGGACGGTGGTCCGATCCTGGTTTGGAATTTTTGGGATGACAAAACATCAGTCAGTCAAAACCGTTGATTGAAGATGATGTGGTCAATTTCATTGTGGAACTGTCCACCAGGGGATTCAGTCTTCTGGAAATGTGAGTTCCCTTGAATGGTCTTGGTGGACATGATGAACTCAGATAGTCTCTCACCGTGTTTATTCCATTCTAGGCCATGGGTCCCGCTGTGGAGTTCTTCGGTCGATTTTCTAGTTCCTATCTTGGCATTAAAATCACCGACTATGATCTTGTAGAATGTGTGATATTTTTTATAGAACTCCTCCAGTTCCATGTAGAATTTCTCAGTTTCTTCTTCCTTGTATGTGGATGTTGGTGCATAGACAACAAAGATAGAAACTGCTGGCAGTTCTATCTTCAAGTGTAATCATCCTATCTGGTTTGTTAGGCATTCAAATGAGTCAATGTTTGTGGCCATGTTCATGTTGACAAGGACCCCGATGCCACCGACGCCTCTTTCATCTCATGTTCCGAGGAACAGTTCTTCTCCGGTGTCAAAGCGGCGTGATGCAATTGGCGCCTCCTTGTTTCAGTCAGATCAATGATGTCATACTTGATCTTTTGCATTGTACCATCAGATCCTCGATATATGCTTTGCGTTGCCAGTGTACGTGCATTGAAAGTACAGACTGTCATTTTAAGTCCTTCTTTGTTTTGGCAGCTTATTATGGCACCGAAATTTCATCAGGCCCTACTTGTTTTGTCCTTCTTAGTGCTGCTTATTAAGGACTCTTTCAGGATCATGAAGATGAACATTTTTATTACTGGTTTTGGCATATTGAATATGCATCGAACAGCTTGCCAGGCTTTGCAGTGAGGGCGGTATACTCTTAGTAGCTTGCTGAGCTAAGCACTTCCAGGAGTAATTCCTGAGTGCAGAGCCAGGAGTAACTCCTGAGCATTGCTGAGTGTGATATTGCTCTCCACCCTGGCAAGCAGGTCATACCCTTCAGCAGCTCCATGTAGCCGGAGGACACATGGCATGTGCCCGGCGTCCCACTGGTGGTCCTTGATGAGCGCAGCGTACATGGACTTTATAAAGATGGTAAAAACAGATGACCGCCAGGTGTCCGTAATCGTGTCGCCCTGCAGGCCAGGTCTGAGACCCAGTCAGAGTCGCCCAGGAATGGGGGGCCCCAAGCCGAGGGGCTCCCCGACCTTACTGTCGCAGCTCGCCACAGCCATGCTGTGCTGTCCGCATGGCCAGTCACCGGGCTAGCACCTTGTTCCCTTCTCTGCCTCATCATCCACCTAGGTGCTATTTTCCGCCCATGCCCGACAGCTAGGTTGCACAACCGGGGTCCAAACTGCTGTTCTGGCAACTATCCAGCGCTGCCACGGGATCTGTGTCTGACCATACCCACACACGGTAACCAAGCTCATTGAAGTTTGTAGGGATTTCAGGATGCCACTCTGTCTCATGTTCATTGATTTAAGAAAACCTTTGATTCTGGGGAGACTTAAGCAGTCATTGAAACCTTAGCCAAACAGAGTGTTCAAACCCAATACATCAAGATCCTTTGTGAGCTGTACTATGGATTCACCACCAGGATCTCACCATTCTACAAAGAATTGATTATCAATGTCAAAAGAGTGGTTCAGGCGTTGAGCGATAGCCCAGCGGGTAGAGCATTTGCTTGCAAGTGGCCTATCTGTGCTGGCCAGGGTTCTATCCCCGGCAACCCATATATCCCCAAAGCACCGCCAGGAGTAATTCCTAGTGCAGAGCAAGGGAGTAACCCCTGAGCATCGTTGGGTGTTACCCAAAAAAGCAAAAAAAAAGAGGGGGTTCAGCACAGTGATACCATTTCACCAAAACTCTTCAGCGCCACCCTCAAGAACATCAAGCAACAATTAGAATTGGAAGGACTTGGAGTGAAGATAGATGGTAGGCAATTACACCACCTTGGCTTTGCTGATGACATCGTTCTAATAACACCAATCATTAGCCAAGCGGCACAAATGCTGGCTGACTTTGACCTAGAATGTGGAAAGATAGGTCTACAGCTGAATCTCAACAAAACTATGTTCATGAAAAAATGAACCCGTTCCAGAGGCCCCATTCACTCTCAATGGAACAAACATCTCTGAATGCAGCAGTTATGTGTACCTAGGTCGAGAAGTCAACATGATGAACAACCTGAAAACCTGAGCTGCACAGGAGGAAGAGAGGCGAGATGGAATGCCTTCAACAGCATAGAAAAAAATAGCTAAAAAGATAAAGAACCTCTGGCTCCGGCACATCTCTTCAACTGCACCATTTTCCCTGCATTAACATAAGCCTAAGAGACTTGGGCCCTACAAAAGCAGGATGAGAATGCTGTTCAGGTCTCCCAAAGAGGAATCGAAAGAGCTATGCTTGGAATATCATGCCTCACTTGAGTGAAAGAAGGAATCCAGTGCTCTGACCTCCGTCGCTGTTCCAGAGTCATGGACGCTGTCTCGTTTGCCAAGGCAACAAAAAAATCAGATGGGCTGGACATGTAATGTGTTTTGGAGATGACCACTGGACTAGAGCCATTACCGACTGGATCCCAGGGATTTCAAAAGATCATGTGGCCACCCACCTACAAGATGGTCAGACTTCTTCGTCAAGACCCTGAACAAACTGTTTGAGGCTCATTGTATTCCTGGAAGCAACCAGATGCCATTGGGCTACACTGGCACCTGATAGGGTCAAATGGAAATATTACTGGCGCCCACTTGAGCAAATCGATGAATAATGGATGTCAAGTGATCAAGTGATTATGTGCAAAACAGTATAAGCAAATATTTTAGGAATATTAGCACATATCGAATACAAACCTATTAAGACTGATAGATGTATTGAATTTTAGGTTACATATATGAAATGTCTTCAAAATATCTTGAAGAAGATTCTTGGTAAATTTGTGAGCTTTTGAAACACGTAATTATGTCAATTTAAAGTAAATTATTATGATATCTTGTTAGGGGAGCGGTATTTAATTGTATCCAATATAATGTCCAGGCTGCTGTCCTTCAACAAACATGACTTTTCTTTTTTTCAATTCCACAGTATTAACCTTTTTTCAGAACACAGAGAAGCCTATCAAGGGGGGGTTCTCATTTGGATTAGAGTGCAAGGGGAGAGCTGTACCTTTTGTTGCTCAGAAATACTGAATATTGGCTCTTTATTCGGAGAAGCAGCGCGATGAGGAACTTTTTTCAGGCAGTTTAAATATAGCCAATGTTATATTGTGAATAATTACTATTAATAATATGTCATTGAAAACTTTGTTCCATATGACTGATATAATATTACTAATATTTTATTCTATTGGCTTGTAAAGCTACTTCAATAGAAATAGCTTTTAACCAAGACTGTGTTCATGTACAATACAATGGAAATTGCAGTCTATATTCACAGCCTGAAGGAAATCTGAGACTTCAAAATAAATAATATGAAATGTTAAACAATGAAATTCATTCAATACATAAGCATCTATTTGTTTCTTTTACTATAGAAAAATATGTTGGTATAATATAAAGATGTTTTCAGACATCATTTTTAGGCTTGCTCTTCAAGCCATATTCTCTCTTAAACAAATATCTTGCTTGCTGGTCTTGATGTTTCTTGGCTTGCCTGTTTGTACTCAGAGAAGCCTCTTGTCTCTCTCAAGCAGATACTTTTTCTCTTTCTCTCCCCTCACATTCTTCTAAGCTTCAATAGAAAAAAATGGACCACGAATGGTATTTGACAAGAAAGTGAACCAAGTTGATATTTATTTGTGTTATACTGAGTTACAATTAAAATATAAGCTGAGGCATATGAATGTATTATTAGTTTACTTCAAAAAAACTTTTAATTTTAACAACAAATTAGAATGGTTAGCAAGGCTCTCTCTACCAACAGGAGTTGGGGGGGAAAGGTTTTTTTTTGATAGAAAAATGGTGGAAAGATAATAAAACTGCTGATTGATTATAGTTTAATTCCTAATTAGCTGCTTTGATTGTCTATCATTAATCTTTCATTTTAAAACTCAGGAATTTTCAGCTTATAATTTGAATTGTTTGTGTAAGCCAAAGAGCATTAGCTCAGTATCACTCAACTAGGTGCTTGCTTAATTAAAAATTACTCTATATGTTTACTTTCTCAATGTTTATTGACATAATTTACATATAACATTTTATTTTCATATACCATTAATTTAGCAAATAGTGGTTCAGTATTAGAATTCTCACCTGCCTGAATTATTATGCTCATAAAACAATAGTTGACACAGACATCATGACCATAAAAAACTGAACAATAAGTTTAGTGTGGAATCCTATGGAAGCTCTTGAATAGTAAATAATAAGCATATTTAAAACAAGTGTGGCTTCATTCCCAGTGCAAATAATAAGGATGGATTTCAGGCAATAACTATTTAAGTGAGATAAAATCTGAAGGTTCTATCTGTCTTTTTTTTTTCTTTTTTGGGTCACCCCCGACAATGCTCAGAGGTTACTCCTGGCTCTTCACTCAGGAATTACTCCTGGTGGTGCTGGGGGACCACATGGAATGCCAGGAATTGAACCCGGGGCTGCATGCAAGGTAAACGCCCTACCTGCTGTTCTATCTCTCCAGCCCCTCACTGTCTTTTTTTACTTTCTTCCTTGACAACGATGTGTTTGTGTGTGTATATTGTGTGAAAACTATCAAATACATATGCACTGTACACATTATATGTTTAAAATAATGAGGGATACAAAAGAAAACTATCATGGTTATTCAGACTTAATACAAGACAGTACACAAGTACATTCAGGGTGAAAAAAAGTGTTTAAGGAAGTGCATATTAAGGTGTTGTATTTGACATTTTTAAGTTTCAGAACTACTTGACAAAAAAGCGTAGCTTAAAGGTCAAAAAACCATTTGAGGGAAATAATGAAACACACACATAAGTCAGTACTCTACCAACTTTTGCTTTTATTTTTCTTCATAATCTAAGTCCCAGAACCTGATAGTCCTCAGAATCTAAGCATGTGTTTTGTACCCTTCAGAGCGTTTTCAGTCCCAACGATGGCACTACTGACCATGTGCTACCTTGAAGAGGAAATTACACAACTTTAACATAATTAGAAGTTATGTTCTAGTAAATTTAGGTTAATGAAATATTGTATTTCATAAAATTTTAGCACAACATGATTTTCAGTTTTATAGCAACCGTATTAACAACCGTTGCAGAGATGAGAATTTTTATTCCCAGCTATGCACTAAAAGTGAATCCTATGTTGTTTTTGTTTAGAAACCATACCTGAGAGTGCTTAAGACTTGGCCACATGCAAGTGTCAGCTTACTTGCTCTACTATCACTGTACCATCTATGATTATCTTTCTTGTCACTTGTCTTCCCATTGTTCATCGATTTCCTCAAGCAGGCGGAAGTAACGTCTCCATTAGTTGGGAATGAGGCTCATTATTGTTACTGTTCAGCATATCAAATACAACACGGGTAGTTTGCAGGCTCTGCCTTGGCTCTGGGTACATCCCAGAAGCCCAGGGGGCCCAGTCTTTTTCTGTGTCAGAACATCAACCATCCAGGGCCCATGGGGCAGAGCCCTGGGTATAGACAAGCCTGTCTCCTGTCTGCCACCTGCCAATACAGTAACATTTAAAATATACACCTTGTTTTTCACATACTATAGTAATTTTATGAAGACATCATGGATTAGAAAGTTTGTTTGCATGAGTATTTTAGAATTTAAATGAGAAGGCCTAGAGAGCATGTAAGAGGTAAGGCACTTGCCTTGTTTGCTTCTGAGTCTGGTTTTAATCCCAATACTGCATGCTGTCCTTGTGAACAACCAGGACTGAGGCTTAAGCACAGAGCTAGAAAAGGCCCTGAACACTGCCAGGTGTGGCCCTCATCTCTCCATCAAAAATAATATTAAAATGAGAGTCCACAGATTGTGTTGTTGTCCTTTATAATAGCTGCCCATCTATGTCATAAGATGTATTTTATATGTATTTTTCAGAAGATCAAATGCAATACTGTAATTTTACCTATAGATATATAAATAAAATAATGTGTATGCATGTAATATCATTTCTTCTGTATATGTATGAAGATAGCAAACATGTGTGTCACTGATCAAAATGTCACTTATTTGTGAGTTTATGGTCCCGGTACTTCATAATGCAACTTTTAGAAATATGGATCAAAATACATGGATTTGGTTCTGATCAATTCAAATGGGTGCACATTAGTACCTTAATTTGCCCATATCTGTGTCATTATAAGGCAAAGAGAGATGAGTTTTAGGAGAACAGAGAGATAGTGAAGTGACATGTCTACACAACAGGAAATGCTAGGGATTTCCAAAACATTTTAGTAAATAGGAACAGGCAAAAATAAATGTAGGGGTTACATGAGAGTGTTTATGGAGATAACAATGAGAATGGAAATTTCAATTTAAGTTGACGCCAGCTTTGACTCTCTGCTATGGTGTGATTAAAAATAAATATAATGATATCCAAGATGTGCTTGCTAAATCAATTTATTGTATTATGTGCCTGTAAAGGCACATTCGATTTTATCTATGAGGACCAATGGAAGACGATTTGAAAAGATTTGAAATTTCAAAACTCTTTTAGTACAGAAACAAAATTTCCAGTCAAACCTGTAAAAGAAGAAACAAGTAATTAAATATAAACTAAAGATTAAGACATTGCAAATATTCCTACTTTTCAATGATTTCTAAAATAATATTTCTATATTTCCAGTGACTCACAGTTCTAGAATATCTACCTATGTGTCTCATATAAGTGTCCCCCCCTGTTTTGTCTGAACCAAACATCGGTTGTATTAGTATTTACTGATCCTTAACTCTCTTAGTCACAATATGCTGAGCATAGCTACAAGAACAGAATGAACTAATCAGTATATCCTGAGAATCTATTGTTCACAGTGGACACTTATTTTAATCAGAAATTGTTGGTCATTTTTTCTTTTGTCCCACTTACCCAAAAATGAGCAATATTTGCTAGTCTTTTTATACTCAAGTTTTTTCTACATGGGAATATTAACTTCAGTTTAATTTTGAGAAACCCATATATCTCTTAGAGATCGCTCAGATGTCTTAGTCATCCTTTGAATTAACCACCCATCTATGTAATGATATGAATTTCATATATGTCTTTAATAAGATTAACTACAGATTTGCGATTTTCCTAGTGCACTGGTTATTGTGCAGCATAAAACATTCATTATTAATTTGAAGCTATACCTTGATTAAGTTATGTGCATTAGAAGATTTTTTAAAATTATTCTACAGTCATTTCAGAATCAAGTTTTAGATAAATTATGAGACTGGCGCTACCTACTGTGCTAGGGCACCTTGGTTTTAGATAAATTGATGCTACTTAATCAACTTCTTTTTTGAGTTCAAAGTTCTCATTTCTTATTTAAATACTTTTCTGCACAATTTTAATTATCTCTAGAGATAATACTCTTTGTTTTCTGTTGCAGCAACATTTTGATTCAGTAAATTCCTTTTGTTTCTAAGTAAATCACCCTGAGATAGACTACTATAGTCTATCTCATGATGGACAGGCTATCTCATGACAGTCTATCTCATAATGCCTCATGATGGGGTTTCAGTCATACAGTTCTTCAACATTTATCCCTCATTTCCCCCTCAACCTGCCTCTATTAAAAATGCACTCATGTTTATATCACATGCCTGTAAAACATGTACAATCGCACTATTCTTTAACAGCTATTTTGTAAGGAGTGTCTACTTTATAGATTCATTTTCAAACAAGGTGCTAAGCTGTGAAGGAAGGCGTCCTTGTTTCATCCCAGTTTCTGCTCATGAGGAGGTCAAATAATAAACTATTACTTAATGAATATTCACTGCAGTTGGGCCTTTTCTTCTTAAATATGAGACTATGGACTATATTATGACTATGTCCCACATATGTACCATATTTTGATTGTTTCTCTCCAGTTTTTCAAAGATACTTCCCAATTTCATTTGAGTTACATTTTTTAAAAAATTATGCATATATATATAAACTTATTTTATATTTTGTGGTATCTCAAGGACCAGTGGAATTTTGCTGAATATTGAAATATTCATTGAATGAAATTCTCTCATCTTTTCTTTTCTACCTCAGACTCTTCTCACATGGGTTCAGTTCTGCAATTTTCCCCTTAACTTTTGAGTAAAATGATCTATTTATTTCAGAATAGACATAATCATATTACTTTCTTAGGTATTCCTTATTAATACCAGCACAGCATTTGCACAAAAGTGAAACACCTTGATGCAAATACAGGAGTGAAGATTCAGAGTAAAAACTGCAGGGGCCGGAGCGATGGCCCAGCGGGTATGGCGTTTGCCCTTGCATGCGGCCGGCCCATGCTGGCCTGGGTTCGATCTCCAGCATCCCATATGGTTCCCCGAGCACCGCCAGGAGTAATTCCTGAGTGCAGAGCCAGGAGAAACCCCTGAGCATCGCCGGGTGTAACCCAAAAAAAAAAAGAAAAAAAACAGGGTAAAAACTGCAGAATGTTTTTAGTGTTCTAAAAGGCCTGCTTGTTTAGCATGATCATTTGCTAGTTGACTCCTATTTTATGTGCTTTTTTTTCTTTTCTATTCTTTTCTTTTCTTATCAATTATATCTCATTCTCTTTATCTTATATGTAATGTATATAATCATTATTATACACATAACAACTGCTACTTACAGCTTCACATCATGTTCTTTTAATTCATCACTTTGGTTCAGTTCTCTGACACTCATACAACTACCCAGAATCAGTTGAATTATGCTACATGCATTTGATACACATTTATGTTGCTCAAATTATATATACAGTTAATATGTATAAGTCATGGGACCACACTCAAAAAATTATTTACTTTTATTGAAGTACCTTTTTATGTATTTTGTTTTCTAATTATCATATCTATTCTACCTGATGGTTTTCAGTTATATTACTAACTAATCAGTAAGAAATTTGAAGTTTAGAAAATAAGGAATAGTTCGAAGTCATAAAGTCAATATCACTTAGCCCCATACCTTAAACTGAAGTGTTCCTCACCCCAAAGGCCAGCCTCTAAACCACACCATGAGATAAGGGCTCTTTTAAAGCACCTTGGCAAATTCTTGTCATACGACTGCATCTTTAACCAGAGAAAGTGTTTTATTGTGATTTCTTTAACAGTAAATATTCTGAATATAAAGTGTCACCAGACCCCACTTACATGTTTACTTATAATATTAACGTCCATAATTCCCATTTTCGTTGAAGCCAATAATGTTTCTCCTGCAGATAAAAAAAGACACAGTGTTTTAAAGTCTGACATTAGCTAATTAACTGTCTATGAGGACTTATAGAAAATGGAATGGCAATCCATTTTCATTGTTAATATTTCAAAATAAAAGTCATAACTGTTTGAATAAAAAAAAAAAAAAAAAAAAAGACACAGTGAAAATGATAAGGATAAGAAAATACTATTCCTATCTTATCCTACTATAATACATATTTAAAATATATTTATTTTATATAATATTATATATTTATAAATATAATATATTACTATATATTTAGTATATTAATATAAATTACTATAATATATTATATAAATATTATTCCTTTTGATCCACTTACCCAAAAATGAGCAATATTTGCTAGTCTTCCCATACTCAAATTTTTCTACATAGGAATATCAAATACTATATATTTGATATCAATTACTATATATTTAAAATACTATATTTTAAAGTATATCTTTTAGCAAAAAATATATTTATATATAAATACTATATATTTAAAATGCTATATATTTAAAATAAAATTCATTGTCAAGAAAGTTTATTGCATAATTCCTAGATGACCAATTTTCAATCTTTAAGTTGAATTTTTAAATTTTTATAGAGATATATTTTAAGAAAGTTAAAACATTTTACATATTTAAGATTTGTTGATGTTTTTTGTGGTCATAACCTACATGTCTGTGCAGCCACCTAAAAAGGTAAACCAGATGCTCAAAAAATATTACTAATATTCTGTGTAATATTATTCCCAAATTACTCATGGTACTTGTGTTTTGTTTATTTAAGAAGAAGCGATTTATTCACAGAGCTAAGATTGAGTTTCTCTTTTTTACTTAATAAGTAACTTCTCATCACAAAACTGCCTAAATTGCTTAAAAGTCAAATCTATGTATCTGAACACCTTTTGACTCTACTACCATGAACAAGATGGTGGTGTCATTTTAAATACCTCTACTTGCTCTTTTTAATGGAAAAATGTTCAATATTTTATGATCCTGATTTTCTATATTATTATAAGAAATCAATTTCTCAATAAAATGTTTAAGGTGAAATATTTTAACAGTTCATTGCACCTACTATTTCCTCAGTCTTCACAAAAACTCAGAATTTGGAAACAGAAAATGTTAAGCATTACATGCTTGGGATATGAGAGGGGAACTGCAAGCAGGACGCTTTCCTTGAACATAGTCAGTTGGGTTTGATCCTCAGCAATATTTATGATACCCTGAGCAATGCCACAAGTAATTCTGAGAGAAGAGCAGGTGTTACCATAAGCATCTCCTGTGTGCCCAGCTTGCACCCCCAAAACAGAATCATTACATGCTGAATGGTTCATAACTTCAAGTAAAGCAAGTTATAATTTCAAGTAATATTTAAGAAAAAGCATATAATTCTGATATAATATATACCACCTTGAATGTATATTTGATTTCCATCTAAAATTCACCAGTACCAAAATTTTGAGTCTTTCATCAGTGCACAGAAACATAGTAATCGAATGTGCTTCATCTAGTACTGGTACTGACTTGTCACTGGAAACATACTATCTTTATAGAATAAATAAACAGAAATGACTGTTACATTATATCATATTGGGGGAGAAACTTACATAGTTGTTGTGTCTTCTCTCCAAGGTTGCCTCTAAGAAAGCAATGGAAAAAATTAAGTAATAAACACATATTTAGGTATCAATTCTTCCAACGCTAACTAAGAATACCTTACCTCTTTAGGTGAATCACCACCCTGATAAAGAAATGGAGACACGAGTCAGTATTTCAATTGCTTTTATGAATTACAATTTGTTTTCTAAATATCAGAAATCTGATATCAAGCAATGTAAAAGAAGTTACAGGATGTCAGAACAATTTTAAAGCAAAAATAGAAAAATGAGGGGTGAGGAGGACAAGCAAGAAGGTGTTTGAAGGTTGTTACTTTTGTATTTTAACCCAGTATGTTTTTGTATTTTAGCCCAGATATACAGGATTTAATGACAACATGTGATGGGATGTACTGACATTTGGAGAACTAGAAATTTTAATAAATTAAGTAACTTTAATCAAACTCTCAGCCCTAGAACTTCACAGAGTTCTTTTCAATCCCCATCAATCTTTAGGGTAACCTAATTTTTCATTTTTATAGTTTTTACTGGAACTCAACAAACCACCATTGAGAGCAATGATTCTTATGTACGTAATCTTGATTGCTTCCATATCTCTGAGTCCTCTATTTCAGACGTTCTAAACCTCGCTGTATTCTTTGATATACTTTGTGGACAATATTCATGTATATTCATTATCTACCTTACAGAGAGGTTTTCTACTCCACAATACATACACAACTGTATGATTTCAAATCTGTAGAATCAAGATATTACACAGGTATATCAAGATATTAACTATGATTTTAGAAAGAAAATGCTTCTACTATGTTGGTTCCTGTTGTGAAATAATTCACATTAATTTTAGACAGAGATAGATGGAAAACAGCTAGTTCAGCTAGTTCATAAAATTTAAAATGTGGGAACTATCCAATCTTCTAAAGATTCAGAAAATGAAGAATAAACCTCCCATGCACCAGAGAACTATGAAAATTAATCATGAAAATGCATTAAATGTTATATAATACATAGCAACAAACCATGTCACATTATATTAATAAGAATAATTATAAAACATGATTTGAAAACAATAAAACTTCCAGATTACACTCTATATGTTAGTCACTATATCAAGCTAAAGTCAAAAATTGTTTTGTTACATCAAAAGCATTGCTATTTCATTTCATGTTTTTATTCATTAATTTTAATTTTAATTCCTTATAAACAAAATAATACAGGAATTTATCAAAGGGCTTTAGAGTAAGTCAATTCTCATAGCATGTGTGCCTATTAATTTATATGAATTTATATGTAAGACCCTTAAGGAGTTCTTGCGGACCAGCTCAATAAAAATTTACTTACAGAATAATAAATTTAGATGTGGTCAGGAAAGTTCACTGAATATTTCATTGATTATTTCAATGAATGAAATATTCATTGAGCATAGAAAGCAAGAGAGATTTTCTAAAACATTTCTGGAAATACATTCTTAACATTTCCTGATTTACTTACAACTATGGCAAGCAGGAGAGCCAGAACAAAGGCGAAGATTTGGAACTTCATATTTGTTCCTAAAAGAGCATTTATGCATATTTATTAACATCATTTCTAGACTTAAAAACCAGGTCCCTATTGATTTAATTATATTTTGAAGCATTTTGTAGTATACAAGAAATATGAGTATAATTAAGACTTGACATTTAAAGATCCATAAAGGCCTTCAATTAGATAAGTATTCTAATATGGAAAATTAGTATAAAACAAAAATCAAATGCACTTTCCATTCAGGGTAGGGGCATGAAATTAAGGGCATATTAGTTTTGCTCACAGCTTATACTGGCTGTCTTCTCAAAAAATCACTGCTATGCTAAGTGATTGGAATTGGAATATGTAGTATTGGAATATGTAGTATTGGAATTCCTCCTGGGGAAGGAATGCATGCAAAAGAACGACCTTACCCCCCAGTCCTGTTTTTCTGGCTTATTCCAAATATAGTTCTGAAATAATAGATCTAGTGCATATTAAAGTAGACATCAAGGTAAAGCTTGTGCTAGACCATTGCAGATGAATAAAGAGAATAAGAAATACACAATCCTTAGAAATGGAAATAACTCCTAGTAGGGACTGAAACCATCCCAAAGCAATTAGTAATAACAAGCTTCCTTTTCACTTATTTTCTTCTTCCTCTTACCCAAAACCGAATAATGAGTGACAGTTCTCCATTTTGTTCTTTCTTTGTTTAGGTGTGTAGACAGTCGAGATGTACCTCAGGAGACCAGTTCATGATAATTCCTTCCTTTGCAGCCTAAGTGGTCTGCAACGCACCCCTTCTTCACAGTTTTTTAAAAAAAAACTCTTGGCAGACATGTGACAGTTACAAAATGAATCTGTCCTCAAAAAATAAGAGGATGAAGGATGGAAAAAAAGAAGGAAGTTATGAAGGAAGGAAGAAAAAGGAGGAAGGAAGAAGGAAGGAAGGAAGGAGGAAGGAAGGAAGGAAGGAAGGAAGGAAGGAAGGAAGGAAGGAAGGAAGGAAGGAAGGAAGGAAGGAAGGAAGGAAGGAAGGAAGGAAGGAAGAAGGAAGGAAGGAAGGAAGGAAGGAAGGAAGGAAGGAAGGAAGGAAGGAAGGAAAGGAGATAGGGAGGAGAGTGTGTCTGAACAAAGGGAGGGAGATAGGAGGGAGGATAAATTTGTGGGAGGTCAATATACAATAAAAGGAGAGGGATCTGTTTAATGTGAAACTTCAACTTGTAAGAAAGATGAAATAGTGAGAGGTTCTTTATAATAGAATCTCTTTATAATAGAGGTTCTTTATAATAGAATGTGTCTCTTCAAAAGGTTCAATGAAAATAACATTTACTCTATAGAAAGTGTACAGATAGTCTATCTGGAAAACTGACGATAATGAGTGGAATAAAAATACAGTATAATGTGCTAGAGCAATATGACATAACTTTGAGCTAGTACCTCACATGTGACCAAGCTGGGCACCTTATATGGTCCCCACACCCCGCTTCTACCTACCAAGAATGATTCTGAGTTTAGTGAGAAGTAGGTCCTGAGCACTATTGAGTGTGACCCAAATAAACAAAATAAAATGAAAAGGACTTTCAGGGAAATCTTCAAAATATTTAAGCAACTTATTGCTATGAAACGTTGCAGTGATCTTCCTCAGCCAAATTGTTCTACTTTGGGTCTCTGATTTGTTTTGATCAACATATGCAAAGAATACTAGATCTATTGCTGCTGGAAAAAAGGGCTTGTTTATTTTTGAAATATATGAATTAGAATAAAAGTATTATCTCAACATTTTGATAAGAAATAGATATTCTGTTTTAAATTGTTTACATAAAAGTGTATATTCATAATCATTACATCAGCAACTTTTTCATAATAGAAGATACAATATCCCACTACAAGACTTGAAATCTCTACCATACATTTTATAATTTCTATTTCTGCAGTGCTTATAAATTAATGTTTCATGTGCTCAATTTTAGGACTAGCATTAGACAAAAGTTGAAATATATATATTTCTTGGTAAATTATTTCAATAAACAACTGCTTAGACCAAATGATCATGCCAATATTTATAACACAATTGAATTCTAGTATTGTTTATTCAGGAATTTTATTAAGAGAAATTTATAGAGTGGTCTGTGATATATATCTAAAGATATCTCTATATAGGTGGATTACATATGAGATTGTGAGAGATAACAGACTATAATAAATAGGTAGAATGAGTAGGTCTTGAGAAAGATTTCCCTAGTGAACCATGTAAGAAAGATAAAATTAGTAAGCATATTTTAAGCAATTCCAAATTGAAGTGAAACTAAGTCATATAATATGAATTATTAAAACAAAGAGTATGTTGTATAGTTTTAATAAACTTAATAGGACACTATAGTGTTACACTGATAAAAGTAAACATTTGGAAGAATAGGAAAGAAAAATGGATTAGCTATGGTAAAATATTAATTATGGAAATAAAGAATTTAGAAAAGGATTCCTATATCATTAAGCAATACAGATAAACTTGCACTTGTGAGAATAATTAAAATAGTTTCACTTCATTATAACAATAGTGGTGCCTACTTAAAGTAGTTATTTAAAAATACAGTCTAGAAAGAATACAGATACCATAAGTTTAGAAAAATCATGACAATAAGTAGAGCAAACCTACAATGACAGAGGCTGGAATGATAGTAAAGAAGATGGATGACATGTTTGAATATTTGTTTCACAATAAAATTCAATTTTTAATGCTAAATATAAATTTCATTATTGATAATATGAATACCATGTCCTTATTCAACATGATAAATATACAGCCAAGAAATTCAGCTCAAATAAAAGATAAATGTCTGTTATTTTCTACCATGTATATTTTGCAGTCATTTCTATCAATGAGAAAATATGAAATTTTATGTTAGTATCAAATTCTAAAATAGGTCATTAATTTCTTTAAATTATTAGATCACAATACCTTATTAATGAAAACATACTATTCAGAAATTGTTGTTAATTTATTCCAACGAATAAAAGAGTTAATAGAGGGACAGTATATCAAATTTTGCTTTTACCTTTTATCAAAGATGAGATTCAAGAGTCAGAAACACAGGAGAAGTTCTCAAAGATGATAAGCCTTGTTAGAGAGCTGCTGTATATAAGCACACTGAAATCCTCATTATTTTCCTAACAAAACATTAATTAAAAGGTCACATTATATAATTGAAAATAGTGCCCAAAATCTGTCCTAACAGTTAATAAGAAAAACTTAATAGGATTATTTTAAAACAGGATCTTGTGAATCAGAGTACCCAGGAAATAAATTGACATATCAAGTGCTAATCCCAATGTTTGCTGGGATTATGTTTAAGGTTCAGACCAAAAGGAAAATCTGGTAGTGCAAAACCAAGTGCAAGGTAAACTAAAGGATACAAAGTTCACTTTATATAAATTGATGAGGGAACAACATTATAAAAGTACACTTTATGTTGGAACTCCATTTCATAAGATTTCAGTAGCAGATATCTCACAGTGACTAGGTGTATATGCTTTGATACCAAACTTGTTTCCATTGGACCTTTGTCCTTTTCACAATAGAAGAGACATGTTAAATTAGCATTCTTTATTTAAATTTAAGAAAGTGTAAATGGGCCTAAACCTAGTTCTTTTTTAGAATACACCACCTTTTTTCTGTTTAATAAATTGATGAATTTGTCATAACTTATTCTGGATCACTTGTATATCCCGTTATTCATCGATTTGCTCGAGCGGGTGCCAGTAATGTTTCCATTTGACCCTATCACTTGGCAGTGTGGCCCAATGGCATCTGTTTGTTTCAGGGATATTAAGAGCCTCGAACTGTTTGTTTAGGGCCTTGATAAGGAAGTCTGACCATCTTGCAGGAGGGCGGCCACGCGATCTTTTGACATCCCGTGGGATCCAATCCGTAATGGCTCTATTCCAACATTCATCTACAGATTGCATTATATGACCAACCTATCTGGTTATTTATTTATTTATTTATTTATTTGTTTATTTATTTATTTATTTATTTTTGCTTTTTTTGGGGTCACAGCCGGCAATGCTCAGGGGTTTCTCCTGGTCTGCACTCAGGAATTGCTCCTGGCGGTGCTCTGGGGAACATATGGGATGCTGAGAATCTAACTCGGCAGGCCGGTGTTCAAGGCAAATGCCCTACCCACTGGGCTATCACCCCCGCCCCCCCCATCTGATTTTTGATGTCCTGGCATATGAGACAGCATCCTTGATTTTAGAATAATGACGGAGGTTGGAACTCCGATTCCTTCTCTCACTTGAGTGAGGCGTGATATTCCAAGCATGGCTCTTTCAATTCCTCTTTGGGAGACCCAAATGGTATTCTCATCCTGCTTTCATAGGGCCCAGGTCTCTGAGGCGTATGTTAATGCAGGGAGAATGGTGGAGTCAAAGAGATGTGCCCGGAGCCCAGAGTTTTTTTTTTTCTTTTTGGCTATTGTTTCGATGTTTTGGAAGGCATTCCATGCTGCTCTTTTCCTCCTGCACAACTCAGGTTTTAGGTCGTTCATCATGTTGACTTCTCCACCTAGGTACACATAGATGTTGCATTCAGAGATGTTTGTTCCATTGAGAGTGAATGGGGCCTCTGTTACTAGTTCATTTCTCATGAACATAGTTTTGTTGAAATTCAGCTGTGGACCTATCTTTCCCCATTCTCGGTCAAAGTCAGCCAGCATTTGTGCCGCTTGGCTGATATTTGGTGTTATTAGAACGATGTCATCAGCGAAGCATAGGTGGTGCTGTTGCCGGCTGTCTATCTACACTCCCATACCTTTCCATTCTAATTGATGCATAACTTATTATCATAAATTATTTGGGGGAATGAGTGATCCGCCCATCCTTACCCAGAAGTGTTCAGTAACTATTCTTGATCCTGTGCTCAGGAATAACATTGCTTGTGTTAGCATACCACTACAGGGCTGGTGGCACTTTTCCTCCTGTGATCTCTGGACTTTCATGTATTTTTAAGTATGATAAATTGTTGGGGAATGTCAGTTGGGAAACTGCTAGTCACTTGAGGACAGGATTCTGAACCTGGCCTGAAACTATAAATAGGGGCCCTAAGGAGCATCAGCGGGCTTCCTGATGGAGAGAGTTGTGGTCTCTGGGGCCTGGGCCATAAGGCCCAGCATGGTTGATGGGCCTCTGGGTGCCTAGGCCCAATATCCAACACCAGGGAGGAGAAGCTGCTTCTGGTGCCTGGGTCCGAAGGCCAGCCCCAGTGCCACAAGTCCTGGTGCATGAACCCGAGTGCTAGAAAAGACTAAAGGGCAGCAGGGCAACAGGACCAAAGAACTAGATTATGGACAGAGAGTAACAGAGAAATAGAGGCTACAGGCAAAAAGCAGTGAAAACAGAGAATCTATGTTTATGACATAGATAAATAGAGGAACAGAGAGAAAAGAGGCCCTGAAGAGAAAAGTCCTGAAGAGAAAGAACCTTAGAAAAGAGGTCCTGTAAAGAGCAGTCCTGGGAAAGGAACTGAGAGGTGATGCCCTCCCAGAGAGAAGCCAATTTCAAGCCCAGGTATGCATGTCTCAGTGGCTAAATTCACCAGACTTCCATGGAGCTGGATCTGGGGCTCCTTCCCAGTCGGTCCACTCCGGAAGGCTGTCTCATAACTGCTGTTGGCACTGTCAGCCATTATCGAGGAACCCAGATGCACTGGATAGCTGCTGCAGTCTCTTCCCATGTTAGGCTTAACATGAGACTTCCTGGAAGCAGGCCAGGTTCTGACAGAACCTCAGAAACAAAAAAAAAAAAAAAAGCTCAAGGACCATAATTGCAGCCATTTTTCAAGGTCTGGACTCCACAACTCATCAGAACCCAACTCAGAGAGAAGCGAAGTGGCCTTGTGATAACTTAAAGCTTGGTATATTGATGTAACAGGCATCCCATCACATTTCATAGAATTAATTATTGGCACAGTCACAAGTGTGTGGGCATGAACAGTGGGGATCAAATGGTGCAATCGAGATTTAGTAATCTCCATTGACTTTTGTCTAAGTATATATTCATTGATCTTATTAGAGAATTAGTTCAAACAAGCAATATAGAATAGATTAATCAGTGTTTTGCATAGGACAAGTTCAAACAGAGGTTGAAGCTGTTCGTAGGTGCAGAGGTAGTGGGTCTGGGGTTGACTAGTTGAAATCCACTGTGTTCTAGAACTCAGAAAGTGAATGCAAGAACAGAAATCATGTAAGAGAAGTAACTGAGAAAGAGAGAGAGAAAGAGTAAGAGAGAAAAGAAATAAAAGAGGCTGCCATAGAGGCAGGCTAGGGGAGGGTGCAGGGAATCAGGGACATTGGTGGTGGGAAATGGGCACTGGAGGAGGGATAGGTACTGGAACGCTGTGTGACCAAAACCCAAACATGAACATTTTTTATTCTTTTTTTAAATTAATATTTTATTATACCATCGTGAATTACACAATTACAATGTTGTTCATGTTTGGAGGTTTCAGTCACATAGTGTTCCAACACCCCACCATCCACCAGTGCCCATTTCCCACCACTGATGTTCCCCATTCCCTACCCCCTCCCATAGCCTGCCTCCATGGCAGGTTCTTTATTTCTTTTCTCTCTCCCTATCTCTTTTCCTTCTCTTACATATTGTGGGTTGCAACACATACACTTAGAAACCATCATGTACATTTTTTGCCTGTATTTTATGCTCAGTTCTAGGTTGGCATTAGCCCTTTCAATATTTATTCGCACATGATCCCTTCTCTGTCTTACTTAACCTCTGACTCCCACATGTTTGTGTTAATTTCCACTTTTGGTAAGACATCCTGATCCACCTTTCACCTGACATTGGATTTCGGTATCAGAAAGTGTATATATGTATGTATGTCATGCATATAAATGCAGTCATTCTATATCTCTCTCCTTCTGACTAATTTCACTCAACATGATCCTTTCCATGTCCATCCATTTATAGGCAAATTTGATAACTTCATTTTTCCTAACAGCTGCATAGTATTCCATTGTGTAGATATACCAAAGTTTCTTTATCCAGTCATCAGTTCTCGGGTATAATGGTTGTTTCCAGGTACTGGCTATTGTGAATAGTGCTGCTATGAAAATAAAAGTGCGGATGTTGTTTCTGCTGTGTGTTTTTGGCTTCCCAGGGTATATTCCCAGGAGTAGCATGGCTGGGTCAAAAGGGAGCTCAATTTCTAGTCTTTGGAGGAATATCCATATCATTATCCAGAAAGGTTGTACAAGTTCACAAAAAAAAAAAAGAAGTCCCCTTTTTCCCATCTCAGCACTTGTTGTTTTTACCCTTTTGGATATGGGCCAGTCTCTGTGGTGTGAGGAGATATCTCATTGTTGTTTTGATTTGCATCTCTCTGATGACTAGTGATGATGAGAATTTTTTTCATATGCCTTTTGACCATTCAAATTTCTTCCTTGTCAAAGTTTCTGTTCATCTGTTCTCCCCATTTTTTAATGGGTTGGCTATTTTCTTCTTATATATTTGTACCAGTGCCTGATATATCCTGGATATTAACCCCTTATCAGATGGTTATTGGGTGAATATTCTTTTCCATTCTGTGGACTGTCTTTGTATCTTGCTCACTGTTTCTTTCGAGGTGCAGAAGCTCTTTAGTTTCATGTAGTCCCATATGTTTATCTGTTCTTCTAGTTGCTTTGTTGATGGTGTTTCACCTTTGAAGATGAAGACATTTAGCTTAAATGTCGTGGAGGGATTTTCCTACATTTTCTTTTAAAGTACTTTATGGATTCATGTCTGATATTGAGATCTTTAATCCATTTTGATCTGATTTTTGTTCATGTATTAGACCAAGGTCCAAATTCATTGTTTTACATGTAGCTGTCCAGTTTTCCCAGCACCACTTGTTTAAGAGGCTTTCCTTACTCCAGTTTGGACTCTTTGCACCTTTATCAAAAATTAACTGATCATGGCTTTAAAGGTGGGTGTCAGGATACTCAACTCTATTCCTAGGTCCACAGTCTGTTTTTATTCCAATACCATGCTGTTTTAATTACTACTGCTTTGTAGTTCAGTTTGAGGTTGGGAAAGGTGATGTCTCCCATCATTTTTATCCCAAGGATTGCTTTAGCTATCCGTGGGGGGTTTATTATTCCATATGAATTTCAGGAGTGTTTGGTCAATTTCTTTGAAGAATGTCATGGGTATCCTTATAGGGACCACATTGAATCTGCTCAAAGCTCTATGGAGTATTACCATCTTGACAATATTAATTCTCCCCATCTCCCCATCCATGAGCAGGGAATGTGTTTCCATTTCCTTGTGTCCTCTTTTATTTCTTGAAGCAGTGTCTTGCAGTTCTCTTTGTATAGGTCCTTTACATATTTGGTTAAGCTGATTCCTAGGTATTTGATTTTCTGTGGCACAATTGTGAATGGAATCGATTTCTTAATATCCCTTTCTTCTCTTTCGTTATTTGTATATAGGAAAGCCACCGACTTTTGGGTATTGATTTTGTACCCTGCCACTCTACTATAAATATCTATTGTTTCTAAGAGTTTGGGGGTCGACAATTTAGGGTTCTCTAGGTATAATATCATGCCATCTGCAAATAATGATAGCTTGATTTCTTCTTTGCCTATCTGGATGCCTTTAATGTCCTTTTTTTCTCTGATTGCTATGGCGAGTACTTCCAGTACTATATTGAATAAAAGAGGTAAGAGAGGGCAACCTTGTCGTGTAATTGTTTATTTCATTGTGGTATCATAAAATTTATTAAAAATAAATTCTTTCCATTTAAAATAATAAAATTGCTAAAATTCTTTTAAAATATTTTAAAAAATAACAGAAACTATCCAGACTCGCACATTACAACCTCCAAAACCATTCATGACTTTATCATACCATTTGCTTATAAGAGCTATAACCGTTAATATAATTAGTGCTGGCTAAGGGAGCAGGCATGGTAATAAGGGGGAGGAAAAATGAGGATATTTGCTGGTGGTTGCAGCATATAGTGTGGGATTGGTGCTTAATGATGAATCTAACAACTGTATTGTAAAAAACTTGGTAATTAGCAAATCACGGTTTTTGAATAAAGTAAAAAAAAAGTGGTACCCTGAGCAAAGGCCTCCAAAAGAGAAAAGGTCTGAAGAAAACTGAAGCAGAGAGTCTGCACAAATGCCTTAAGGAGAGCAGTCTGCCAGAGACCCTGCCAAGAGAGAGTCAGAGGTCTCTGGAGAAAGGTTCCTGCAGGGAGTGGAAATGAAGTGAAGCAAAATGTGACAAGTAACAGAAGACTTAATAAAAATAACCTACTGGAACCTCTGGCCTAGTTTATTCTGCCCAGGGGTAGGGGAATGGTGTCAGCCCTGGACACAGGTCGGGGCCCTAACAGACTATTTTTGCTTTTTTGGGTCGCAGCTGGTGATCGCTCAGGGGTTACTCCTGGCTCTGCACTCAGGAATTACTCCTGGCGGTGCTCAGGGGACCATTTGGGATGCCGGGGATCTAACCCGGGCCAGCTTGGGCCCGCCGCATGCAAGGCAAACGCCCTACCCGCTGGGCTATCGCTCTGGCCCAGGGGGTCCCTAACAGATTGAGTACTTCTGGAGACCCTGCTAGGATCAGGTAATCGACTGACACAGTTAAACCCTGACCTTAAAGTACTGTTAGGGCTATGGATTACACAGGGGGTCCCTTGGCCACAATCCCCCCCCTCTTCTTTTACTTTTTTATTTTTTTTATTTTTATTTTTTTTAATTTTTTTTTTACAATTGCAAAGATATACAATTAAAAAGTTCATATTTGGGTTTTGGTCATACAGTGTTCCAGCACCCATCCCGCCACCAGTGCCCATCTCCAACAACCAAAGTCCCCGGTTCCCTCCCCCTCCCCCAGCCCTCCTCCATGGCAGGTTCTTTATTTCCTTTCCCTTTCTCTCTCTTTCTTTTTCCTTCCCCTCCAGACTATGGATTACAGAACATACATTAAAGGGTTGGCATGTGTATCCTTTTGCCTCTCTTTAATGCTCAGTTCTAGGTTGGCATTAGTACCCTCGACAATTGTTAGCACACTGTTCCATTTTCTGTCTTACCTAGCCTCTGACTCCCACACGTTTGTGAAACCTTTGACAAGACCTCCTGATATATGTTTCACTTGACCTTGGATATTTGTATGATAATATGTACATATATATTTATGTTATGCAAATAAATGCAGTCATTCTGTATCTGTCTCTCTCCTTCTGGCTAATTTCTCTCAACATAATCTTCTCCATGTCCATCCATTTATAGGCAAATTTTATAACTTCATTTTTCCTAACAGCTGCATAGTATTCCATTGTGTAGATGCACCAAAGCTTCTTTATCCAGTCATCGCTTTTCGGGCACTCTGGTTGCTTCCAGATTCTGGCTATTGTGAATAATGCTGCTATGAACATAAAGGTAGGGATGTTGTTTCCGCTGCATATTTTTGGTTTCCCAGAGTAGATTCCCAGGAGTGGTATGGCTGGGTCAAATGGGAGTTCAATTTCTAGTCTTTGGAGGAATGTCCATATTGTTTTCCAGAAAGGCTGTACCAGTGGGCATTCCCACCAACAATGGATGAGTGTCCCCTTTTCCCCACATCCACGCCAGCACTTGTTGTTCTTGCTCTTTTGAGTATGTGCCAGTCTCTGTGGTGTAAAGTGGTATATCATTGTTATTTTGATTTGCATCGCTCTGATGATTAGTGATGATGAGCATTTTTTCACATGTTTTTTGGCCATTCGAGTTTCTTCCTTGCTGAAGTTTCTGTTCATTTCTTCTCCCCATTTTTGATGGGGTTGTTATCCAAAGACTCATCAAGAAGATTATACATCATGACCAAGTATACATCATCCCGGGAATGCAAGGATGGTTCAACATTCGCAAGTCAATCAGCATAACACATCATATCAATAAAAGAAAAAAATTAAAACCATATTATCCTTTCAATAGAAGAAGAGAAAGCATTTGACAAGATCCAGCACCCGTTCATGATTAAAACCCCCAGAAAATGGGAATTGAAGGGACTTTCCTCAAGATAGTTACAGCCATCTACCAAAAGCCCACAGCGAGCATCATTCTAAATGGGGAAAAGTTGAAACTCTTCTTTTACTTTTAAGACCTAACAATAAATAATAAGTCTTAGTCCTTATTTCTCTGGTTATGATTTCAGTGAGCATTAGAACCAGGTAGTTTAGTACTGTACACTTACTTACATGTTTTTTACAGGCAGATAGAATGAAAATCTCGCAAATTTACTGGAAGTTTCATTGAAACAATGCTTTTAGGGGATTAATTGTGTAAGACAAAATAGAGAAAATGCAGAATATACACATAAATGTATTATTTGTCTTTTAAAACGTATTCTCATATGTGGACCTTGAGATTTATTTTCTATCATATGTTTTAGGAAATATTTATTCTATTAGAACTTATCTCAAGTTGAGTATAATTATTAAAAATTGATATCCATCTGAGTATAACTAAAAATAAATGTTTAAGGCAAATAAATAAAGTGAAATAAAATAAATGTATCTTCTTTTCTTATTCATTTTAACCTCTTCTTTAAAAATAGAGCTTCACTATTCAATACATTATTTGGAATGAAGATATTGATAATTAAGTAAATATTGAAATAGCTTATTTAAAATATTAAGCCATTTATACATTGAACAATTCACAGCTTTATAATTTTCATGTCGTATCCTTCTCTCTTTCTGCCTCTTTTAGTCATTTATTTTGTCTCTATATATTCTTTACTAAAGATTTCTCCTTGAATTCATTTATACAGTGTTTCTAGGTTATATGTTAAAAACGCATGATGTTCATAGCAAACTGAATCCTGTAAACTAATGTTCAGACACAACTAACAAGCTTGCAAAATCAAGCACATGAAGCAAGCAAATTAAATTGCTCCATGCTAATATACATATCTAAACCTGAAATTAAACAGTGCAGCAATATTTTATAATTATTTTTATTTTGGGACACACACAACTTTATCAGGAATTATTCCTGATTCTGTGTTCAGGAATCATCCTGAAAGTGGTGAAAATGAGGTCACGAATCTATGTGGTGACAATTCATTTTTATGATGGAGCTTGAGTCAACCACCTGAAGGATAAATACTATCCTTGCTATGCTATGCTATCAGAATCACCAGCTATTTTTCAGACTAAGATATTAAACTGGTAGGGATAAATATCACCACATTTTTCAGATGTACCAAATGGGAAGTGTACGGATTATGTTTGACAGCAACACTTAAAACTCATAGACGTTAACCATTGGATATCATTTTCTGCTGTGTATGCTTCCATCTTTCAAGAACAATAGGACAATTTAGAAAATTGTTGAACCAGAACATGTCCTTATGCGCTGCAAAAACAGGTAGTTCCTCCATAAACAATTGTCATAAGTAAATGACAAAATTTTCCTTTAAAAAGTGAAAAATGTAGCAAAATAAATTTCAGTATTACGGTGCTATATAGTAACATAAGGAGGCAATTTTTAAATGGGCCTTTAATTTCAATCGCAGTGAATTTTTTCACCCCCTTTCCTCTGTTCCTTCCCTTTATACTTCAGTTCTTTTGTAGCCGAAGCTGACCTATGGCTTATGACAAAAATATTGGTATTTAGATGGAAAATATTTCCTTAGTTCATTTACTGCAGGAACTATTATAATAGAAATCTCAAACAGACAATTAATAGTAAAATAAGACCACAGAATAAGTAATAAAATCCAATTATGCATAGACAATGCAAAGTAGCAGTTCAATGCCTTATTTTAATAATTCCCTGTACACAATGGACTGAATGTTTGTGCTATCAAAGATTCCTATGAGTAATTCATGCTCAACATAGTATCCTGTTTGGACAGGAGCCTTTTCTATGAGTTAGCAAGGGATTAATTGGTTAAAGAAAGGTTATTATGCTTATATGAACTAACAAGTATAGATCAAGATGGCATAATGGTCTATAAAAATGAACTGCACAGTTTATTAAGTGAGGGAGCTTATTTGTTTATATGAATTAACAAGAAATGATCACCTTGATAAAGTAACATCCTGTTGTTTACAGATATCCTGGGAAGAAACTATCTGCAATACTTGAAGAGATCTCATACATTAGAAACATAAGGAAATGTATATTCAAGGACATAAAGAGAGGAGGGATATGATATTTTATGTAAGGAACTTATAGAGAGACAGTGCATGATGGATATGCCGGATATGCAACGGGTCCTGAGTTTACATGGCCAAGGTTGTGGGATGTGAGCTAGCCTTCTGGAGTTACAGAAGTAGTGAGGGGGTGGGTGTTTGGGGTAGCCACAGGACCTATACCAAAGACTTTGGTTCTCATGATGGAAGCCAAAATGTGCTACGTAATTTTCTACTTTTGTTGTCTAATATTTTGAAATGCCAGTGTTAAATATCATATGCAAAGTGAGCAGAAACAGCATTAGATGGTTTATTTGTTTTTACTAAGAAGGCACTTTCTATTTATTTTAATTAATTTATTATTTTTTATTCATTGAGTCACCATGCCATAGAGTTAGAAAGCCATTCATGATAAGTTTCCATCACAAAATGTTACAATACCCATCCCTGTTCCAATGCACAAATACCACAACCAATGTGTCCTTTTACCCTCCCTCAATTCCCCCATTCACCACCACCCAGCCTATCTCTACAGAGCTGCAACATATATACAGAGAATTTGCCATGTTTGTTCCCTTACCTATTATGCACTCGCTTTTAATGCAGTGGTCGTTTTCCACCATCTTTGTTGGTGGAAAATGGTTCCATGCCAATATAAGCTACCTTTCTTCCAAAAAGGTGAAGCAGACTTTCACCATGGACCAAAATCCCTGGCCCTTCTTTCTTACGGTACTTAGATATTGCTTACATGTTATGTTTTATACAACCTACAGATGAGTGTAACCATTCTGTGTCTGTGTGTGCTCCACTCCTTCTGACTCATTGAATTCAATATGATAATTTTTATGTTCATCATTATAAGCAAATTTCCTGAGTTCATTCTTCCTAATGGCTGCATAGTATTCCGTTGGGCATTGCTTCTATAACAAGTAGTCTGTTTGGGCACTCATATTGTTTCCAGATTCATACTATTGTGAATAAATTCAATGAACATGAGATGCAGATGGCGTTTATGCTGTGTGCTTTTCAGACACATATATTCTCAGGTATTGCTGAGTCATATGGATGCTCAATTTCTAGTTTTTTGAGGAATGCCCATATTGTTCTCCACAAAGACTGTACCAGTCAGCAGTTCCATGAACTATGAAGGAGGGTCCCTTTCTCTCCACATCCATGCCAATACTGGTTGTGCTTGTTCTTTTGGATGTGTGCCACTTTCTGTGTTGTGATATGATATCTCATTGTTTTGATTTGCACCTTTCTGATGATTAGCTATAAAGAGCATTTTTTCATGTGTCTTTCGGCCATTTGTATATCTTCTTTGACAACGTGGGTGTTCATATCTTCCCAATTATTTTCTTGGGTGGCGTAGGATGTTTTTTCTTGTAAAATTCTAACAGTGTTTTATATTCTTGGATATTTTCCCCTTATCAGATGGGTCACTTGATTATTTGATCACTTGACATCCTGTTATTCATCGATTTGCTCGAGCAGGTGCCAGTAACTTTCCATTTGACCCTATCATGTGCCAGTGTAGCCCAATGGCATCTGCTTGCTTCAGAAATACGAAGAGCCTCAAACCGTTCATTCAGTGTCTTGACAAAGAAGTCTGACCATCTTGTAGGTGGGCAGCCACATGATCTTTTGACAGCCAGTGGGATCCAGTAAGTAATAGCTCTAGTCCAGAGTTCATCTCCAAATCACATTACATGTCCAGCCCATCTGATTTTCAATGCCTTGGCAAACGAGACAGTGTCCCTGACTCTGGAACAGCGATGGAAGTTGGAACTCCGATTCCTTCTCTCACTTGAGTGAGGCGTGATATTCCAAGCATAGCTCTTTCACTTCCTCTTTGGGAGACCTGAATAGCATTCTCATCCTGAGAGCAAGAACAAAAAGTGCTGCATGGATGCAGAGAGAATAGGACTCACTTCCATGGTATGTGGGAATATCGACTACATTGATTTTGGAAAACAATATGGACATTCCTCCAAAAACTAGAAACTGAGCTCTCATTTTAGGCAGCAGAACCACTCCTGGGAGGCCAAAAACACATAGCAGAAACACCATCAGCACATCTATGTTCATAGCAGCACTATTCACAATAGACAGAATCTGGAAACAACCAGAGTTCCTGAGAATAGAAAATTGGATAAAGAAACTGTGGTATATCTGGCTGTAATGTATGGGCATGGAGTGAATCATGCTGAGTGAAATTAGGTAGAGAGAAGTGGAGAGATATAGATTGACTGCATTTATGTGCAGGATATAAAAAATTAGCATAAGGGGCCAGCGCGATCGCCCAGTGGATAGGGTATTTGCCTTGCATTCAGCCGGCCCATGCCAGCACGGGTTCGATTCCCGGCATCCCATATGGTCACCTGAGCACTGCCAGGAGTAATTACTGAGTGCAGAGCTAGGAGTAACCCCTAAGCATCGCCGGGTGTGACCCAAAAAGCAAAAAAAAAATAAATAATTAGCATGATACCAATACCTAAGTCCAGGCAATGCATGGATCAGGAGGACTTGTCAGTGGGTGGAATCTACCCAAAGTGCATGGGAGTAGAAGTTATGTAAGACAGAGAAGGGATCATTGTGCTAATAACTATTGGAACACCAGCAATTGGTATTGCTGGTATTCCAACAATTATTATACCAGCTTGGATATAATAATATCCAGGCTTAAATAATACCAGCCTGGAACTGAGTATTGAAGAAGGTAAAGGGATATAAATGATAACCTTTAAATGTATGTATTGCAAGCCACAATGTGTAAGAGAATGGATAGAGAGAGAGAGAGGGACAGAAAGATAAAAGAGAGAGAGAAGAAGCAAAGTGCCTGTCATAGAGTAGAGGCAGGCTTGGGGAGGGAGATGGGAATCATGGGACATTGGTAGTGGGAAATGGGCACTGGTGAAGGGATTGGTGCTGGAACACTGTATGACTGAAACCCAATCATGAATATCTTTGTAATTGTATATTTCACAGTGGTATAATGAAAAATAAATAGATAAATAAACCTTTAGTTATTTATTCAATAGAGACTCACAGACTTGGGGCAGAGCTGCTACTTGCTCTCCCTGTGCGCAGCCACTCACGAGGCACCTGGGAGGGATGGCGGGTTCTAGCCCTGGCCCACCACCCCAGCAGAGCTTCACAACAAGCCAGGCGACGCCACCCCAACCATGAGGGCCGCCATTTTCCATATCCGGACTTCCCTCTTGTCAGAACTCCACCCAGCAGACAGCCTATCACAGCCCGGATCATCAACACCCACCCTGCAGCAGTTTTTTTTCAATCCGGCCCAGGTGTGCTGATCCAGAGATTCACAGACATGGGGCAGAGCTGCAACTTGCTCTCTGTGCCCAGCCGCTCAAGAGGTGCCCAGGAGGGATGGTGGGTTCTAGCTCTGGCCTGCCACCCCAGCAGAGCCTCACAACAAACCAGATGACTCCTCCACTCCACAAGAGCTGCCATTTTCCACATCCGGACTTCCCTCTTGTCAGAACTCCACTCAACAGATGAGCCTATCACAGCCGACTCGCGTGGCCGCTTGGGCCGCATGGTTCTTCAATAAAAGCTGTATTTAGAGGTGACTACAAGAGTATGCCAGCAAGCCTGGCAAGTTGCACATGTTGTATTTGATATGTCAAATACCAGTAACAATTATATTAGGTCATCCCATGACCTAATATAATGGTTTGAGGTTCTTTATGTTCCTGAAGCAAGCAGATGCCCTTGGGCTCTACTAGAATGAGACAGGACATATGGAGATATTACTGGTGCCCACTTGAGCAAATAGATGATGAACTGGAAGGTAGTGATAGTGATAGTGAAGTGATAGTGATAGTGAGGAGGTACTTCAAAGAACTTTAAAAATAATAGTTATCCATGTGTTAAATCTGCCTAGATTCCTTTAGCATTCCTACAATTCAGCAACTAGAGACTAATTTAAACATAACTCAAGTGGCACTGTTGCTAATTTGAGAAATTAAGTGTACCTTCCTGTAACTAGGATTTTTCTCAGTTTGAGTAGGTTAAAAGACCTTATGTAAATACACCTTGTTCTCCAAAATAGACAGCAGAATTTATGCAATTTATGTTCTGCAATTTATGTTCATTGCTGCACTATTCACAATAACCAAAATCTGGAAACAACTTGAGTGCCTGAGAACAGACAACTGTATAAAGAAACTATTACGAATTTACACAATGAAATACTATGCACCTCTTAGGAAAAATGAAATCTAACATTTGCCTATAAATGGATGGACATTGAGTCTATCATGCTTACTGGAACTAGTCAAAAGATAAGAACAAATATGGAATTACTTTCTTCACTCATTGGATATTTACCAGAAACTAAGAGTACTTGTCAGTGGTAGTAATCTATCACAAGTGTTTTGGAGCAGAAGAAAGATAGAGAAGGGACTAGTATAACAAAAATTGTTGGAAATAGTGAAGTTAGCCTAGAAATGAGTTTTAATATATTTTAACACTTCGTAGATTTTCAGATTATAATTTACAGTATATGTTTCAATTGTGTGGATATTTATGTTATCATTGTACAAAATTACTGTAAATGGTGAGAACTCTCCACCCGCAGAGCAGAGCCTTGCAAGCTGTATCACTGTATCACTGTCTTCCCGTTCATCATCGATTTGCTCGAGCGGGCCCCAGTAACATCTCCATATGTCCTGTCTCAAGCTAGTAGAGCCCAAGGGCATCTGCTTGCTCCAGGAACATAAAGAGCTTCAATCCATTCCGGGAATGAGGTCTATAATTGTTACTGGTATTTGGCATATCAAATACAACACGGGTAGCTTGCCAGGCTCTGCCGTGCAGGTAGTATACTCTTGTAGTCATCTTTAAGTGCAGCATTTTTTTTTTTGCTTTTTGGGTCACACCCGGCAATGCTCAGGGGTTTCTCCTGGCTCTGCACTCAGGAATTACTCCTGGCGGTGCTCAGGGGACCATATGGGATGCCGGGGATCGAGCCTTGCAAGCTACCTGTGTCATATTCAATAAATATAAAAGATAACATAAAAATAATATAAAAGATAAAAGATAATATAAAAAGCTAAGAAATTGGAGAAACTAGAAGAAATGTACATTTTTTATTTCTTATTAATATTCATATTTAATAAATGGAGAAATACCATTACAGAACTGTTTTTTTTTCAAATTTCAGGCATATAATATTCCAACACACATTCTTCACCAGTGTGCATTTACCATCACCAATGGCCCAATTTCCATTCTGCCACCCTCACCCTAATATCTCTGTGACATGCAATTTTATTTTCTCTCCTTCTCTTTCTCTTCTATTTGCCTCTCTTCCTCTCTTTCCACTATTGGGCACTATGGGCTGCAACAGATACCGAGAGGTTATGTTGTTCATTCCTTTTAACTATTTTTAGCATCCAGTTCTAATCCAAAGTGGTTATTTCCAAATATATTGGTCTCAGTGTTCCCTCCTCTATCCCAACTGCCTTCTCCTACTGCACTTTTTACACCTACAAGTGAAATACTATGCAACTCTTAGGAAAAATGAAGATATGAAATTTGCTTATTATGGATGGTCATGGAAGGATTATGTTGAGTGAAATGAATCAGGGAGGGAATAAATGGAATCATTCCACTCATTTGCAGAATAAAAAAACATAATATGAGACTAATTCCCAAGCACAGTAAAAATAAGGTCCAGGAAGAGTGGTCCACAGTAGGAAGCCTGTCTAAAGTTGAAGTTTTGAATCTATAAAATGGTTTTTAATTACTCAATACTCCCTAATTTTTTATTAATTATGCCTGGGCAGGGCGAAGCCAGAGGAAACTCTTGTGGAGGTCCATAGCCGTCCTGATGTGCAAATTGGTCGTCCGACCTGGGTATAGGGGCGAAAGTCTAGAATCAAACCATCTAGTAGCTGATTCCCTCCAAAGTTTCCCTCAGGATAGCTGGCGCTCGCATGAACCGAACTGAACCCCAGCAGTTTTATCCAGTAAAGCAAATGATTAGAGGTCTTGGGGCTGAAACGATCTCAACCTATTAATTCACTAGAAGAATAAATTGTTTCTTCTTAGACAAAGTACTCTTATTCCCATTTTTTCATTTTTCTGAGGCACCATACAACAATTAGATAAATTTAGGATTAAATCATAAAAATGGTAATACTCCATAGAGCTTTATACAGATTCAATGTGGTCCCTAAAAGGATAAAAAAGACATTCTTCAAAGAATTTACCAAACACTCATGAAATTTCTATGAAATAATAAATCCCAAGAATCACTTGAGCATCCCATTATTCATCGATTTGCTCGAGTGGGCACCAGTAACATTTCCATTAGACCCTATCACGTGTCAGTGTAGCCCAATGGCATCTGGTTGCTTCAGGAATATGAAGAGCCTCAAACCATTCATTCAGGGCCTTGATGAAGAAGTCTGACCATCTTGTAGGTGGGCAGCCACGTGATCTTTTGACATCCCATGGAATCTAGTCGGTAACGGCTCTAGTTTAGCGGTCATCTAAAATTTAATTACATATCCAGCCCATCTGATTTTCGATGCCCAGGCAAACAGGACAGTTTCCCTGACTCTGGAACGGTGATGGAGGTCAGAGCTCCGATTCCTTCTCTCACTGAGTGAGGCGTGATATTCCAAGCATAGCTCTTTTGATTCCTCTTTGAGAGACCCGAATAGCATTTTCATCCTGCTTTCGTGGGCCAGGTCTCTGAGGCATATGTTAATGCAGAGAAAACAGTTGAGTCTAAGAAATGTGCCGGAGCCAGAGGAATCCTTGGTTGGCCCCTATTTATCCATGTACATCCTGACTCCTCATCCATCCTCTGACTTCCAAAAAGACCGGTGTATTTAGGAATAAAGAACACAAATTTTAAGTTGTTTTGAATTAGTTATGTTAAAATTAAACTTTGAAATAACTTAATTTTTAAAAAATGTGTTGGCTTTGGGCCACACCCACTAATGCTGAGGGTTTCTCCTGGCTCTGCTCAGAGGATGCCTGGTATTGAACTTTGGTTGTTTGCTTGAAGGTAAGTGATTTATCTGCCAAATTATTGCTCTGGCCCCTGAAATGGCTTTATTTTGCTTACAAGTAGAATTAGATGTGATTTTTTAATCAATTTATGATGTGCTTATCACCCACCCACACAGCAGAGCCTTGCAAGCTACCCGTGTCATATTCAATATGCCAAGAACAGTAACGATGATGGACCTCATTCCCATGACCTGAATGAATGGTGGAGCTCTTAGTGTTTCTGTAGCGAGCAGATGTCCTAGGGCTATACTAGCATGTGACAGGGACAAATGGAGATGTAACTGGTCCCCGCTTAAACAAATCAATGACTAATGGGAAGACAAGTGACAAGTGATTCAGGGATCCTTGGGAAAAAGGAGATGGGAGGCATCACTTTGCCCAACTTTCAACTGTACTACAAAGCAGTAGTAATTAAAACATCATGGTATTGGAATAAAGACAGACCTGTAGACCTATGGAATGAACCAAATATACTGACACAAGCTTGCAAATATATGACTACTTAATTTCCAGTATCACTGTATCACTGTCACTATCTTCTCGTTGAACATTGATGTGCTTGAGTGGGCAACAGAAACATCTCCATATGTCCTGTTGAAAGCAAGTGTACCCCTTGGGCATCTGTTTGCTCCAGGGACAGGAATAGCCTCAAACCATTCTTCATGTCATGGAATTGAGGTCCATAATTGTTACTAGTTTTTGACATATCAAATAAAACACGGGTAGCTTGCAAGGCTCTGCCTTGTAGGTGATATAAATTTTCGATATAGGAGCAAAAATAATAAGTGAGAGCAAAGAAAGTCTCTTCAAAAAGTGGTGCTGGGAAGACTAGGTAAATAGATGTGAAAAATGAACTTAGACCTCCTTCTAATGCCATGTAGAAAAGACAGATCAAAATGACTGCATTCATCTGTAGGATATAAGTATATACCAATGTTCTACTAATTGTTGGAAATGTAATGCCAGACTGGAACTGAACATTGAACGTAGGCAAAGGAACATACATGATAACCCATAAATATTTGTATGGAAAGCCACACCAAGGAGGAGGTGGAGGAAGAGGAGAAGAGGAGAAGGAGGAGAAGGAGCAGGAGAAGGAGGAGGAGAAGGAGAAGGAGAAGGAGAGAAGGAGAAGAGAAGGATAAGGAGGAGGAGAAGAGAAGGAAAAGAGAAGGGAAGGAGAGAAAGGGGGAGTATAATGGAGGAGAAGGAGAAGAGAAGTAGAAGAGGAGGAGAAGGACGAGGAGGAGAAGAAGAAGGAGAAGTAGAAGGAGAGGGAGAAGTTGAAGGTGAAGGAGTAGGAGGAGAAGGAGTAGAAGAAGAGAAGAGGAAGAAGAGGAAGAGGAAGAAGATGAAAAGGAAGAGAAAGAAGAAGAAGGAGGAGGAGAGAGAGGAGGAGGAGGAGAAGGAGGAGGAGGAAAAGATAGAGAAGAAGAAGGAGGAGGAGGAGGAGGAGAGAGGAGGAAGAAGATGAAGAAGAAGAAGCGGAAGCAGCAGAAGAAGAAGGAGAAGCAGAAGAAGAAGAAGAAGAGGAGGAGAGAGAAGAAGAAGAAGAAGCAGAAGCAGCAGAGAAGAAGAAGAAGAAGAAGAAGAAGAAGAAGAAGAAGAAGAGAAGAAGAAGAAGAAGAAGAAGAAGAAGAAGAAGAAGAAGAAAAAGAAGAAGAAGATGATGATGAAGAAGAAGAAGAAGAAGAAGCAGAAGAAGAAGAAGAAGAAGAAGAAGAAGAAGAAGAAGAAGAAGAAGAAGAAGAAGAAGAAGAAGAAGAAGAAGAAGAAGAAGAAGAAGAAGAAGAAGAAGAAGAAGAAGAAGAAGAAGAAAGAAGAGAAGAAAAGTGTCAGCTATCAAGTTAGGCTGTGTTTGGGGGAGAGAATCTTGGGACATTGGTTATGGGAAATGTGCACTCGTGTAGGTATGGGTGCTAAAACATTGTATGACTAAATCCCAATCATGAACTGCTTTGTAAATGTATATCTCACAGTATATAATTAAAAAATAAAAATAAAAATTTACTTTGTTTCTGTAAATATAAATTTCTGCAACTTCTGTTTTCAGTTAAAAACAGTAAAATTTAAAGCAATTGTTAATTACATGTATACGTACTCTGTAAATAAATATATCTCTGTGTGTTTGTGTTTGTATATATGCAAGTTAAGGAAAGATGTAAATCAATGCAGTAAAGGTTAAAGAATATTCCGTAAGTATATTATATACACTCTCATGAACTTTTCCAGCAGGTATGGGCTAATCTCAGCCAGTCTATATATGTGTGTCTTTTATTTATGATCTATGGGAAATTGGAATTTGATGACTAAAGATAAATTATTTGTTAATGCTTTGGATATGTGTTGCACCCGTTGTCAGTGGAGCTTAGAACTGGGGGATAAAGTGGAGTGGTTTTGAGTATTCAAAACTTCCGTCACATAAGATATGTATGACTAGAGGGCCAGTCTCAGATATCCCCGGAGCCATTGCAGCCACATGGTAGGGAAAGAAACCGAAAATACAATGTTCACAATTCTGAGCGGAAGAGGAAATAAACAGGACACTTTGGATTTTTTTATTAAACATTTTATTATACCACAGTGGGATATACAATTACAACTTTGTTCATGTTTAGAGGTTTCGGTCATATAGTGTTCCAGCACCCCGCCCTCCACCAGTGCCCATTTCCCACCACCAATGTCCTCAATTCCCTTCCTCCTCCCATAGCCTGCCTAAATGGCAGGTTCTTTATCTCTTTTCTCTCTCTCTCTCTCTTTTCCTTCTCTTGCACATTGTGGATTGCACTACATACACTTAGAAGCCATCATGTGCATTTTTTGCCTGTATTTAATGCTCAGTTCTAGGTTGGTATTAGCCTTTCTATATTTATTCACACATGTTCCCTTCTCTGTCTTACCTAACCTCTGACTCCCACACATTTGCGGTAATTTCCACTTTTAGTAAGACCACTGGATATATTTATGTCATGTAAATAAATGCAGTCATTCTATATCTGTCTCTCTCCTTCTGGCTAATTTCACTCACCATGATCCTCTCATGTCCATCCATTTATAGGCAAACGTCATAACTTCATTTTTCCTAACAGCTGCATAGTATTCCATTGTGTAGATGGACCACAGTTTCTTTATCCATCCATCAGTTCTCGGGCATTGAACCTTCTCGCTAGGACACCTCTCCTCCCAAAACTCAAAAGAACAACAAACTTATAGAGAAAGATGTCACAAAATCTCATGACAATAATCTCTCTCAATGTCAATGGTCGAAATGCATCAGTTAAGAGACACAGAGAGGTAAAATGGGTCAAAAATTGAATCCAACAATCTGCTGCCTCCAAGAAACATGTCTGATCAATTGGAGCAAAGTAGGCTCAAAGTAAAAGGCTGGAAAATAATCATTCACTCAAACCACCTCTCTAAAAAGCCTGGGGTGGCCATACTGGTATCTGCCAACATAGACCTCAGGCTAAAGAAGGTGAGAAGGGACAGTGAAAGTCACTTCTTAATAATCAAGGGATATGTTTATCAGGAAAAAAAATTACACTCCTAAACATATACACACCCAATAAGGGGCCAGAAAAATACCTAAAACAACTACTAATGTACTTCAAAAAAGACATTGACAGCAACACAATAGTAGTTGGAGACTAAAATACTGCACTATCAACTCTTGATAATCGACAAGTCTGAAACTCACCAAGGAAATACTGGTCGTGAAGGAAGAAATGGAAGTAAAAGGGCTGATAGATATATACAGGGCATTCCATCCCCACTAAGCTGAAAACATATTTTTCTCCAGTGCCCATGGAACATACTTCAAGATAGATCTCATGCTGAGCCACAAAACATACCTCAATAAAATCAAGAAGATAGAAATCATGTCAACTATTTTTTCAGACCATGATTCACTGAAAATACAAGTTAATTGCACACAAAAATGGAGAGTCATGCCATGCACTGGAAATTAAACAGCTCACTGCTGAACAACCAGCATGTCATAAAAGAAATCAAAGAGGAAATCCAAAAATCCTGGAAACAAATGAAGACATGATTTACCAGAATGTGGGATACAGTGAAAGCAATGTTAAGAGGTAAGTTCATAGCTCTTCATGCATTCATCAGAAAAGAATAAAAGGCCATCATAAACAGTCTGACCTCAGAGCTGAAGATCCTAGAAAGCGATCAGCAAAAGGAACCCAACCCAGGCAGAAAGAAATAATAAAACTTAGAGCAGAAATCAATGAGATGAAATCCCAAAAAACAAACTGAAAGATCAACAAAACAAAGAGCTGGTTCTTTGAAAAAAAAACAAGATTAACAAACCTTCAAGACTCAAAAGGAAGGGGCTGAAGCAATAGTTTAGTGGGTAGGGCATTTGCCTTGAATGCGGCCAATCCAGGTTCGATCCCCAGCATCCCATATGGTCCCCTGAGCTCTGTCAGGAGTAGTTTCTGAGTGCAGAGCCAGAAGTCACCCCCTGAGCATTGCCAAGCGTGACCCAAAATAAAAAAAAAATACTCACAAGGAAAGGGAAAGAGAGAACCCAAATAAATAGTATCAGAAATGAAAAGGGGGACATCACAACAGAAACCACAGACATTCAAAAGATCATCAGAGATTACTTTAGAGTCTGTATACCACAAAACAAAAGGACCTAGAAGAAATGGACAAATTCCTCAATTCCTATAGCCTCCCAAGGCTGCAAAAAGAAGATTTGGAATAACTCAACAAACCTATCACCATCGAGGAGATGGAATCAGTAATCAAAAGTCTCCTCAAACACAAAGGCACAACTCCAGACAGATTCACTAGTGAGTTCTTCCAAACCTTTAAAGAAGAGCTACTCCTAGTCCTTTTCAAGTTCTTCCAGGAAACTGAAGAAACAGAAACATTCCCAAATAGCTTCTATGAGGCACATATTACCTTGATACTCAAAGCAGACAGAGACATCACTAAAAAGGAAAAAACAGACAAATCTCCCTAATGAACTCAGATGCTAATAACTTCAATAAAATACTAGTAAATATAATCCAGAGTCATCAAAGAGATTATACACCATGACCAAGTAGGACCATGTAGATTATACACCATGACCAATAACATCATTTCAATAAAAGGAAAAATAAAAATGATATGATCTTATCAATAAATGCAAAGAAAGCTGAAGCAGGAATGTCCTGTCGGGTCGGAGGTGCAGAGATGAGACACCAGGAACACGATGTATATCCATTAATATTTTTAATGATCACCAGCCGTGGGGCAGCAGTTCTCATCATGGCAGCTGACTAACCGCAGCTAACTGACTTTAGCTGACTAACCTGAGCTTGCTGACCTGAGCTCACTCACTTGGACTAACTCATTTTACTCACTGACTTGACCTGACTGACTGACTGACTGACTGACCACCTCCACACAGACCCCAACTCCCTTATCCCTCGTCTCAAAGGGCAATACAGCTTAAAGTTTGCATGGTTTACATTACAAAGACAGTTCACATTCATTGAATAGGACTTAGGAATAATAGGAAGGAGACAACCAGGAACCAAAAACCTGCAGGGGGTGCTATCTAGGTAAGATGAGATGAAGAAAAGAATGCATTACAGTTGCTAATGCAGCCTCCGGACTAGCCCATGATGGCAAGGACGTGTCAGACATAAGAACAAGAAAAAACTTGGTTTTTGCCTAACTTGAAGCATCGTCCATTAGACTCCATCTTGGGCTAGTTATAGCCAACAGGGAAATGTGCAGAGAAATGACCTAGGATAGCCTTGTCTGGGTACCTGCAGCTTTGATTAACAGTCTCACTAGGGATTTCTACATACTAACTCTATTGGGAGACAGTCTGCCGGAAGTCCCTGTGTGTCTGTTAACAGGCAGTATCCATCAGACCTTCCTTCACATATCCTTAGATCTACCTTCTGCCAAAAAAGCATTTGACAAGATCCAACACCCATTCATGATAAAAAAAACTTCCATAAAATGGAGATTTAAGAAACCTTCTTCAATATATCAAAACCATTTACTAAAAGTCCACAGCAAGCATCATTTTAAATGCCTTCAGTCTTTAGATCAGGGACAAAACTAGGTTTCCTACTCTACCACTTCTATTCAATATAGTACTGGAAGTAACTACCATAGCAATCAGGGAAGAAAGGAACATTAAGTGCATCCAGATAGGCAAATAACAAGCCAAGCTATCACTATTTGCAGAAGACATGATATTATACCTACAGAACCTTAAACTCTACCAAGAAGCTCCTAGAAATAATAGATACCTATAGTAGAACAGTAGGATACAAAATCAATACCCAAAAGTCAATGGCTTTCCTATATGCAAATGACAAAAGACAGACATGGGGCAGAGCTGCTACTGGCTCTCATTGTGCCCAACTGCTCATGAGGTGCCCAGGAGGGATGGCTTGTTCTAGCCCTGGCCCATCACCCCAGCAGAGTCTCACAACAAGCCAGATGCCCCCCACTCCATGAGGACCTCCATTTTCCACATCCGGACTTCCCCCTCTTCAGAACTCCACCCAGCAGACCAGCCGATCACAGCCCAGATCATCAAGATCCACCCCTGCTGCAGTCTTTTTAATCCGGCCCAGGTATGCTGATCCAGAGACATACATGGGGCAGAGCTGCTACTGGCTCTCACTGTGCCCAGCCGCTCATGAGGTGCCCAGGAGGGATGGCAGGTTCTAGTCCTGGCCCGCCACCCCAGCAGAGCCTCACAACAAGCCAGACACCCGCCCTCCACTCCATGAGGACATCAATTTTCCACATCTGGACTTCCCCTCATCAGAACTCCACCCAGCAGACCAACCTATCACAGCCCGGCTTGCGCGGGCGCATAGCGGCCTAGTGGTTCATCAATAAATCCTGGATTTTGAGATGACCATAAGTGTATGCTACCTGCACGGCAGAGCTTGGCAAGCTACCCATGTCGTATTTCATATGCCAGATACCAGTAACAATTATAGACCTCATTCCTATGACCTGATGGAATGGTTTGAGGCTCTTTATGTTCCTGGAGCAAGCAGGTGTCCTGGAGCTCTACTTGCATGAGACAGGTCATATGGAGATGTTACTGGTGCCCGCTCAAGCAAATCAATGATGAACGGGAAGACAGTGACAGTGACAATGAAATGACTAAAGAGAGGAAAGGGATATTAAGAAAATGATCCCATTCACAGTTGTGCCACCGAAAATCAAATACCTAAGAATCAGTTTGACTAAGAATGTAAAGGATCTGACAAAGAAAACTTCAAAACATTGCTTTAAGAAATAAGAGGATCTGGAGGAAATGGAAACACATTCCCTGCTCATGGATTAGGAGAATTAACATTATCAAAATGATAATACTCCCTTCCCTAGAACTTTATACAGGTCCAATGCGGTCCCTATAAGGATACTCATGACATTCTTCAAAGAAATTGACCAAATACTCTTGAAATTTTTTATGGAATAATAAACTCTCATGAATAGCTAAAGCAATCTTGGGAGAAAGAAGATGAGAGGCATCACCCTTAACAATTTCAAACTCTACTACAAAATAGTCATAATTAAAGTGGCATGGTATTGGTACAGAGACAGACCCATAGACTTGTGGACTAGAATTGATATTAGGAAACAACCTAATATCCTGAAACACACTCTCAAATATACAATCACTTAATCTTCAATAAAGGAGCAAGAAATATTAAGCAGAACAAAGAAAGCCTCTTCAAAAAATGGTGCTGGGAAAACTGGACAGCTATTTGTAAAATATGAACTTAATGCCATGCACAAAAATCAGATCAAAATGGATTATAAATGTCAACGTCAGACATGAATCTATAAGGTACATCGAAGAAAACATAGGAAAAACACTCTACAACATCGAAGCTAAAGGCATCTTCAAATATGAAACAGCACTGACAAAGAAAATGGAAACAAAGAAAAACAATGGGATTATATAAAACTGAAAAGCTCTGCACCTCAAAAGACACAGTACCCAAGAACAAAGACAGCCCACACACTGGGAAAGAATATTTACTCAAAACCCATCTGATAATGGGTTAATACCCAGGATATCGCACTGGTAGAACTTTACAAGAAGAAAACAGTCAACCCCATCAAAAACTGGGGAGAAGAGATGAACAGAAGCTTCCAAAAAGAAGAAATTAGAATGGCCATAAGGCATATGAAAAAGTGTTCTTCATCACTAATCATCACAGTGATGCAAATCAAAACAACAATGAGATATATCTCACACCACAGAGACTGGAACACATCCAAAATGGCGAGAACCACTGGTGCTGTCAGGGATGCGGGGGAAAAAAGGGACTCTCAGCCACTGTTGGTAGGAATGCAGACTAGTCCAGCCTTTTTGGAAAACAATATGGACATTCCTCAGAAAACTAGATATTGAGTTCCCGTTCGACCCAGAAATACCACTCCTGGGAATATACTTTGGAGACCCAAAACACACAGCAGAAACACTACCTGCACTTCTATATTCATTGCAGCTCTATTCACAATAGCCAGAATCTGGAATCAACCTAAGTGCCCAAGAATAGAAGACTGGCCAAAGAAACTATGGTACATCTATACAGTGGAATATTATGCAGCTGTCAGAAAAGATGAAGCAATGAAATTTACCTGCAAAAGGATGGACCTGGAGACTATCATTTTAAGTGAAATCAGTCAGAAGGTCAAGGACAGATATAGAATGGCTGCATTCATTAATGGGATATAAGTTTATAACCGTGTTGTACTAATTGTGGGAAGTGGTAATGTCAGACTAGAACTCAGCATTGAATATACACAGAGACATGTGATAAACCCTAAATGCTTGTAGGGCACGCCACAATGTGCAGAGATGAAAGAGAGAGTTACATAGACAGAAACTGAGAGATAGAGAGGAAAAGAAAAATTGCCTGCTATTCAGGCAGGCTGGGGGTGGGTGGGTGGGAGTGAATTTAGGGACTTTGGTGGTGAGAATGGGGCACTGGTGGAGGGATTGGTGCTGGAACATTGTAACGAATAAGACCCAATTATGAACATCTGTGTAATTGTATATCACATGGTAGTTTCATTAAAAAATTAAAAATATAAAAAATAAAACTTAAATTGGGTAAAGGTTTATAATAAAAGATATGTATGACTAATATTTTAAGAAATACTTAAAACAAATAGTTTTGACTTCCTTATACTAAAGTGCTTTGCATCCACAGCCTATCAATCTTAGATTTAAGACCTGGAAGATATTAATTTATGAATGGATTTAAAGCCATGGAATTAAATAATATTCACCATAATAAGATTAATTTGCAAAATATTTAAAGTTTTGAAAAAGGATACATTTACAAAGGGAAATATAAAGAAACTGCTCATGAGTTAAGAGAAAACCAAAGTTTTATCCTAATTAAGACTTCAAATGAAGATGAATATGCCATTTTAAAAGTTGGTTCTGTCATATCTACCAAATAGCACTGAGAGCTTGACAAAGTTGAGCACAAGTTGTCAAGATAAAAGTGAGCCAGCAGATAGGGCATTTGCCTTGCACATTGTTCATCAGGGATAATCCCAGCCACCACAATGAACCTGTGAACCCTACAAAAATAAGCCCTGTGATTTGCCAATTGTGGCAAAAAAAGAATTTAAGTTGTTTCTACAGAGACATAAGCTCAATGAGAACGGATTTCTAAGAGAATAATATTTTAAGCAACAGAAGCAGTAAACACTTTTTTTATAAATGTAATCTAAGAGCTATTAGGGACTTGGAAGTGTGGTATTAAGGGTAGTTTGCAATTTATTTTAAGGATGGGAGGTAATTTTCCATGAGCGTAGTTTACACATGACCATAAATCTCTCTGCCAGGTTCAGAGGACCATATGGAGTTCCAGGGATGAAAGCCAAGTTGGCTGCATCAAACGCAAACATGCAGCCACTAGCTGACAGTCTCTTAGAGACTCTTAGAGAAGTAGTCTCTTAGAGAAGTCTATTGCTTTGAGACCAATAAAGCAGCTCAGTATAATTTTAATAGTGCCTCTTTCTTCTCTGTTTTAAATATAATAAATATCATGGAATAAAAATGAACGTCTACCATTACCATGTACAGAGGACTTATTCCATTAAAACATCAACTAAAGGGGCCGGAGAGATAGCCCAGCGGGTAGGGCGTTTGCCTTGCACATGGCTGGCCTGTGCCGGCCCGAGGCGTCCCATATGGTCCCCCGAGCACCGCCAGGAGTAATTCCTGAGTGCAGAGCCAGGAGTAACCCCTGAGCATTGCCGGGTGTGACCCAAAAAAGCAAAAAAAAAAAAAAATCAACTAAAAACACTTTGAATTAATTCATTTATAATGTGCATAGCAAAATTGAGACAAGTGTTGAAGTACCATTTATCTAACCTTGCAACAGTATCATGATTAATTTTTTATTTGAATCCTTTAATCCTCGAATGACAAAAATCACATCTAATGCTAGTTAACTAGGGAGTGAAAATTCAGGTATAATAGTTCTATTGGGTCAATAGCAACATATCAAGACTTTCTATAGGAAATAGCCTATGATTGCCTAACTTTTTATTCACTTAATTCTAATTATTATTTAGAGCAAGAAATCAAGTACAGCACTAAAGAAAATGTGAGAATTTCACTCCACTATTCAGGCACAGTCTTCTTTAACTCTACCATGTATTTTATTAACTCGAAGTGTTATAGTATGTTTTAAATTTTACACAGTGTTTTTAATACCAAAATAACTAAATTAAGGTACAGATTTGGTTGGAAACTTATAATAAAGACAGAAAAACTTAAACATGCCTAAAGGATTAATTTATTGAAATGACTGGTCAGGAAGCAGATTTTGAAAGAAATAATAATAAGCACAGCTTTACATACATTATTCATACCTTAGTATCTCTACTCAATAATAAACATCTATGTGTATGCTGATAAAAATTTGGAAAATATAGAAACGCAGCATATTCAAATGAATGCCATATAATACATAAAATAAATAAAGGAATACAATTTCATTTCCTATGTAGACTTATCTAAAATTATTCTTGAGTAGCTTGATGCAAGGGATTGAAAGATGCCACATTTCAGGTTGCAGAGAATTCTGTGAAAAAAGAAATAAATATAGAATTATTTATACCATGCAATATAGTTATGTATATTACCCCACTGGTAATTTTGGTGTACTAGTTTATAAGACACCTTATATTAGCAATGGACCATGTTATGCTCTATTAGAGGGCATGTGAAAGTTTCTCTAGAACAAAATATCAGTTTCATGACTTGTTTTAACAAAATGCATAGTCTACCCTGATTTCACATACATACACACAGACACACACACACACACAATTGTATCTTAGAATGCCAAAGCCATATAGTTTCCCAACTTAATTATTCACTTGTATTAATATTATTTTTACTTAAATGGTGAAAGATGCTATGCAAATTTTAAATGAGATGAAAATGAAGACAGTGATAGGACAGCAAGTAGCACACTTGCCTTTCATGTGGCCTATCCAGGCTGGATTACTGGCAACACATGCAGCACCCCCAAGCCTGCCAGGAGTGATTCCTGAAGCAAAGAGCCACAGTAAGGCCAGAAACAGCCAAGTGTGGTCTCAAGACTTCAAAACCCAAAAATAAATAAATAAAAACTGTAGTTTGCAAAGTTTAAGTTAGAAATAAGTATATGGGGCTGGAGCAAGGTACTGCGAGTAAGACCCCACACACCACCTTAAGCTTGTCAGGAGTGATCCCTGAGATACGAGTTAGCCCTGAGTATACTCTGAGCACTGTTTGATATGGCCAAAACATAAGAAGATAAAAAGAAATGAAGGCCCAAATTGGTCTTAGAAACAAAGCAAATTTTTATATTAAAACAAACTATTCCAATTGTTTTTCCTTAAAAATAATTATATAATCAGTTAAGTTTTGTCAATAACAGAAATTTTCATTATTTTGAATATAAAATATATAGCATTTCAATAATATTAGAATTTAATTGAAAATAAATTGATAAATTCATTAAATGTTTATTGGTGAAATTTGCGGCTACTTGAGAGTTAGCTAGAAATTTGAAATGCAGACCTATAAAAATAATCCATTTAATATTTGCACTCCCAAACTTAAGCAAAAAATAAGGAAGGCACAATCCTTTTCATTCCTTACATTAAAAATTTTTATATGAATTAATGAACCACTTTCTGACAATTTGATTTTCATACAAATTCAGTGAGATTAAATAAGTATCTTATTGTTTACCCTCAAATGAATATATATGAAATAAGACAGCTAGGGAACAAAGAAAGAGGTAAGGAAAATGTTAAAACTATAAAATTTAGGGCCTGGAGCAACAGGTTAATGTGTAGGGCATCAGCCAACCTGGGTTTGATACCCTGCATTCCATAGGGTCCCCTTACCACTGCCAAGAGGTAATTCCTGAGTACAGAACCAAAAGTAACCTCTGAGCATCTCTGGATGTGACCCAAAAAGCAATAAAAATAAAACTTTTCATTTTTGATTGATACTTTTTCAATAAATTAATTGACAAAGCTCATCAAATGAAAAGCTGATTTAGTAAAACTTAGTTCTCTGTATCTAATTGTCAACAAAAACAGTTCATAAGAATCTTTGAAAGTGTTACTTCTAGATAGAACATCAAAATCTCTTTAGGTAGACTGAGATTATATTGGTAGTGGAAAATGTGCACAGGTGGAGGGATGGGTGCTGGAACACTGTATGACTGAAACCCAACAATTAACATCTTTGTAGTTGTACATCTCAAGGTGGTATAATAAAAAAAAACTTTATTTAAATAATTTTAGAAAGACATTTTTTAATTTTCCTATTTGCAGCAACAGTGTCACTATGTAAATTATGTGCATTTAGAATCATTATTATTTATTAATTCAATCATTTTGTATCTCCTCCTAAGTTATTATGAAACTGCAGTCGCACAGTACAAGTAAAACAGCAAAATTGACTTACCATTTGGAGGTTGTAAATTGAGGCAAGTGACTGATTCACAGGTAGAGCTGGTTGTGAGCATGATAAAAGAGAGGTTCCTTGTACAGGGGAAGGACCTGGAAGGGCATATATCTGTGGGTGTAGGACATTTCTTGCTGGGGAGCAGGCAGGAATCTGGGCTGAGGCATTGACAGCAAAGACTGAGGAGGAAACAATGGAATCTGAGGAAGAGCCTGAGGGAAATGCATCAGAGGCTGGAACAGGGGGAGAGAAAAGGGCAGGTTCTCCACATCAGTGAAGTTCAGGATTTGGTGTTCAAATGAAGGTACAGTGGAATATTTGGGGAAATGCATCACTTTGCAGTTAGGAGAGATGGTCTCCTTAACTTTGGGGTTTTCCATGGTTTCTTGCTGGAAGAAAGAGGGCAATACAGCATGCTGAGCAAGAGACAGGAAGTTCTCTGGAAAGACAGTGTAGGGAAAGGCACAGCAGTAGAATAGAATTGAGACTGTTGCTGGAACAGGGGGTGCATTTTATTCTGGCGTTCATCCTGGAAAGAAAGAAAAAAGAATGTTGTAATATGTAATTTAGCTATAATTGGGAAGCTTGATGAACTAATTTATTTTTAAAAAGTATAATTAGATGGCAAAAATGAAGAAATTAAATCTTTCATTTGTCCCAGTGTAGATATATTTGAGATCATATAAAGACGATAAAGTTTTACTGAAGATTTCTCATTAACCCACTCTTTTATTAAATTATTCAACAGATCATAACTGTTTAAAACCAGTGTTCAGAGATGTCAAGAATTGTTTCACTTTTTTCTGAACTTCCTGGATATCTGCCATTGCCATTGGATAGTTTGGTGTTCAGAGGCATGGATTCTTCAAATTAATTTTTTATAGCAGGTCAAAATGCTTTCATAAAATATAGAGATACATCTACACAATGGAATACTATGCAGCTGTTAGGAAAAATGAAGTTATGAATTTTGCCTATAAATGGATGGACATGGAGAGGACCATGGTGACTGAAATTAGCCAGAAGGAGAGAGACAGATATAGAATGACTGCATTTATTTGCATAACATATATATACATAATATATACATATTATGATACCAATATCCAAGGTGAGGTGATATGTGGATCAGGAGGTCTTGCCAAAGGTCGAAACTACCACAAATGTGTGGAAGCAGAGATTAGGTAAGACAGAGAAAGGAGCAGTGGGCCAATGATTGTCAAAAGTCTATTACAATTGACAACATGTAAGAGAGGAGAGAGAGAGAGAGAGAGAGAGAGAGAGAGAGAGAGAGAGAAGAGATGGAGAACCTGCCATGGAGGCAGGCTAGGGAGGGGGAGGGTATGGGGGACATTGGTGGTGGGAGGTGGGCACTGGTGGAGGGATGGGTGCTGGAACACTGTATGGTTTTAAACCCAAACATGAACATTTTTGTAATTGTCAAAAATAAAAAAAATTGAAAAAGATAATAAAAAAAGAAAGTGCTATTACCCACATAGAACTGAGCATTAAATACAAGCAAAAAGATAAAAATACAAAAGAACCTGCCATGGAGGCAGGCTGGGGGGAAGGGGGAGGAGGAGGTGGGGACATTGGTGATGGAAGATGGGCAGGGGTAGAGGGATAGGCGTTAGAACACTGTAAAACCAAAATTCAAACATGAACATCTTGTAATTGTATATCTATCTGTGGTATAATAAAATTTTTAAAAAAAATTAAAATTTTGAAAAAAAAATAAAAAAGACTTAGATGAACACTTTAATTGTTAAGCTTATATGTGTGTATATATATTCCTTTTTTTTTTTTTTTTTGCTTTTTGGGTCACACCCGGCAATGCTCAGGGGTTACTCCTGGCTCTGCACTCAGGAATTACTCCTGGAGGTGCTCGGGGACCAAATGGGATGCCGGGGATCGAACCCGGGCCGGCACAGGCCGGCTGTGTGCAAGGCAAACGCCCTACCCGCTGGGCTATCGCTCCTGCCCCGATATGTGTATATATATTCTATATTTACATTTATTTTAGCTGAGAGACACAAATAAAATTTGCTCAGGAATATTAACTACTCATCTTAAAAGAACTTTCCAGAAGAGCTGCTAATTATTTGATTAATGACCAATTGATGACTGACCAAACCAACTTGACAAATATTTTAAAAAAATGAATTGATACTTTTAAGAAATTTAATAATTATTACAAAATTTTAAGAATTGACACAATTCGTACAGAACTTTTCTGATTAGGAAACATTCCTAATTTTGAGATTGCATTTCTTATTTCTAGAAAAAGTATGATTTTCCTCAAATTAGATGAGACTGTTTTGTCCTTAAAAATAATTAACTTAAAAAATATAATTTTGGCTATATTCTGAACAATCCTTGAAAGCTGTCATTCTCCTCTTTAGCAGGAAAAAAACAAACTGAAAGTTATTGATTTATGGGAAAGAGGTAAATTATTGCAGAACAAAGTCACAAGGCAAGTCTCAATCCTCAAATATTTATACACATATATAGAGAGAGAATCACGCGGGAAGTGTGTTTCCTTAGAACTTAAGACCAATGAGACTGAGCAGTTGAATAGTGGACTAAATGAATTGCTAGAGTCCAGGAGTGGACTACCTTGAAAGGAAGAAACTTAAAATTACAAGTTTTTGCTTGTTCTCATAAAATTTAGTCTTAAATTGTGGTATACTTTATTTTTTTAAGTATTTTATTATACCACCGTGAGAAATACAAATAAAAAGATATACCATTAAAAAAGTTCATGTTTGGGTTTTGGTCATACAGTGTTTCAGCACCCGTCCCTCCACCAGTGCCCATCTCCCACCAACAACATCCCTGGTTCCCTCCCCCCTTCCCCAGCCCTGCTCCAGACTGAAACTCACCAAGGAAATATTGGACCTGAAGGAAGAAATGGAAGAAAGAGAGCTAGTGGATATATACAGGGCTTTTCATGCCAAAAAAAGCTGAATATACATTTTTCTCTAGTGCACATGGAACATTCTCCAAGATAGACCACATGCTGAGCCACAAAGCATACCTCAATAAAATTAAAAAGATAGAAATTGTGTCAGCTATCTTTTCAGACCATGATGCACTGAAAATGGAAGTTAACCGTACACAGAAACAGGGAGTCAAACCAAACACCTGGAAACTGACCAGCTCACTGCTGAACAACAAATGGGTCATAGAAGAAATCAAACAGGAAATCCAAAGATTTCTGGAAACAAATGAAAATGAAGATACCAATTATAAGAACTTGTGGGACACGGCAAAAGCCGTGTTAAGAGGGAAGTTTATAGCTCTGCAAGCATTCATCAGGAAACAAGAAAGGGCCCACATAAATTGTGGTATACTTTAAAAAGTTATTTCATTTCACACTGGTCAGATTCTACTGCTACTTCCCTTGGTAGCTCTCAAACAAAAGGCATCAATTTGTAAACTTAATTGGATTTGAAAAAAAGTTATTACACTTATACCTTAAAATAGATTGATTTTTGCCATGTTTAACCAGTTTATACACTAGCATTACTTTACTACCATTTCTATACTGACTGTTCAACTATAAATATCTTCACAGTTTTATAAATGAATCCATCATGAATAAATTACCTCCTTTGGCTGTTGCTTCTCGAATTTAAGGTTCTCAAGATTCTCCTAAAAACAAATGACACATAAAGTAATCATCCACAATAATTACATAGAAAACTTTGTAAATATGTAGATCAAATATAAAGGTTTTACCTTGATGATTTGTGTAATAGTTTCCTTTAGAAAAATTAAAAATAAAATCAGGTTTAATTAGTGAATGACTCTCATTAGTCAATATAAATCAGAAAATGAAGATATAAGTTAATATGGACACTTCAATAGTAGCACTAAAATATTATTACTGAAACAAATACTATACTAATATGCATAATTTGTTTTATAAATGAAAGCAAATAAACATAATCAACAAAGAAATAAAAGTGAAGAACATAGTACAAAAGAGGCATTACCAGAGGCAATTTCCATTACCATGATATTTCTCATGACAAAAATTATCTGAGGGGGTATAATATAGGAGCCATGGGAAGTGCATGTATCCACCCTGAGTTTGATCTGGGCACCCCCAAATGGTCCCCCACCCCAATGCAGCAGGAGTGACACCAAAACACAGAGCCAGAGTAAGCAATGAACACCTCTGGGTATGACCCCCCAAAATAAGAGATTTTTGATACTCTATTGATTATAAAAAATAATAATCATTGAAAATATATAACCATTGATACATATTCCTAGTGTACATACATTGTTTAGGCTTCAAAAATAATATAATAAATAAATATCACACCTAAGTATATTAAACCTTTTGAAGAGCAAAGTCTACTGATATATCATTTAACCACAGAGTAATGACATATACAAATAGAACAATTATTCCCCTGTTTTCCTAAGATTTACTTCTGTACAAAATCTCTCTAACTCTTGTTTACTTATCAGTATTATAGTCATAAAGTATCACTAGAGCATGTCATTTCACAAGCTACTTTGCAAGTTGTTACTATAACTTGTATGTTAAAGTCACTAGTCAACATCATATCCAGAAAGCATTCATTGAAAGTCAAAAAAAATAACAAAGCATAGAGAAAGGTGAGCAGAGAAAGCTAAAGAGCAAAAAGCAAGGTGTATCTTTATAATAACAGAGCGATATCCAGGAACACATTTCACTAATTTGAAAGTGCAATAGTACTGAATTCCCTAGAAATACATCCCATCTTTGAAAGTGCAATGTAAGTCTACATTAGAAGAATGCTTCAAGACACAGATACATTAGTACCATGATATAAAATAAAGAGACACTATGGTGATGTAATGTTCTTAAATCAGAAAACTGTCTCAATGCATTATTATCTTACCTCACCACTTGAACGTTTTTCTACATTCTGTAAGGGATAAAAAAAAATCAATAACCAAGTAAGTATTCTATTATACCATGGGAGAATGTTACTAATTCATGGTTGGATAATTTTCTTTGAATAAAAATGTCTTACCTCACCGAATACATTTTCTTCATTCTGTGGAAATAACCACAAAACTCTGCTTTCTATGATGAACTCATTATTTAAATTTTCCTAACTTCCATAAGCAAAGCTATACACTTCATAAATTTGAGAAATAAAATATCTTTTGATTGACATTAGCATAATTTTTATGTATTTTACTTTAGTAACTTTTTGTGTTATTTTGCCTAAGTAAATAAGTGTTTTCAATATGCAAAAATGTGTAAAATAACAAAACGTGAGTTCTTTTTAATTTTTATGGCATATTAAATTATAATTTTTATTGTTGTCTTATACTCAACCCTTTGGATGCCTTTGAAGAGACAAATGTAGGATTTGGGCCAGTGTCAAGGGTAAGAGAAACATGTATTTAATCACCGAAATAATATTACAGATTGCATACACTTGCATTGCATTTAGTCAATATTACTCTGTTGTAGTGTGCTTTTCTTTTCTCATTACTTGTTTGTTTTCTATTTAGAAACTCCTAGTGGAATACTGCTAAAATTATTGGACCTAGAAATGTGACCCTAAAGGATAATATTAAAGTGATGTATAAATGTAACTGATTTTCTTAGATGTAAAGAATAATATGTTGAAATTATTCATTGTTTGTATATTTTAATGGTGTGATAGATTTCAATCAAAAAATAATCCACTACATTTAAACTTCCCTTGTACTTACCTGCTTTGCAAGGGCAAGAGCCACCAGGCAAGCAAAGATGAGGACCTTCATGATTAGCAAGTCCTGTGAAAGGAAAAATCAGGGAATAATAATGCATTATCTTATTTAAGTGGGTTTCTTCCCTGAAAAAAAAAGCCCAGAAGGAATGCATAATAAAATTGTCCATTTTACAAAAAAAAAAACAGAGATTTTTTTAATTTATTTTTTGCTACAGCCAAAACCAAATTCTACTGTAGTTTTTTTTTTAATTTCACAGAACTGGTTTTTTAACCCTTGACCTCACACAAGCAAAGCAATTGAGCTAATACTAACCTATATGCCCAGGCCCTAGGTACTCACTCTTAAATGTTATATATCAGATTTGTACTCCATTGTCAGATATGTAAGTTCTTTCAGGTAATCATACTACCCAACTTTACTCTTTTTCATAAATTACAGTATTATAAATTTTAAATACAGAGACATTTCATATTTGCAGAGATTTCCCTCTTCCTTTTGCTGTGAAGTTGTTGATTGGTGGCTGCGACACTGGGCTGCAGTGTTTGCATGCTATAGATTGGGTGCTTGCTGAGGGTTGCACAGTTTACTTTGGTGATTGCCCCTTTTACTTGTTTTAGAACACAAATGATTGTTATATCCAGTGACTGTATACTACTAGGGTAGTGATTCAAATTACAGTGCAACTGGAATGCACGGTAGAGGTAAAAACTAATAGTCACAACTAAAACAGATCCTCTAACACACGATATCCGCATTCCTAAATTACAATTTTATTCAAAAGCAAATATTTATTCAAAAGAAAATATTTAGGGTTTATATTGATAGACGGGCAGGTGGACAGGTGGACAGGTGTGGGCAGATGATGTAGGTGGGCACCCATGGGTGACTTATGTGAGACATAAAGGGAGAGAGAGAGATGGACACTTTCTCCCCGAGCCGCCTCTGCTGCACACAACCCGCTGGGCAGGCTAGGACTGATAAAGTCTGCGATAAGCCCCTGCATGGCATGGGCCTGAGCCCCACCAGTCCCAAGAGTAGGCCGTTAAGCCACACCTGATGTCCACTTGATCTCCAGGCACAAGATTTGATATCCACCACCTGAGATTTCTCCAGGAACAATGGACTCAGGGTGGAGCCAGATGGTAAGCAGGCAGATGGTGGGGGACCACATTGCAATGAATTCTTACCCTTAGGGTAAGGGTAAAAAAACAAAATTAATTAATTAATTAATTAATTAATTAAAATTTAAATTAAAAATAAAGATAGGGGCCAGAGTGAGAGTAGTGGGGAGGACAATCAATATTTAATGCAGGAAATAGTTTTTTTTTTATAACCTGTTAACTAGCCTTGTACTAAAAAACCAATTTTCTTATATTCACAAATTTATTCAGTTGTTACTACTTTTTTCATTTACTTTTCTTTGTTTATTTTCTTTTGGGACTACATCAGGTTATGCTAGTGACTGTACTAGGTCACTTTTCTTTTAATTTTTTAAAATTTTATACCACTGTGAGATATACAATTACAAATATATTCATGATTGGGTTTCAGTCATACAGTGTCCCAGGACCCATCCCTCCACCTTTGCGCATTTCCCCACCATCAGTGTCCCCCTGATTCCCTCCCCTCCCCACCCAGCCTGCCTCTATGGCAGATACTTTTACTCCTTCTCCTCTTCTTTTTCTTCTCTCTCTCTCTTTCTCTTTCTCTCTATCTCTCTCCCTCTCTCCCTCCCTTCATTCTCTTATACATTGCAGCTTGCCCTACATACATTTAGGAATTTTCATGTATATCGCTTTGCCTATGTTCAGTGCTCAGTGCTAGTCTGGTGTTACCATATCCAACAATTATTAGAACACTGGTCCTTTATCTATCTTACCTAACCTCTTACTCCCACACATTTGTGGTAGTTTCCAACCAATGATAAGACCAAAACAAGTCACTTCTGGCAGTGTTTAAGAGACCATATGTGTTGCTGTGGATTGAACCTTAGTCATTCACACACTTACTAGGAATCTCAAGGTGCAAACGCCGTGCCCATTGTGCTATCTCTTTACCCCATCTTTATCAAATTGTCCTGACACTTTTTTTAACCCGAGTGCTGAAAATATTGCCAGATTCTACTAAATACTATTATTCTAGAGACTGTATTTTAAGCAACTGTGTTTTCTCAATATCTCAACCTAACTTACAATGAAGCTGAGGTAGAAATGCATTTAACCTTATATGAAATTCTTACCTTTTTCCAAGATGAAGGACAGCAGTGAAGGAGTTGAATGGATGGTGGCTGTTTAACTTCTGTGGCTTGTTATATACTGTATTTGTTATGCTAATTTTGTGGCTTGGAATGCAGTCAATGGTGAACTTCAATTCCAAGAAATCCTTATGATTAGAAATTTTGCTTCTGCCTATATTCTATCCCCAGAAGTTCTAGGGATTATTTTACCAAGGAACAATTCACAAGTTGATAAAATAAATCTGTACAGAAAATGCAACTATCCAATACTGTAGATAATGGCTGGAGGACAGAAGCACTGGCCAGCCTTAAGATATAAATGTTACTATTGGGTCTCTTTTGTGCATTAAAAAGATCTTAATTGCAGAGGAATGCTAATGTGATACAGAGATACAAAGGATATTCATGAAGGCAAGAATCTCATGCCATGTTGAAAAATCATTAGTGATTTTTAAAACATGATAACACGCTCAGTATAATGACCTAAAGGAGACAGATAATTCTGATCCACTTGGCAATGGAAAGACAAACTTCCTGTTATACTATGAGAAACTTCAAAGTAATCAATAGGATATACCTAGAATATTTAAATTTTACCAATGTTAATAATTAAGTGCTTTTTTTGGGGACCACATCATGTTATGCTCCTGACTGTGCGAAGATCACTTTGGCAGTGTTTAAGGGACCATAAGTACTGCTGTGGACTGAACTTAGTCATCCGTACACTGACGAAGGTCCTCAAGCTGCAAACACCTTACCATTGTACTATCTCTTTAGACCAATTTTATTAAATCTTTACTAGTTCTTTTATTTTTTAACCTGAGTGCTGAAAATATTGCCCAGATTCTACGAAATACTATTGTGCCAATGACTGTATTTGAAGTAATTGTGTTCTCTCAATGTCTCAACTAACTTACAATGAAGCTGAGGTAGAAATGCATTTTACCTTATATGAAATTCTTACCTTCTTCAAAGATGAAGGATAAGTAGTTAAGGAGAAAATTCTAATAACCAAGAGTGAAGCTAAGCAGAAAGCAAAAAAGAGGCTTTTTGAGTTAAATTTAATATATTGTCAGTTTATATGTCAAAGCTATTATGAATTAAATGAGATATTCAAGTGAGGATTGGCAGAACATTAGAAGAAAGACAACCATGCAAGAAAGCAGGCTTCCGAAAAGGATTCAGCACATTTGACCATATCCACACGGTAACTAAGCTCATTGAAGTTTGTAGGAAGTTCAAGATGCCACTCTGTCACATGTTCATTGATTTAAAGAAAGCCTTTGATTCTGTGGAGACTGAAGTGGTCATCGAAGCCCTAGCCAAACAGGGCGTTCAAACCCAATACATCAAGATCCTTCGTGAGCTGTATTATGGATTCACCATCAGGATCTCACCATTCTACAAATAAGTAGTGATCCCCAGTGGAAAGAGGGGTTTGGCAGGGTGATACCATTTCACCAAAACTCTTCAGCGCCACCCTCAAGAACATCATGTGACAACTAGAATGGGAAGGAATGGGAATGAAGATAGATGGTCGGCAATTACACCACCTCCGCTTCGCTGTTGACATCATTCTAATAATACCAAACATTAGCCAAGTGGCACAAATGCTGGCTGACTTCGACTGAGAATATGGAAAGATAGGTATACAGCTGAATCTCAGCAAAGCTATGTTCATGAGAAATGAACTAGTTCCAGAGGCCCCATTCACTCTCAATGGAACAAGCATCTCTGAATGCAGCAGTTATGTGTACCTAGGTCGAGAAGTCAACATGATGAACGACCTAAAACCTGAACTGTGCAGGAGGAAGAGAGTGGTATGGAATGTCTTCAAAATCATTGAAGAAATAGCTAAAAGGAAAAAAGAACCTCCGGCTCTTGGCACATCTCTTCAACTCCACCGTTCTCCCTCCATTAACATACGCCTCAGAGACCTGGGCCCTACGAAAAGCAGGATGAGAATGCTATTCGGGTCTCCCAAAGAGGAATCGAAAGACCTGTGCTTGGAATATCAAGCTTCACTTGAGTGAGTGAAATAAGGAATCCGTCCTCCTTCACTGTTCCAGAGTCAGGGACACTGTCTCATTTGCCAGGGCATCAAAAATCAGATGGGCTGGACATGTAATGCGATTTTGAGACAACCACTGGACTAGAGCAGTTACCAACTGGATCCCACAGATTGTCAAAAGATCACATGGCCGCCCACCTACAAGATGGTTAGACTTCTTTATCAAGACCCTGAATGAACGTTTTGAGGCTCTTCATATTCCTGAAGCAACCAGATGTCATTGGGCTACACTGGCACATGATAGGGTCAAATGGAAATGTTGCTGGCGCCCGGTTCCAGCAAATCTATGAATAACGGGATGTCAAGTGATCAAGTGATCAAGTGATTCAAGTGAGAATACAAAAGTCTAGTGAACATTGGACATGTAAATTCTAAATTATAAAGATTTACACTTGTAAATTGTAAATTCTAAACATTGTAAAGTCTAAAGATTTACACTTTAGAAAAGGAAATAAATGAGAAATAAGTAGAGAATGAAATAAATAAAGAGTTACAGGAATGAATAGGAATAATCTGAATGGGGGGCCTAGAGAGAAGTATAGTGATCAAGGTGCTCCCTGGAATATGGTTGACTCAGGTTCAATCCAGCATCCTACATGGTATCTCATGTGGTATCCCAAGCCTGCCAAGAGTAATCACTGAGCAGTTCTAAGTGTGGTCCCAAAACCATATAAATAAACAAATATATAAAAGGAATGATAAATAATTTAAAAATTAAATTTAGAATACTCTGCTACAATGACAGTGAGAATAGTGTTGGACTATTTAAATACCAGTAACAAATCATCATGATCAACTTCATAACCGTGGTATATAAAAAGAAGTGTGTGGGGGAAGAAAACCAATGGAAAGGAAAAACAGTTTTATAAAAATGGTTGCCTATGTGAGAGGGATCAAACAAGATGAAAGATATGTGAACATTCTTGATTCCAGTTTGAGTATGCACCTGAGCTAATATTTTAGTGATTTAATACAAAGCAAACAAAATAATGACCCACTGCCCCAAAAGAATACTTGGCTAAAAGGATAAAGAAAGTTTGAAAGACAGAAAAAATTGCCATAGAGGTAGGTGAGGGAAAGGGCATAGAAGGGAAGCGGTGTACATTGGTGTTGGAAAATATGCACTGTAGAGGGAAGGGTGCTGGAACACTCTCTGACTGAAACCTAGTCATGAATAGCTCTTCAATGGTACATTGCACTTTGATTCAATTAAAAAATATTCTGCTAATAAGAAGATGGTAAGGCAAAAGAAAGAAGGGAAAATTATAGGTTTTCAAAAGGTAGGAATATGGAAATTATGGTGAGAAAATAGAAGGGGGAAAAGGGTCAAAGAATGAAGATGATGGAAATATGAAGTAAGGATAAAATAGGGAAGAGATATTTGATGTAAGAGTTTACTATCACAGCAATCATTAAGAAAAAACTTCAAGTGATAAGGAGGTATCCTGTGAGAATTAAAAAGCAATACTAAGGGGCTCCAGCGATACTATAGCAGGTAGGGTATTTGCCTTGCACGTGACCCTGATGTGGGCTCAATCTTTGACACTGCAGGGGTAACCCTCAAGCATCACCAGGTGTGACCCAAGAAGCAAAAGAGAGCAAAAAAGCAATACTAAGAGTATGATAAATTTCAAAGAGAAAAATATATAAATCATAAGGTTTTTTTATGTCAATAAGAACAGCCAGAGCCACACAATTTTTTTTCTTTGGCAAAGCTCAGGGGTACACACACAGCAGTGTTTAGGGATAGCTCCAGGATCAGTGCTCAGGAATTACTCCTGGTAGGACTTAGAAAGGCATATATGGTGCAGGGGGATCAAACCCAGGTCCATCACATGCAAGGTGATGCCAGCTCTACCTTCATTCCCACCACAAGAAGTTATTTTAGGATGGAGAAGGTTGTTGTGTCTAAAAAATTTTTAAAAAGATGGAATTGTGAAAAATATTTTAAATACACCAAAACAACTGGTATAAGTTGATACAACAAGTTCCATAGGATGCCTCCAAATTCTTATGTAAGACACCCAAAAGTCTCGAATAATTCATCATTTTTCCTGAGACGGGAAAAAAGGGGAAAACATATACTTATTATAGAATAGATAATTAAAATTTTTATTTATATGGATGCAATTTTCTAGTCAGATGAGAATGGGCTTCTCATTGACATTAATCATGACCAAGTAAGATTCATCCCCTAAATGCAAGGATGGTTCAACATCTGTAAGTCAACCAACAGAGTACATCATATCAATAAGAGAAAAATAAAAAGCCATATGATCATATCATTAGACTCAGAGAAAGCATTTGACAAGAACCAACACCCATTCAGATTTAAAAAACCCTCCAAAATTGGAATTGAAAGAACCTTCCCTGAATCTAGTCAAAGCCATCTACCAAAAACCCACAGCAAGTATTATTCATAATGAAGAAAAACTGAAAGTCTTCCCCCAAGATCGGGGACAAGACAAGGTTGCTGGCTCTCACCACTTCTATTCAATGTAGTACTGAAGTACTTGCCATAGCAGTCAGAGAAGAAAAGGACATTAAGGGTATCCAGATAAGCCAGGAAGAAGTCAAGCTATCACTATTTGCTGATGACATGATATTATACCTTGAGAACCCTACACTCTCTAACAAAAACTCCTAGAAATAATAGATACTTATAGTAGAGTGGCAGGGTAGTCAGTGTCTTTCCTATATACAAATAACAAAAGAGAAGAAAGGGATATTAAGAAAATGATTTCATTCACAATTGTGGCACAGAAAATCAAATGCCTAGGAATCAGCTTAACTGAGAATGTAAAGGACCTGTACAAAGAAAACAATAAAACTCTACTTCAAGAAATAAAGGAGGACACAAGAAAATGGAAACACATTCCTTGCTCATGGATCAGGAGTAACAACATCGACAAAAATACTCCCTAGAGTTTTATACAAATTCAATGCCGTCCCAATAAGAATACTCTTGACATTTTTTAAATAAATTGACCAAACACTCCTGAAATTCATATGGAATAATAAACTCCTACAGATAGCTAAAGCAATCCTTAGGACAAAAAGATGAGAGGCATCACCTTTCCCAACTTCAAACTCTACTACAAAACAGTCGTAATTAAAACAGCATGGTATTCGAATAAAAACTGACCTGTAAACCTATGGAATAGAATTGAGGATCATGATACCCATCCACAAATTTATGATCATTTAATCTTTGATAAAGGGAGCAAAAGTACGAAATGGAGCAAGGAAAGCCTCTTCAACAAGTGGTGCTGGGAAAACTGGGCAGCTACATATAAAAAATGAATTTTGACCTCTTTCTAACACAATGCACAAAAAATAATCAAAATGGTTTAAAGATCTCAATATCAGACCTGATTATATAATGTACATTGAAGAAAATATAGGAAAAATCCTCCACAAAATTGACACTAAAGGATATTCAAAGATGAAACACCACTAACAAAGCAACTAGAAGCAAAGATAAACATACAGGACTACATCAACCTAAAAACTTCTGCACCTCAAAAGAAACAGTGACCAAGATACAAAGACAGTCCATAGAATGGGAAAGAAAATTCACCCAATACCCATCTGATAAGGGGTTAATATACAGGATATATCAGGCACTGGTAGAACTTTACAAGAAGAAAACAGTCAACCCCATCAAAAAATGGGAAGAAGAAATTCCATCAAAGATCGCGAAGAACAGAAACTTTGACAAGAAAGAAATTTTAATGGCCAAAAGATATGAAAAAATGCTCATCATCATTAATCATCAGAGGGATGCAAGTCTAAACAAAAATGAGATATCTTCTCACACCACAGAGACTGGCACATATCCAAAAGTTCAAAAACAACAACTGCTGGCGTGTATGTGGGAAAAGGGGACTCTCATCCATTTTTGGTCGAAATGTCAACTGGTACAGCCTTTTTGGAAAACAATATGGACATTCCTCCAAAGACTAGAAATTGAGCACCCATTCGATCCAGCCATAGCAGTCCTGGGAATATACCCTGGGAGGCCAAAAACACACAGCGGAAACCACATCAGCACTTTTATTTTCATAGCAGCCAGCACTATTCACAATAGCCAGAATCTGGAAAAAAAACCAGAGTGCCCAAGAACTAATGACTGGATAAAGAAACTGTGATTCATCTACATAATGGAATACTGTGCAGCTGTTAGCCAAAACAAACTTATGAAATTGCCTATAAATGGATGATATACGGATTATTTTGAGTGAAATTAGCCAGAGGGAAAAGGACAGATATAGAATGACTGCATTTCTTTGTGGGATATAAAAAATAGCATGATACCAATATCCAAGGCCATACAAAACATGGGTCAGGAGTTCTTATGAGTGGGTAGAACCTACTGTAAATGTGTGGGAGTCAGAGGTTAGGCAATACAGAGAAAGGAACAGTATACTAATAATTATTGTAAATGATAATACCAGCATAGAACTGAGTATTGAAAGTAGGCAAAAGGATATACATGATAATCTCTAAATGTATGTATTTCAAGCCACAATATAAAAGTAGGAAGAGAGAGAGGGAGAGAGAGAGAGGTGAAAATTGCCTGCCATAGACGCAGGCTTGGGGTTGGGGAGATATCATGGGACATTTTGATGGGAAGTGGGCACTGGTGGAGGCATGGATGCTGGAACACTGTATAACTGAAACCCAAATATGAACACTTTTGTAACTGTATATCTCATGGTGGTATAATAAAAATTTTTAAAGAAATAGGGAAGTACTTAAAAATAAAGAATAGAGAGATGTTATATTTTAAAAGGGAGAAACTGTGGTTACTAAGACAATTAAATATTTATTATTTGAAATTTATAGTAATAAGACATATATTAAGCCTGTTTTCCCATTGTATGAAAAATGGTTCCAGTACTAGGTCTAAAAAATTGCTGAGGTGCAATAAGGTGAGTAGAATATATTTGCACTGAAATGACTAACCATGAAGTATTAGTTGAACCTGGAAGGAAGTGAATATATAGTTGAGTTATAAACTAGAAGACTAAAATATTTAAAAATTTTAGATATCAGCAAAAAATTTCAAAGAGCAGATGCAATCTCACAATGCAGAATCTTAATATTTTATGTGATAATTTCAATGTTATAGTTAAAAATAACTCTGTGCTCAAGAAATAGTCATTCTTTTGAAAAAAAGAGTAAAAATCTTCAATATTCAATACTTTGTGTTTACTAGTGGAAACAATATATTAAAAGCACATCATTCTTATCTTCAAATGGGCTAGAATATTTATACTAATGATATAAAAATCTGTTTTTCTGAAGTTCATTGAATGTTTAATAAACATATAATAAGGTAGAGCTCTGATGCTCATCAGAGCTCCACCAAAGAGAAAAGCTGATCTCTCCCAGTTGTGTGTGGCCACATGGTTCATCAGTAAATACACAAACTGAGAGCCTACTTCCAAGAGTATCCCACCAGCATGGCAGTCTGGCAAGTTACCCGTGTCATATTTGATATGCCAAGAACCAGTTAACAATTATAGACTTCATTCCCATGACCTGAACAAATGGTTTGAGGTTCTTCATGTTCCTGGAGCGAGCAGATGCCCTTGAGCTACACTAGCATGCAACAGGACATATGGAGGTGTTACTGGTGCCCACAAGTGAAACAAGTGATAATAAGGTTCATTAAACAGAAGAAAATATATAGTTCGTTTTATATAATAACTTTAATATGAAAAGAAAACCTCCTTGAGGCCTTAGTTCTTGAACAGAATCTCAAAGTCAGATGATGAAGGGCTTTATCTGATGATGAAAGTGTATTTTAGGCTAACAGAAAAGGAACAAGAGAGTAGTAGAGACAATCCCAAATCAAGTAATGAATCTGGTTCATGAAGTACAAGTTTGAGGGTAGCAAAATATGAGAATAAAAAAAAGTGCTAATTAAGAACCAGGCAGACTGTAACACCAAGCAACATGAATTTTATTGTTCATAGTAAAAATTTGATAAAAAATTTCAGGGTAGAGTAATAATTAGTGAATAACTTTTTTGGTAAAGAATTTTAGGGTAGAGTAATAATTAGTGAATAACTATTTTTATATAGTATACTAAGTATAAAACTTTAAAACTTTGAATTGGACTTCACATGTTATTTAGTGACTCAATGTCTTTCAATTAATATTTGTAACTGAATAGAGATGAAGGAGGAAAGAAACCTAAAGCCCAAAGCAGAGCAGGCTGTTGACAAATTACCACCAGAGCTGCTGAGAAGAACTGAAAAATATTTTATGTGTTCTTATTTTAAAAACTCAGTATTCAACTTTCTTTGCATACTTACTGTTTTACTTTGTAAGTATTTAATTATTTATCTAGGTGCATTTATAGTTAAAACATCATAGCAGTAGTTTTTGTTTCTTTTTTAAAAATTTATTAAATTTTTGATGTTGACAAAAGTCATAAGAGTTGATACAATTCTAGAAAAAAATGTGAAATCGGTGGGCCCCCACAGGTGGTTTATGTGAGGCAGGGAGGAGAGTGATGGTCACTCTCCCTGGTCGACCTCTGCTGCCCAGGGATCCTAGGACTAGCAATACCGCAGATGAGTCCTGCACTGCATTGGCTAGAGCCTCGCAAGCCACCCCCAGCTGGTGGTCAAGCCATACTTGGAGTCCTTTAGATCTTCTTGGCACAGGAATTAATCCCCCCCACTCAGGTTTCTCGTGGAGCTACGGACACAGGCTAGAGAGAGAAATTGCTCTTTGCAGGAAAGGAAAGTGAGTCCTAGGTCTTACCCAGGATTTTCAGAGTCTTTGCTTTTGCACAGAAAAAGAATTTCAGGAATAGACAAGGAGTAAAGTAAAAGCAGAGTCTAAAGATTTTTTGGGAAGAAAGGAGAGGAAGTAAGAGTGAGAGTAACTTGCTCAAGAGAGAGCCCAGGGTTCTCCAAGGAGGAGAGCGAGCCAGCACAAAGATCCCAGAATTTGATATGAAAGCATTCATGGGCACATCTCAAGAGGGGAGATGCAGGGGCCAGAGCGATGGCACAGCGGGTAGGGCATTTGCCTTGCACACGGCCGACCTGGGTTCAATCCCCAGGTATCCTATATGGTCCCCCAGGCACCACCGGGAGTAATTCCTGAGTGAGGAGCCAGGAGTAACCCTTGACATCGCTAGGTGTGACCCAAAAAGCCAAAAAAAAAAAAAAAAACCAGAGGAGATGCAGGAGAGCAGGAGAAACATGTGCTCAGCTAAGTGGGCTCGAGCAGCACATGGGCATGGGCAGCATTTTGTTCAACGGGATTTTTATAGGGTTTTTCTCAGCTGCCCCACTGTGGGGCTTCCAAACACCGAGGACCCTGAGTTACCTTGGTCTGGAGCTACCCTGACAAAGGTGGGGATTCCTCAGGTGTCATAAACCTTTATAGAAGTCTTTGTCTCAGCCAAGTTTGTTTTTCCTGTAGACACCAGCCCCCTCGGTGCCAGGAGAATCTTATCAGGTCTAGGCCTTACTTATTGCACTTTCAAGACAATTGGATTTATTATTTATCAGAAATTTCATTTGCTGTGGGCACTTTCCAATCTTCCTGCCTGCCTCAAAATTGATTAGATAACAAAGCTCAAATATTAAAATCATTAGTTTAAAAGTCAACTTTCTTTGAACATGAAAATTGTTATATAGCACCGGGCTGTTAAGTCCTTGTCTAAGAAGTTACTAAGCTGTTCTTTTCTAGTTAAGCCTTCTGCATTGCTTTTGGTTGATTATAGTTGGTGTCTATGTTACTTTCTCATCTAATTTTACTGTGATCCTACTGGAATTTTAGTATTGAGGAATTTGGAGGTGTCACGTGACTGAATATGCAGCTGTGCAGTCCAGAGACTTCCAGGATACATAGGACCCTGCCTTATAAACTCACTGCTCAGGAAACTCAATGCACCAATTAGTTTAGAGGATGGTGGCTGTAGCAGGGGTTTTGGCTGCTGGGGCTTACAGAATACATGGGTGGGAGACACCAGAGTTCTTAAACTGGCCACAGTGTTGCTGAGATAATTCAGTTTTGTGTCTCTGCAAAGGTATTAATGAGCAATAGAGTTGAGCAATTGGCATGGCTGCAGTGGTGGGGTGTGGATGGAGCTGCCCGGACTTTGGTAGGGTGGGATCTCAGCCCAGTCCTTCCCAAGGCATTCTTTTGTTGGGGTGTGTGACTGGTGTGTTCACGAATTTTACCTGTTTGCTTTGTATCTCCTCAGAGATTTTGTCAATAATTGTAGAGCAGGAAGTCAAGGTATGTGAGCATGGAGTGGCTGTGGGAGATCAACCTTCCTTTGCATCTTTAGCCCTTGGTGTTTGCAATTGTAATTGGATTCCTTGTTTAACATTTATCTTTGTATTTTCTTTTCACTGATAGTAATGGATCTGTTAAAGACTTAAGCAGTAATAAATGCCCTACAAGGTAAGCAAAGCACTGGCATAAAGACTATTTTTCATCATTATTTTCTTCAATGCATTCCTAGTAATCTCAATATATAAGGGAGAACAACATTGCTGATTGTTATATATGGTCTATAACACTGACACAACCCAATTCAATGTCCACTGTGCATTTTGATTATCCAATTTTAAATTAGTGGAACCTAGGAGTTGACAGTAGCTTCAGTAGATATAGGCTGCTGCTTGCACCCTGCTTGACTTAGGCCTCTCCAGGAAGGTGCCAGCTAGAACTGGGCCATTTGCAACTAAAAGTTGGCCAGACACAATGTCAAGGAATGAGGGTAAGATCCACTAGCCCTGCAAGTAGTGGTCAAACTGTACCTATACTTACCTGATCTACATGATACAGGAAATGGTTCTCATAACCCAAATTTGGGGTAAGTCATGACCTCTGGCAGAGCAGTGAAATGCTCTTTACAGAAAAAAAAATGAAGGTCATCCTGGTCTATGTAGAAAGATAAGTATTCACAAGAAATATCAGGTTTTTGCAGAGATTAGCAAGTCCTGAACAACTTTTTTTTTTTTTTTTTTGCTTTTTTGGGTCACACCCGGCTATGCTCAGGGGTAACTCCTGGCTCTGCACTCAGGAATTACTCCTGGTGGTGCTTCGGGGACCATATGGGATGCCAGGGATTGAACCCAGGCTGGCACAGGCCGGCTGCTTGCAAGGCAAACGCCTTACCCGTTGGACTATCGCTCTGGCCCCCTGAATAACTTTTGAGATGGGATTATCTGTAGATATTTCCTAATTACCTTCACATTGAGGCCTCTGCTTACCCAAGATTTGTGAGTGTGTTTTCAAGAAGAAATGTTAATTCTGGTGGACTTTTATATTCTTACCATCGCCTTTGTTTTCTGCTTTTTTCCTTTCCCCAAGGGAAAAACTTTGCAGAGAAGGCAGAGATGAAGATGCCTGTGCCCTTTACTGTACTAACAGAACTACAGTTCCAATGGGGGGTCCAGGTTTCCTATTTTGTACTAGTAACACAATAACGTATTTTAGATAGCTTGGACATTTTGTCTAAACTGTGTTAATACTGGGCTGGACAGAAGTCATGAAGAATTAATAAAATAAGACAATGCCATGAAAAAATAAAAAATTAACCGAATGTCATAGATACATCTAGGAAATGACTTATTTAATCCGTATACTTTCATGTATTTTTTGTTAGCTGCCATGCAGGAAAAAGTTGTTATTTCTCAGAAAAGGAATACAAGGCAGGAAGGTGGACCCACTCTATATTTCCTTTGTATTTTCTCAGCAAAATACTTTAAATATTAAGCAATACATACCTCATATCCTTGTGTCCTTGCCAACATTGTGCTGAAAAGCATGTGAAATATGGACAAGGAAATAACTAACAGCACACTAGAGAAAGAGATTTTACCAAAGGGAAATTTAAACAGAACGTTTAAGACACCCTCAGGTTTTTGCACTTAGCCAAAGCCGTCATCAGAAGACAGTAACAAACAGGAAAAAAAGCATCACATAGGAAGCCAAATCTATTGCAATGGTTAACTTCAAAATAGCCATTGTGATGGTGCAAGAAGATCATTTCATCCAGTTAAGATTTTTAAGAAAGCCTTTGTGAGAAACACAATATAGCCAAAGGAAGATGTTTTATTACAGGGATAAATAGAATTTGTTAAACAAAGTAGATTTCCTTGTGGGTGATGGATCTTAAATATGCAGCCATGAAAATCTGGTAAAGCATAGTATAATAAAAATTATATAAATAACATTCATAAATCTGAACGTATATATAAAAACAAAATTAAAATATAGCGATAGACTAAATATGTTCATAAAATAAGAACAAGAAGAGAAATTTAGTCATCTACAAGATGGTTTTCTTTTTTTTTACACTGAATCACTGTGCAATAGGCTTTTACAAAATTGTTCATGATTGGGTTTCATTAATCACTGTATCACTGTCTTCCCGTTCATCTTCAATTTGCTCGAGCGGGCACCAGTAACATCTCCATATGACCTGTCTCATGCAAGTAGAGCCCAAGGGCACCTGCTTGCTCCAGGAACATAAGAGCCTCAAACCATTCCATCAGGTCATGGGAATGAGGTCTATAATTATTACTGGTATCTGGCATATTAAATACGACCTGGGTAGCTTGCCAGGCTCTGCCATGCGGGTAGCCCAGGTATGCTGATCCAGAGTTTCATTAATACAGTGTTCTAACTCCATCCCTCCACCAGTGCACATTTCCAACACCAATATATCAGCATGTCCTATTTCCCTTCCACCCACCTCTGCATACAACTTTCCTCTATGATGGGCACTTTTCTTCTCTTTATCTCTCTGTCTGTCTCTCTCTGTCTGTCTCTCTCTCTATCTCCACACATTGTGCTTCACATTACTTTTATTACTCAGTTCAAGTCTAATGTGACTATTTCCAGTTATTGTTGTCAGACTGGTCCCTTCTCTATCTCACCTACCCTCCATCCCACACACACATATGGTAGATCCCAACCATTTACACGTGGCCCCTGTTTTTCCTGGACTACCTACAAAATGCTTTAAAAATATTTTAGAGAAGAACTCAGGTACTTCCTCATTTACTTTTTGAGAATACACTAGCTCTGTAGAGATAGAGCTGATATCAGTCTTTTATTTTTTTAAATTATATTTGAGGCAATCATTAGTAATTTGAAAACAGAAGACAAAGATGAATAAAAGAATAAAATGTGGGTTTATATAATAATCCGAATTTAAAAACAGTACAACATATAATTAGCAGTGGTAGAATATTAAATAGGGTTTGCCTCACATTGCTTATGTGGATGAAATATTTTAATCATTTTTTAAATTTTTTCCTTAAACTAATTCCAAGATAGCACGTAGAAATCTAGCAGAGGAGCCTGAGAGATAGTATAAGGTAAAATTAAGATGCTTGCCTCATTATACACAATCTCTCCAGATTGATTCTTTTTTCTTTTCTTTTCTTTTTTTTTGCTTTTTTGCTTTTTTTAGGTCACACCCAGCAATGCTCAAGAGTTACTCCCTGGCTCTGCACTCAGTAATTACTCCTGGCAGTGCTCAGGGGACCATATGGGATGTCGGGGATTGAACCTGGGTCAGTCGTGGTGCAGGGCAAATGCCCTACCCACTGGACTATCGTTTCGGCACCTCCAGATTGATTCTTGGCATTGCATGTTGCCCACCAAGCAGTTCTACAAGTTAATCCCTAAGCACATAGCTAAGTGTAAGCCCTAGAATCAGAGTTAGCATACACACATATGCATATATTTGTTTTACATACTTATATGTAAATTTATATGTGCATATATGTACATATATGCATGTATACATACGTATATACATATATAAGTATGTACACATATATGCATGCACATGTGTATGTTTATATCTATATGTATACATATACATATATATGTGTATATAAATATACATATGCTTTCCTTCATATGTGTATATATGAAGAAAAGCAGCAAATTGATGAGTATTATCCCTGAGCAACTACCAATTGTTAAACAGCAATTTCTGAATTTCTAGTAAAGAAAAAAAAATTTAGGTCATACCTGGTAATGCTCAGGTATAATTCCTGGCTCTACACTTAAGAACTGTTGGCAAAAGGAGACCATATGGGATGCCAAAGATTGAATGAACTTGGGTCAGCCACCTACAAAGCAAGCACTTTACCCACAAAATTGTGGTTCTTGTCTCAATATTTCTAACAAAAGTTTTAAATGACCTGGGTCCAGTCCTCAGGTTTCTATATGGAATAGAGATAAAGAGACACAAAAATCATCAGAAATTACAAATTGATTTAAAAATGAAATTTCCTTGCAACTATAAATCTGGCAAAGGGTTATACAAGATACATTAAGCACTACCAAAACTCAACAATTACGGAATTTGTTGTTGAATAGTAAGAAAGTTGGTTCCCATTAAATATCAGAGACTTGCATTTGGCCAACCATATTTTTTCAGTGTTGAAAAGTGTCAAATAATGAATCCAGAGAACACATTTTGATGACTTTATTAAATTTAAGGAAGATATGAAAAGTAAAATGTTATATATTTAACATATTGTAGAGTAGAAGGTATTTGAGATAATATTAGAGAAAAACAATATACTCTGTATTGCATGCCTAGCAGATAGCAGAGGTCAGTTGCACAAACATAAAGTACAATCACAACGTACTACAACATCCTTGTTTCCTGTTATCATGTTCTAAATCAATCTGGGCAGAAACACTCCTTGGAATATGTGGTAAAAACCTGAATGGAAAACAGAGCTTCTAATTATCATGAATTCTTGGAATTCCAATTCTTTATAGTAAGTTTAAAGAGCAGAATTACCACACTAAACAGGAAAAGGGTTTAAATAGTCCTGCTACATTCTCTCATATCATCCACTGCTTGGATTTCTCTTCCTTGTAGGAAACAAGGTAATGCTTTCATTTATCCATTTATTACTATATATCTAACAGTAGTATGAAAGTTAATAACATTGTTTTATAACAATTTTTAAAGAAGCTATTGTCAGTTTCTCAAAATTTGAGAAAATGTTTTATAGCAAACTACTGAAGATATATTTCAGAGATTCAGGATACAGTAACAATATAGATACTGGAAACTGCCATAGTTTTGTCTTAAGAAAACTACCATTTTGTTTTGAGGGGGAATTACAAAATCCATCAGTGCTCAGGGATTATTCCCAACTCTGTGCTCAGAGATCATTCTGGAGCAGCTTAGGGTATCATGTGGCATTCTGGGGATTGAACCCAGGTGGCTGCATGCAAGACATGCTGGCTTACATACTATGCTATATCTTGGTATCTATAATTCATTCTTAATCATGTTGATATCCCTGTTGTGTTTGAGAGTGACCTCCCAGATCACATTTTAGAAAATGTGTGCCATGAACAGATTCTTGATAATTGTGATTCTCTTTATGGGGAGACAGTGCTTGGGGGACAAACTGCAGTGTTCAAGGCTTATTCCTGGCTCTGCACTCAGGGATTGCTCATGGCATTGTTTAGCTGGTGATATAGGGTTCTGGGGATTGAACCTGGCTCATTCTATTCAAATGCCCTATCCACTGTACTTTTGCAACAGCAACAATAATTGAAACTTTCTAAGTTTATCACTTATCAGCATATAAATCATTTAACTCTTAATAATTTTTGTTTCAACTTCCATCATATATAAAATATACAATACCTAAGTAAAATCAAATTTATCTCAAAATTTAAAAGGCAATTATATATTGCTCACTTTATATTGTGCATTGTCATGTGAAGTATCCCAAAATGACTACCTTATGTAGTAAGATAGTTTAGACTTTTAGTAAGAATGAAAAGCTAATAAAAAATGTAATAAGGCAATGAAAAGTTTTTTTTTTAATTTTTTATTGAATCACTGTGAATGACAAAGTTACACATGCTGGAGTTTCAGGCCTATAACATTCTAGTCCATCTCCTCACCAGTGTCTGATTCTCTTCATCAATGTCCCCAGGATCCCTCCAGGCCCCCAGCCTACCTCTTTGACAGAAACTTTTTCACTTGTTCTTTTGATTTTTTTTTGTTCTTATGACAAATTATAAAGTCACTATGTGCACATTCTCTATATAAAAGACATGTGAATTAAAAATCAGAAAATAGGGGCCAGACAAAAAGATACACATGACAACCCTTTAATGTATGTTCTGTAATCCATAGTCTGGATGGGAAGGAAAAGAGAAAGAGAGAAAAACAGGAAAGAAATAAAGAACCTGCCATGGAGCAGGGCTGGGGGAGGGGGAGGGAACCGGGACGTTGGTGGTGGGAGATGGGCACTGGTGGCTGGATGGGTGCTGGAACACTGCATGACCAAACCCCAAATATGAACTTTTTAATTGTATATCTTTGTTATTGTAAAAATAAAAAATTAAAAAAAAGAAAATAGGGGCCAGAGCGATAGCACAGTGGGTAGGGTGTTTACCTTGCATGCAGCCGACCCGGGTTCTATCCCAGGCATCCCATATGGTACCCTGAGCACCACTAGGAGTAATTTCTGAGCAAAGAGCCAGGAGTAACTCCTGAGCATTGCCAGGTGTTACCAAAAAAACAAAAAAAAGTCAGAAAATAAAATTTTTCCCTTAAAAACAATAAGAACTTCTTTAGCCATCATTTGTTAAGATAGGATTTAAGTTGTTTCAATATCATGATTGCAAATAGCATGCAATGAACATACGTGTGGGTTTCATCTTATCAAATTAGCATCTCTGTGGTCTTTGAATAAATGCCTAAGTAATTGAACATATGTCTTTGATATATGCCCCATATATCATATATTCACTCTAGTGTTTTAGCAAATAACCAAGCTGCTTTCCAACTTATACACCAAAAGCTTGGCATTTTCTTTACCTCCTTGTTTCTGCTAACACTTAATTTTGGATTTTCTTAACATAAGTCACTCTCACAGGTTAGGTGTTATATCATTGTCGTTTTGATTTACATACACTGTACAATCAAAGATAATGCATATTTTTCATGTGCCTGTTGTTTATCTGTATGTCTTTAGAAAATGTCTACCTTTTTCTGAGGAGATTGTTTCTTTGTATTTCAGTTCTTTGAATCTCTCTTACACTTAATAAATCAACCCTCTTTAAAACATATGATGTATGAACATTTTCTCCCCTTTGGTATGATAGCTTATTTTTATGTAATCCTATAATCTCAGGGTCCATGCGGTACCTGGGATGAATATTAACTTGGGTCTTACATTCAAGACATGCACTGAGTTATCTTCCTGACTCAAACTTTACACTTTCATTTTTTTAAGTTTATTTGCAGATACATAGCTGTTACTAAAAACTGAAATTGCTTTTTATTTCCTTCCCTTTATTTTATTGCTTGATTATAGAATCACTATTACTATCACTATCTTCCCGTTAATCATCTATTTGCTAGAGCAGGCACCACTAATATCTCCATATGTCCTGTCTCATGCTAGCAGAATCCAAAGGCATCCACTTGCTCCAGGAACATAAAGAGCCTCAAACCATTATATTAGGTCACGGGAATGACCTAATATAAATGTTACTGGTATTTGGCATATCAAATACTACACGAGCAGCTTGCCGTGGGTGGCATACTGTTGTAGTCACCTCTAAATAAAGCATTTATTGATTAACCTAGCGGCTGTGAGAGCCGGGCTGTGATAGTCTGGTCTGCTGGGTGGAGTTGTGACGAGAGGGAAGTCCGGATGTGGAAAATGGTGGGCCCCATGGAGTAGGGGAGGGTGGTCTGGCTTGTTGTGAGGCTCTGCTGGGGTGGCAGGCCAGGGCTAGAACCCACCATGCCTCCTGGGCGCCTCACGAGCAGCTGGGCACAGGGAGAGCAAGTAGTAGCTCTGCCCCAGAGTGTCTCTGGTTCAGCATACCTGGGCCGGATTGAAAAAAAAAAACTGCTGCAGGGTGGCTGTTGATGATCCAGGCTGTGATAGTCTGGTCTGCTGGGTGGAGTTGTGACGAGAGGGAAGTCCAGATGTGGAAAATGGCGGGCCCCATGAATCGGAATTCTATAATTCCGATTATAGAATGCAACACCCTTTTCTATATTGGTTTTATAATCTGTTGTTACTGATTAATTATTTCAAATAGCCGTTTCTAGTAGAGTCATTAAGATTTCGATGTAGGATAATAATCAGCTATTACAAGATATGAATTCTTACCATTTATAATAAGGGAATGGGACTGAAGGGAATCATGGTAATAAAAATAAACCATAAATTTATGCTTATATTAGATGCTATCATTCATATTCAAGACATAAAAAATCAAGACAAGGAAAGAGAACTAATTGAAAGAAAATTATTAAACTCCGTACAACATGTTAGTAGATGGAAAGAGGAGAATTTTAATGGAGGACATACTCCTTTGGATTTGTGAAAAATAGTGGTAGATTTAGTGATCAGCATGAAGTCATAACATATATTTTATATAAGTGTGAAATTTTACCCATAAAACACATTTTGGGGGAAGAACAGATAATTGAGCAGATAAAGCACTTGTCTGCATTCAGTGGAACCAGGTTTGATTCCAGTCACTTCATATGGTGGCTTGAGGCCTACCAAAAGTGATTCCTGAGTGTCGAGCCAGGGGTAAGAATTGAGGACCACCAGGTGTAGTCCCTCAAAAAAATAGTCTTGCAAATCAATGCCAGTTTATTTAAATAAACACGATATATAAATTCAATACTTATACATATAAGGAACAACATGTTTTTAATGATAAAAATTCATAACTGATCTTTTATTTTTTTTTTTCTTTTTGGGGGTAACACCCAGCAATGCTCAGCGATAATTCCTGGCTCTGCAGGAATTACTAAAAGCAATGCTCAGGGACCACATGGGATGTCTGGGATTGAACCTGGGTGGGTTGCTTGCAAGGCAAATGTCCTATCCACTGTATTATATATTTTCTTTTTTAAACACAGAAAATGATTTGTTTGACATGTAATAAAAGATCATAACTTTTATTTGAATTTTGACATTTGGGATCACACCCGCTGATACCCAGGGGTTGTTCCAGGCTCTGCACTCTAGAATTAATCCTGATGGTGCTACGGGGTGCTATATGGGTTGCTGGGAATTGAACTAGGGTCATCCACATGATAGGCAAATGCCCTACCTGCTGTATTATCACTCTAGCCCCAAGTCTTACTACATTAATAGTATTAGATGTTGGCTTGGTTTTTCAAGACTTCATCTTTATATGTGTATTAATTTGGAATGAGTTCATCTTTTATTTTCCATCTGAGAGAGTCTATCCACAATGTTGAGATAACATTGTTAATAACATATCCTAATCTAATTATTTTATTATCACTTATTTTTATCACCTCATTTTTATAACTCTACCTTCATGTCTGAAATAGTATCTGGAATTGATTTAAATCATTAATTGAATGAAAAAGTCAATTAATTAACCAACAATACCCAGGTCCCTAATCTTGATAATTTTCTATGCTTGAATGGAGCTTTCACATATTAGAAACCAAGTTTGACATAAAGAAAGTTTTTAAATACCTCTTTTGAAAAGAATTTGTTATATTTTCAGATTCTGCTGAAAAGAACTTGTCATTTTCATCTACTCATCTTTCTCAAATGAGTTGATTTTGTAACATATTTTAATCAATTATAAGAAATGTTCATTAACATGAAATAGTGAATAGAGAGCTGCCTTGCACACAGAGCTCACCCGGTTCAATCCCCAGCACCACCTATGGTCCACTAAGCACCACCAAGAGTAATCCTGGAGCACAAAGTCAGGAGTTAGCCCTGAGAACAGCCAGAGGTGACCCAAAACCAAACAAACAAGAGGTTAAGGAACATAGAAATAATTAGATAATAATTGGTTAATTTTTTGGTGAGTAGAACTATTATTTACTTTCAACTTCTCTATTTTAAAGGACTAAGTGATCATGAAGTTCTTCATTTTTACTTGCCTTTTGGCTGTAGCTTTTGCAAAGCATGTAAGTATAATCATATGAGATAATCAAATTAAACATTGATCCTGTTTTATACAAGGTGGCAAAATTGATGTGTTATTATCTCTAATTGAAATCGGAAATAATTGTCATATTGAAAGGCATAAACTTTCTTTCAAATATAATTGGATTATCAAGGAACTGTTTTCACTTCCCTTATTTATATCTCTGAAAGAAAAGAAAAATCTATTTCAGCTATAAGTTTTTACATCCACTTATCAAGAAAATGGTAGAATTTTCCCAATTATTACTGTTGAACAAGATATTTGGACAGAGGAAACAAAAAATGTATTAAAGAGGGAAATCTTTGAAAATTACTTCTAAATAATCTAATACAAAACAATTCCTTAACTTCAATAGCTCAATGTTAAAATAGTCAAAATTTAATAATATTCATGCCACTAAAAGATAAGCATATAATTAAAAGATTTACATGAAATGCATACCACACACACTGATTTGTGAGCTATCAAATTATTCATTAGGAACTCAGATTATTTTCCTATACCTCAGCCTAAACCATTAATACTTTTCCCATTCCAACCACATTACATCAAATCTAATGTAATGATGGAATTTTTTTCCTCCTTTAATTTGCAGAGCTCTAAATAAACCTGGAATGTTTCACTTTTTAAATGTAAAGTCAATTCAAGAGCAGAACTTTTTTTTCACGACCTCTATTTATGCTGATAAGTTAATGTCATTTTTTTGTTAACTCTGAATAATAAAAATTTGTTTTGTATCCTGGTAATGTGAAAGTTTATGGTTAATATGAGGACAATAGACATATATAGTATTGTCAATAGCATTGTAGTGTATAAATGATGTAAGTATAGATTTATTTAGTATATCTAGCATACTCTTCGACACACCTCTTCCACTTCACCATTCTCCCTGCATTAACATATGCCTCAGAGACCTGGACCCTACAAATGCAGTATAAGAACGCTATTCGGGTCTCCCAAAGAGGAATTGAAAGAGCTATGCTTGGAATATCAAGCCTCACTCAAGTGAGAGAAGGAATCTGGAGTTCCGACCTCCATCGCTGTTCCAGAGTCAGGGACGCTGTCTCGTTTGCCAAGGCATGGAAAACATACAATGCGATTTGGTGATGAGCGCTGGACTAGAGCCGTCACCGACTGGATCCCACGGGATGTCAAAAGAACACATGGCTTCCCACTACAAGATGGTCAGACTTCTTCGTCAAGACCATGAAAAAACGGTTTGAGTCTCTTCGTATTCCTGAAACAACCAGATGCAATTGGGCTACACCGGCACATGATAGGGTCAAATGGAAATGCTACTGGTGCCTGCTTGAGGAAATCGATGAACAATGGGATGTTTAGTGATCTAGTGATCTAGCATACTATAAAGCAAAAATCATTACTATACTTATTTTAGAATTTGAAGACAGAAAACATATTCTAAGATAATAAAAATTAAGATCAAAATTGTAATATTAATCTTTAATAAAGAGACCCAAATGATACCCTTATTATGATTCTACAACTAATTAAATTGAAGGAAAAATATTGTTGCAGAACTCATTGATACACTTGATTCCTAGACTCCTCATGAAATATAGAATTTTTCTTTTTGATTTTTTTCTTTCGTTTTGATTTTTTTTCTCAGGGATTACTCTGCACTCAGGAATTACTCCTGGTGGTGCTTGAGAGATCATGCGGGATGCCAGGGATGGAATCTGGGTCAGCCGTGTGCAAGAGACACACTACCTGCTGTGCTCTGACCCTTTTGAGGTTTTTGTTTTTTTTTTTTTTTTGCTTTTTTGAAGGGTGGAAGTTGTACCATATCCTATGATGCTCAGGGCTTGCTCCTGGCTCTTTGGCATAGGAATCACTCCTGGAAGCTTTTGGGTTGTTTGGGATAGAACCCACGTTGGCAGCATGCCAGGCAAACACTGTCTCAAACCAGAAATTTTCATTTATACATTTTGATTTTTAAATCCACAGGCTCAACATTTTCTTAGATTTTATGCTTTTTCCACTACAGTGTTATTTTTAAAATTGACATGTTCATATTTTAACTCACTTATTGCACATAGAAACACTACATATTTAAGCTGGCACAGTTATATAATTTTCTGGTATAAAAACAAAGAAATGTTATTTATTTAAAAAAAAGAAATCTTTTGCTATATGTGAGCTCAATAATTTTATGTATTCATTTAGTAATTTGACCAATATTTACTGAAAAAGAACATGTCTCCAACATCATTTTAGTCTATATGAATACAATAAAGACAGTGATCTCTGAGGATATGACTATTAGTATAATAAATAAAACAATACCACCAATAATATGTTGATCACCATTGTTACATATAACTGTACAAAACATGTATCAAAATTATCACTGTTATTCTCTATAAGGAAAGAGGAACTTTCCTTTTATATTCAGGAGACAATATTTTGTAAATAATGCTATGAATATAATAAAACTTATTTTCTGTATTCTCTTTTCCAGATAACCAGAAATGATATAAATGAAATGGTAAAGACCCCTTCTCCTTTCTCCTAGCTTATGTTATAGATTCATCAATAACTGCTGTATTTAGAGGTGACTACAAGATTATGCCATCCACACAGCAAGCCTGGCAAGCTACCCATGTCCTATTTGATATGTCAAATACCAGTAACAACTATATTAGGTCATTCCCATGACTTAATATCATGGTCATGGGAATGACCTAATATAATGGTTTGAGGCTCTTTATGTTCCTGGAGCAAGCAGATGCCCTTGGGCTCTACTAGCATGAGACAGGACATATGGACATATTACTGGTGCCCGCCAAGCAAATCGATGATGAACGGGAAGATAGTGATAGAAGACAATTTTACTTATTTGAGCATTTTTTAATTCATAGTATCAGTTTAGGATATTATATTAGTAACATACGGGAACACATACAAAGTTTCTCTTTTTAAAAACTGAAAGAGAGTGTGGATGAAACTCAAATCATAGGTCACATACTTTATCCAAAACCTTGAGTTCGGACTCTGGCACACTATGCCTCTGGGACTCCAGCATTGCAAGAGATAATCTGGTAGGTCCTAAACACCACCTAGAATGATCTAGGCCACAGCTACTGCTGAGTATTACCTGCAAAAGTAATAAAAACAATACAAAAGCACGCAGTATTTACAATTAAAGAGACAATATTCCTTACCCACTCTTGTCCAGGTTAAAGGGAATTTGTCTTTACCTCCAAATACCATACATCTTCTCACAGGCTTAAAAAAAATGAAACACTCACTTTGAAATCAGTGTACACTCTGATTGATCCATATTCTCTAGAGATATATCCATTAAGCAAGTTTATTTTTATCTCTTTTATACTTGTTCTCTGTAAGTGATTATTGCAAGAAACCTGGCATTATTTATATTAAAAACCTTTTAAGTATTATAATCAACATGTAGGCAATATGAAACATACCAATTATCAACGTTCAATATATACTGCAGAATATGTTATCTGATCTCTAGATTTTGATGGTAAATATTGTTATTTTTCAAGGAATATGCTACCAGAGCAACTAATGAGATAAGAGACACTTTTGTTACAGTGAGTTTGTTAAATTCATCAAGAAATAATGAAATTTAAGCTAGTTGTCCATTAATTTGTTTTTAAAAATCACAAATAAGAAACTCGATGTCAATTTGGAAAACAAATGACTGTCTATTGGTTTATAAATATGTGAATTTTTTGACAAACTTTCCTAATCAAAGTACATTTTTAAATCAATGCCCAATCAGTAACCTACCAGTGACAATCAATGTAGTTCAGCAAAGACCTCTCAATGCTGTCTGGAGCTGTGGTTCTCTAATCATTACCCTCAAATAGGAGGATCAGAATCTTTGTGCATTTTCATGCACTGTAAATTTGGGAACTTGTTTAAAGGTGTGATTTGGAAAATGGATTAAGAAAGGTAGAAGAAACATCTCGGGAGGGTGCGCAACACTGTTTGACCAAAACCCTAATATGAACTTTTTAATGTATATCTTTGTAATTTTAAAAATAAAAAAAATTAAAAAATAAAAAAAATCAAAAAAATCTCATATATTAGAAATATAGAAGCAGCAAGCAATTAATATTGGAAATGGTATCTGGGAAGGGATGACAGAGTAGTAGACTTGACTATAAGTTGAAGGCAGATCAGCAAGTGTTCTTACTTAGTATTTAAGGAAGCATGCTTTACTCTTCCTTTAAGTTTTGAGTTTTAAAGGGCAAATCAGACCTGTAAGCCTTTGCAATCTAACCAAACTTTATAGGCATTTAATATTGTGTATATAATATAGAAGTGGTGAAAACTTTTTAATTAAATATTTTAGTGTTTTACATGGTTTGAAAGAGAATGAAGGTTTTAATTACTATTTGAATTTATTGAGTTTCTAATAAATCATGTACTTTCTCAGTAACTGTGACATGAGCTTGCCTGTACTATTATACTACAGTTCTAAATTTGAATCAGACAAATTAAGTTCATTTTTTCTTACCCTAAGGATTATGCTGCAGAATCCACTCAAGTAAGTAATTTTCATTCAAATAAAATTAATATAATCTCACAGTGATTTCTTTGTGTGTATTTCTATAGCAAGTACTTCTGTTCTCTTAACAGAAAGATAAGTTTACTGTTGAAGAAAAGAACTCCCTAAAACAACTGGTAAATCTTTCTACCAATTTATGTATTTGATCTTTAACAAAAGTATGTCAAAAATGTTCTATTCATGGATTCATATGTATATATATATCTATATCTATACATCAATATACATACATATATGTGTGATATATAGGATATGCATAAACTATATTGTCTACTTGTAAGATTATGCCTGCTAAGATTATACATGTTAAAAAATATTGAGTCGGATCAAGATTAGCAGAGAGTTAAATAATCATATCAATGTCCAGGTTAAAAGGAATTTATTTTTTCCTTTAAATACCATACATCTTCCCACAGACTTGGAAAAGAAATAAAACACTCACTTTGCAATCCAACAAAATTTGTTTTACCTTTCTTTTACGTAACTTTGATGTGAAAAAAGCATGTTTCCTTAAAAAAAAATACCTTTTAAATGTCAAAGGTATTGTGATGGATGTCCTAATTAATCAGATAACTTTTTAATTCTGAATTTTACTATAAATGTGGATGCTTACAATAAGTTTTATGTGTCAACTATTTTATTTAATAAATGTATTACCATTTATAATTTACCTGAAGATCTTAGTTATTTGGTTGTGCCATAATCTCTTTTGGAAGGCAGAGAAGATTCACTATTGCAGTAAATATTGATAAGATCATTTATTTTTAGGATCAAGCTAAACAGTTTTATCAGAAGTTGAACTTACCTCAGTATCTTCAGGCTATTTCTCAACAAAAGATAATGAACAAATATGATCAGACTGAGACAGGCGCCTGTCCCTTTACTCCTCTGGTAAGTGGTAACTTTTGTACTGTTTTGGTTTCACGTATGGTTTTGTTTGTTTCTTGATAAAAAGATTAGCTCAAAATAATATAAGTAAGATAGCTAGCTAATGACAAAATATCAAACAGCATTTGTGATAAATTCTCATAATCTAGAAATTATATAACAATTAATCCAGTGCAGTTACAAATAACAATTATAAATGGTGACAATAGTGACAGATTTTTTATTTAGACTCACCATACGTGTCCTAAGTGTTGTTCACTTAGTTTGCTTATTTTCTCTAATGTTTCTAATTTAGGTGGAGGCCAGTGTGGATGTGTCTCAAGTAGTAGGACGCTTGCCTTGTATGTGTGAGGGCCTGGTTTTGATCTCAGTATAGCATGACACTTCAGCAATTTTCACGCAATACCTGCCCCCTAGCCCAACTCCACTGAGCATGGCTTCCATAATAATAGTAACAACAACATTAAATATGTATAACACCCTTACACCCTTAGTTTAAAAAAATGAAACATATAATAAATTATGAGAGTTAAATATGTTGCCTTTGTTATAAAAAGTGCTTCTACTTTAAAAAAAAAGTTTTGTCTTAAGGAATTCATCCTCATACTTAGAAAAAATAATAAAAATTATTCTCACCTCCATGAGGTTTATAACACTAAAACTTTGTGGGATTTTTTGTTTCTTTGTTTGTTGGATGCAGAACAAAGATCAGATCTCAACTGGTGAGGTAAGACATTTTATTACAAAAACCATGTATTTAACAAGATATTGTACACTCTAATCAATAGTATTTTGTGTTTTTTTAATTTATTTATTTATTGACAATTACAAAAATGTTCATATTTGAGTTTCAGCCATACAGTTTTCCAGCACCCATCCCTCCACCAGTACCCACCTCCCACCACTAATAGATAGTTTTAATATGTTGATGACAGAGCATGCCGCCGGTGACTCACATGTAAATGTGTCTTCATTAATACAAGTTTAGACCTTGGCGTAGACTTTTAATAAACTCCTTAAAGCAATAAATTAACTCTATGTGAGATTAGAACTTCAGACCTATGAGAAAAAAAATCAGAGAGCAGGAGGATATTGCACTATCAATCCAATCCAAGAGATGCAAAAATTATAATTTTCCTAGTAGTATGAACCTAAATTTGTTGTATTATTTCCTTTTTAAAATATTACCCAATGAACCAGAGATATAGGGCAGGGATTAAAGCTCTTCTCATGCACTCAGCTGTTGCCATTTTGATCTCTAAATCCAAGTTATGGTTGCCCAACACAATCAGGATTCCTGAGTTTAATTTCAGTTCTTACATGAGTTTGTCCCAATCCCCCACCCATCCCCCTACAAAAAAAGAAAAGAAAAGAAAAGAAAAAGAAAAGAAAGAGTAAAGAGAACGAAAAGAAGTGAAAATAATAGTAAGAGAAAAGAGAAGGAAAGGAAAGGAGAGGAGAGTAGAGGAGAGGAGAGGAAAGGAGAGGAGAAGAGAGAGGAGGGAGGGAGGGGAGGGAGGGAGGGGAGGGAGGAGAGAGGAGGGAGGGAGGGAGGGAGGGAGGGAGGGGAGGGGGAGGAGAGAGGAGACGAGAGGAGAGGAGAAGAGAGGAGAGGAGAGGAGAGGAGAAGAGAGGAGAGGAGAGGAAAGGAGAAGAGAAGAGAGGAAAGGAGAGGAGAGGAGAGGAGAGGAGGGAGAGGAGGAGAGAGGAGAGGAGGAGGGAGGGGAGGAGAGGGGAGGGAGGAGAGAGGAGAGGAGAGGAGAGGAGAGGAGAGAGGAAAGGAGAGGAGAGGAGAGGAGGAGAGGAAAGGAGAGAGAAGAGGAGAGGAGGGAGGAGAGGGAGGAGAGGAGAGGGGAGGAGAGGAGGAGAGGAGAGGAGAGGAGAGGGAGAGGAGAGGAGAGGAGGAGGAGGGGAGAGGGGAGGGGAGAGGGAGGAGAGAGGAGGGAGGGGAAGGGAGGGGACAGGAGGATAGGGGAGGGAGGGGAGGGGAGGGGAAGGGAGGGAAGAGGGTGAGGGAGGGAGGGGAGAGGAAAGGAAAGAAAAGGAAAAAGGAAAGAAAGGGAAAAGAAAGAGGAAAACAAAAGAAGAGAAAAATAAAGAAAAAGAATATAGGGTCACCAATTAAACTCTCATGAGAAAGTGTTTAAATATTGCTTAGGACTCCACAAAGGCCAATACAATATTGGTGAAGGGTTCAATTTAAGAATGCATGCATGACAAAAACATGCATCAACTAGCTTTAAGGAGAGAAAAAAACACAAAGAATGCATTACAGCTCAGGTCTGCAATTCCATACATTAAGCAGACCACTCCTCACGTGCTCATTGATCTATAGTACTATGCCTGACAGTACTTGGGGTACCATGAGCTGTCAGAGATGATGCCAGGTTCATATTCAGCAGCATGCAAATATATACACTTTACTAGCTCTGGAGCCAGTCCCAATATTTTTAACATACCAGCAAATATGACATGTATCTTAAATTAATAAACAGGGAATAATATAGTGTTGCATTATGAAACAAGTAATGGAAATAATCTCTATCTATGCAGAGTACAATTATCAAATGTAACACAGGTGAAAAGACATTTTATGTCACACAAAAACATAGGTTTTCTGAAAGTTACCAAAATTTGGCAAATAAATAATAATTTTAAATAATATTATAATGTTTAATATTTCTTTATAAAGAGCTCTCCATGTTTTGCTGAGGAATAAGTAGAAAGCAATAATATTTAAGCATATTTAAGAAATTAGTCTTAATCTAAAAGCTATTCAGTAAATGCCCTTTATTTTAAATAAATATGAGCGAGCAGTAAAAGACACTTTTATTCAGAGATCAAATAAATTTTATTTATCTGTTGTTTTTTGATTCATTGATGAGATATATCATTTGTAATTCATTTCTAATATAATTAGTGAGTACTATATTATTTATGTGATTCTAGTTCTTGGAATACATTAGTAATTAAAAGAAGCAACAAAAGTAACTTAATTTTATTCTTCTTTATAAGAGGTATTTTCCTGTACATATTTAGAAAAAAAAATGATCGCATCCAGTACAGTACAATATCTAATTCTTTTTTAAATTTCCACAAGGAAACCATCAAGAAGACTGTTGATATGGTAAGACATTATTCGTATATTCATATTCATATTTTTAAAACATTAACCTTGACATGTTAACAGGCAAAATTATCTTATGTGTCCTATTTTTTTTAAAAAAAATATATAAGATACTTTCAATTACACCTATCAGTGGCTTCTTCCTTAGAGCCACAGAAAGTACTAGGTCTCTGAATCCCAAAGTGTGATCTTTGATAGCTAAGCAAAAATAGTCTACTTGGAGCTGTTCCTACTTCACAGAAACATGACATATTAATTGTGTAGATATATAAAAACTAGAAATGCAAAAGTATTTGCAGACGAGTACCATTTTGTTGAAAAATCAAAGTTCTAAAAATAAATATTATAATTCAACTCAATTTATAAATTGTTTCTCTGAGGTAACAGTTTGTTCTTGGTAGTAAGGGCTTTATCTTACTGTCATTTAAATGATTAAATTTAGCTTTCTGCTATATCAATATAAACAAAATTACTAGAAGACTACTCAGATGAAGCTGACTCTCATTTTCTTTCTCTAAGGAATCTAGTGAAGAATTTTCTGAGGTAATTAATTTTAAATTATTTTAGTAGATTTATGGTGTAGAGTTTCATATTATTTTATTTTGTGTTTATCACCATTTTTATTATTAACAGAAAATTGAGCTAACTGAAGAACAAAAAAAATTACATGAAATTTCTGGTAAGTTTCATTTAAACAACAGTAATGTAACCAGTGTTTGTTTATACATACCGAAATGCAATCTTTCAGTGAAATATTTTTATATAAATTCTAATTTTTATTTAAGTCTTCATTATTCTTTGTTAGAACTGTAAAATAAAAGCTTAATCCTACATACATAATTTAGTATGTAGGACTTAATACTAGTATGTAGTATGCAAAATAAATTCTGAATATAAAAATAAACAAAATAAATTTGTATAATTGCCATCATTATACAAATATGTGCTCATATTTATCTAAATAGCTCAAATAAAACACCAAGGAGAGTAGTATATATATTACTCTCCTTGGTGTTTTATCATAAGATAAAGGTATATCATATATATTATAAGATAGGAACAGGTACTATATAAACTGTTTCTTTATAAAACATAGTATACAAGGCAAGTGACAGTGTAAGTGATAAAGAATTGGTCGAATGCCACATTTTAATTCTTACTAAGTTGATCAAAAAATATTTATCTTAGCAAATTAAAAATAATTCTATTCCTTTTTAACATAAATTTTCATTTCTGTTTCTTTTTTATTATTTTCACTTAAAGTATTTTAATTTTGGGTCTAAAGAGATCAAAACTTTTTCTCAATTGTATAATTCATTGTATGAGACTAAGTTTCTTTTTAGTTAGACGTGTTGGCTTTTTTTGGTTATCCAGGTATCATCTCATATCTGGGTGTTTAAGTAATTTCTTATAACCTTTTCCTAGCACACAATGAATCAATATTATCAGAAGTTTGCCTTTCTCCAGTATCTGAGAACTTTTCCTCAATATCAATCCACCATGTACCCATGGACTCACAATATGATAAATGCTTACCAACAATTCCCATATTGGGTGAGTTTTCCATATTTATTAATTTGGAAAGATGGTTGTAGTCACAACTGGCTTATAATGAGAGCTTCTAAGTCAGAGTTTATAACCTGTTCTATGCTTAGTGATTTGCCTGGGAGTGCTCAGGGGACCAGATGTATTGTCTGGGATAAAATCAGGATCTGCTTCCAAAGCTAAAGAAGTGAAGATTGAAAATTTAAATTTTTTTAAAATTGAAAATTGAAAAAGATTGGAAATTTAGAATATGTTGGAAGTTAAACTCTAAATCAAGCAGTGCAAACACAGCTACAATAGCAATTATAAAAGTATATTCACATTGGTTTTAAATTTCGTAAATCATGTTTATGTGTACATTGATTGTTAGGGAGTCAAGAGATAGTGCAATATTATAGGCAATTATTATCATTTTATAAAAGTATCTGAATTCTTTTTTGTTTTATATTGGGGCCACACCAGGCAGTGTTAATGGTTTACATATTCAGGAAACACTCCTGCAGGGACTGGGTACTATAAATAGTGTGAGAAATCAAACTCAGATCAGCTGCTGCAGGGCAAGAGCCCTACCTACTATATCTCTCTGCTCATGTATCTGAAATCCTTAAAAGTAGTTGGGTAACAAATGACTTAATCATTTTTCCTTTGTTCTATTAAAAAATTCTGCATGAAACTTTTTATTGGCATAAGTAATAAATTGGAGGCAAGAAATTAAACTCAAAAAACTATTTAATAATAATATTGGTTTTTAAAAATTTTATTATACCACCATGAGATATACAAATCACTTCACTTCTTAGGATTTTCTAATTATTTAACTTTGTGTATAAATTTAATTGCATTTAAAATTATATTCCCCATAATTAGAAAGTAAAATAAAAATTGAGTTGCCTACAGTTTAAATGAGATGCCTAAAGATTGTTCTATATATTTCCATGAACATATAAAAGTTTTGTTTGTTTAGTTTAGTTACATCAGTTACGTCATTTACTTTTTAGATACTTTTAAGATTATTGAATTGACTGATTCCACTTCATTTTGTTAAGAGCTTTTAGTTTAGAACCCCCAAAATAGTTGAAGTTGGATTCTTTTTTTTTTTGTTTTTTTGGTGGGGAGAGGATGGGCTTCCAAGTTGTGCTCAGGAGATCTGAGGCTCCTCCTGCAATTCTTGACAAGATAGGTGGTAGTTTCCAAGCAAAACCCAATGCTGCAATGCTGCTCAGACCTTGTGGTGCTGAGGTCACTCTGGTGATGTTCTCTGGACCACTTATTGTCAGTAATTAAATCTCAGTAGGTTGAGAAGATGCTCAGCAGTATTGTAAGTGCTGTACTAGCTCCCTGCCCCTTAGGTAGAATTTGTATGGCTTTAATATCATTATGATAGAAGAGCTGATCACAGTCCAGCTTGCTTGGCGGCAAGCCAAGCATCAATAAATGCTGGAGATCAGAGGTGACTACAAGAGTATCCCACCCGCACGGCAGAGCCTGGCAAGCTACTCGTATCATATTATGCCAAATGCCAATAACAATTATAGACCTCATTCCCATGACCTGATGGAATGGTTTGAGGCTCTTTATGTTCCTAGAGCAAACAGATGCCCTTGGGCTCTACTAGCATGTGACAGGACATATGGAGATGTTACTGGTACCCGCTCGAGCATATCGATGATGAACAGGAAGAAAAGTGATACAAGTGATGGCATTAATATCATTATGACTCACGATCATGCATAAAGTTTGCATGTGTGTTTAATATATATTTTGAAAAAAAATTATTGAAAATTTTTCTCATTCTCGGTGAATTTTAGAGCAATGTTTCAAAGTTACCTAATTAAGACACGTTTGTTTTTATACTTATTTTATTGAGCTGTGTTTACTCATCAGACTGTAAATAGTTATGATTTAGGGTATAATATGACCATCCTTCGCTTCCTCCAAAGTGTCAATATCCCTCTACCATTATCTCCTACTACCTTTGCCCACCTTCCAACCTGACTTTGGAAACTTCAGAGCTATAATTTTTTTTTTTTTTTTTTTTGCTTTTTGGGTCACACCCAGTGATGCTCAGGGGTTACTCCTGGCTCTGTACTCAGGAATTACTCCTTGCGGTGCTCGGGGACCATATGGGATGCCGGGTATTGAACCCGGGTTGGCTGTGCACAAGGCAAACGCCCTACCCACTGGAATATCGCTCCGGTCCCTAGAGCTATAATTTTAAACAATTTTCACTTGGCTTTTCCTGCTTCCTCCCTTTGCTTCTGTATGATTCATACATAAATAAAGGAATTTTATGTTTGTGTTTCTCCTTCAGACAAAGAATCCTCCAGTTCCATCCATGTTGTAGAAAAAAATGCAGAATTTTATCTTTCTGATAACGAAGTAGTCCTCAATATATCTGTGTGTATATGTATTACTTATGAGTGGATAAGGAGCATATAAGAATTACAATTTCTGATATTTGAAGAAAGTTTTATACTAGAGAAAAAAATCTCACTGTTTTCCACAGTATGGAAGACTGAGGCTTCTGATTTTCATAGAGACTGGATCAATATACATTCACCAACAGTGTATGAGATCTCCCTTTTCTCCACACATACACCAGTAGTAGTTTCTGGCCTTTTGATCTAGGTTATTAAGAAACTGAGGTCCCTGAAAGTTAAATAATGTAAGTGCAATGATTACAGTAGACTATAATACAAATTTTAAATATTTGTATTTAAAATTGAAATATTCCTCTATAATGCCAAATTTCAAAAAAATTTTTCAACTAAGAGAATTTTTGAGAGAATATTTTAAAATGTAGATACACTGCTACAAGCTTTATTATTTTGGTCAAGTCATTAATAAACATTTTATGAGTCAGGAAACTTAAGAAAATAATTTTATTTTAGTAAAACAAAAGCATAATACTATGGATGAGAGGTAAAAGTACAGATGCATTTTCATAAATATTTATAGTCCATTATTTCACATTATTCTATGTTTAAAAACACACAGTGCAGAGTGTGAAAGAAACAATCAAACTCTCCTGGACAAGGACAATAAGTAGAAATATGTTGCAAATGAAATAGAGCCATGAAAAAGTTATTGTGGTACAAAAAAGGTCAAGTGATATATCTGAATCAGAAGCTAATTAAAATGGTTTGAGTAATTAGAAACATCAAGCGAGGAGTGATAAAGAAAAAAATCTGAGGTAAATGTACTGACTTGTCAGGGGAGATAAAAAGGAAAATATGCAAACAAAAGAAAATGTGTAATTAATTTTCACTTATAAGATTAATTTTCACTTAATAGTTTAGTAATTAATTTTAAGGTCACTTTCTGAAATACCAACCCAAAGTAATTTTGTACAATGATTTTTTTTAAATTCTAGTGTGATTCAATTAAATGAAGTTTTTAAATGAGGGACTAATGCACATGGCTCCATTCTAATCTAGCAGAATGTTAAGTATAAAAGATTAGTGAATATGTTCTACCACAGCATGACACTTAGGATGCAAAACAATTTTAGTGAGGATTTTGTTGACCAAATAATGAATGAGCAATGACCAATAATCAGGCATTTCAGTTTAGCATATGAAAGCAATACTTTTATATGAGCCCTATATTTCAGAAAGACCAGGTGAAATCGTCCATCTTCTAGAGCACAGAGTGTGCAGCTGGTAGTTTTTCCCTTGGTTTTGCCCCCAGAGAGCCCTTCAGATCTGAATGTGGCTGATGGCTGTTTTTCTACAGCCCACTCCTAAGGAATGACGGCCTGCTTAGGAGAGAAAACTTACATAAAACAGAAATAAATCAACAGCCATTGAGTAGTTTTCTCTCCTAAATAACATTCTCCTCCTTCCAGGGATGATTTCTGCCTTCTTACTGGGCAATAATTAGAAGAGCAGTCTCTCCATTTGCTATGTCTGGGATCTGGTACAACCGCTTCTCCAGGCCCTCACTCTCTATCAAAAGTGCTGTATACTGAGCAAGCAGTGTAAAACCAAATAAAATGACTTTGAGTTTTTCAGGGAAGAATATGAAACAAAACAACTTCCTCAACAAGAGGACAAAAAATCTTCTACACGTTCAACAACCCATTTGGAATATAAATAATGAAATATTCTTTCAAATTATCTTAATAAATAAACATGAATATACTTTTATATGATAGGAGAACATTAAGATTAATTTTCACTTATTCATTAAGTCACAAATAGTATAGGTCACAAATATTCTGTGCATTGGATGTCATGCTCATACTAAAAAATAGCCAAAGAGTTTATAAATAGTTCTATTATGCCAGACTATAATGGGAGCAGGTGCTCTGTACATAGGCATACATTTAAATATAAAACAGGTCAACAAAGTAGTTTTATCTCTTTTCTTTACAGGTCTGACTGAAAAATCTATGACAGCTTCTTTACTATATTACTTCACACTTACAGCAGACTTCAACTGGACTACTAATAAAACAGAAATGATCAACTAAAGGAAGATGGAAGAATATTTACTGAATTTGTATACTCTTCTGATAGTTCCTATTGGATATACTTGTTCTGAATTGTAGTTTCATAATAACTAGTCTGAGGATTATTTAAGATGATCCAGTAATCATTCTTAATTATCGGGCCATGTTTCTTTTCTTTGAAAAATAAAATTTGAAATGCATTCATTGGTATACTAATTTTTTTCATTATGCTTACTGATAACTAACTGATAATCATATAGAACTATTTCACAACTTTCATTCTGTGAACAGAGAGAGTATAATGGGTAAGGTACCTATGTGTCACGGAAATAAAACAGAGCACCATCAGGAGTAATCTCTGAGCAAGTGAAGAATAATAACTCAATATAGTAAGGCGTATCCCCCAAAAAGTCAAATTAAAAAAAACTATTTCAGGTTAACTACTGACACTTTCAGAACACTTACATTTTATTTTTCATAACTGATTAACATTATAAATTACTTTCGCTAATCATAGCTGAGTTCACAGTACTTTTTTTTTTTGCTTTTTTTGGGGGGGTCACACCCGACAATGCTCAGCGGTTACTCCTGGCTCTGTACTCAGGAATTACTCCTGGCGGTGCTCGGGATCCCATATGGGATGCCGGGGATCGAACCTGGGCTGGCACAGGCCGGCTGCGTGCAAGGCAAAATCCCTACCCGCTGGTCTATCGCTCTGGCCCCAGTTCACAGTACTTTTCAGTCATCATGCTATAACCTAATTTATTCATTTTTGTAGTTATCTGTAGGTCAATTCCCAAATATTCACAAGAACATTCTTAGTTTTCATTGCCACACCAAAGTGGGAATCAAGCTTTAAAAACAAAAAATCTTTTGAAGGTACTCTCCCCAACCCCATCCTTAATATTATAATAAAGAAGCAGCCAAAAATAAATTGGGATATCTGACTTTTTGTGCATGGTCTTAGACAAAGGTCTATGTTCATTTTTTACACGTAGCTGCCCTGTTTTCTCAGCACCACTTGATGAAGAGGCTTTCCTGCTCCATTTCGTACTTTTTGCTCCTTTATCAAAGATTAAATGATCATGAATTTGTGGATGGGTATCAGGATCCTCAATTCTATTCCATAGGTCCACATGTCTGTTTTTACTCCAATAACATGCTGTTTTAATTACTACCACTTTGTAGTACAGATTAAAGTTGGGAAAGGTGATGCTTCCCATCTCCCCCACCCCCACCCCACCCCGAGGATTGCTTTAGCTATCCATGGGGTTTTATTATTCCACACAAATGTCAGGAGTGTTTGGTCAATTTCTTTGAAGAATGCCATGGATATCATTATAGGGACCGCATTAAATATGTATTGAATCTGACTGCATTGAATCTGAATGATCATACTCTAGGGAGTAAGATCATTTTGACAATAATTCTCCCAAACCATGAGTAGGAGATGTGTATCCATTTCCTCGTCTCCTCTTTTTATTCCTTGAAGCAGTGTTTTGTAGCTTTTGTTGTCAAGGCCTTTACTGTCTTAGTCACTAATTACTAAGTATTTGATTTACTGTGACACAATTGTGAAAGGGATCGTTTATGTAATATTACTTTCTTCTCTTTCATTACTTGTATTTAGCAAAGCCATTGACTTTTGTGTATTGATTTTGTACCCTATCACTCTAATATACGTATCTATTGTTTCTTAGAGCTTTTTGGTAGAGAGTTTAGGGTCTCCTAGTTATAATATCATGTTGTTTGCAAAAAGTGATAGCTTGATTACTTCTTTGCCTGTCTAGATGCCCTTAATTTCCTTTTCTTCCCTCATTGCTATGGCAATTATTTCCAGTACTATAATGAATAGGAGTGGTGAGAGTGGGCAACCTTGTCTTGTCCCCCAATTTTAGGGGGAAAGTTTTCAGTATTTCCCAATTGAGAATGATACTTGCTGTGGGTTTGTGGTTGAAGGCTTTGACTATATTAAAGAAAATTCCTTCAATTCCCATTTTATGATATTTTTATCATGTACAGGTGTTGGATCTTGTCAAATACTTTATCTGCGTCTATTGATAAGATCATATGGTTTTTATTTTTTCTCTTATTGATGTAATGTATTATATTAATTACACTTGCAAATGTTGAACCATCTTGCATTCCAGGGATGAATCCTACTTGGTCACAAAGTATAATCTTTTTGATGAGATTTGCATTCTGTTTGCTAACATTTTGTTGAAGATCTTAGCATCTATATTCATCAGGAAGATTGGTCTGTTGTTTTATTTTTGTGTGATGTCTCTGTCTGCTTTGGGTATCAGGATACAAAATATGTGTTTCGTAGAAAACTATTTGGGAATATTTGTTTCTTTTATTTCCTGGAAGACCTTGAAATGGACTGGCAGTAGGTCCTTCTTAAAGGTTTGGAAGAATTAACTAGTGAATCCACCTGGACCAGGGTTTTTGTGTTTGGGCATGCTTTCAATTACTGTTTCATTTTCCTTGATGGTGATAGGCTTATTCGGGCATTCCAGGTCTTCTCGTTTCAGCCATGCAAGGCTATAGGACTTCAGGAATTTGTCCATTTCTTCAAGGTTCTCATTTTGTGGCATACAGATTCTCAAAGTATCACTTCACTTGTATCACTTGTTTCCCATTTTTTCATCGATTTGCTCAAGCGGGCACCAGTAACATCTCCATACATCTTGTCATATGCTAGTGTAGCACAAGAGCATCTGCTCGCTCCAGGAACATGAAGAGCCTCAAACCATTCCATTCCAAGATAGGAATGAGGTTTATAATTGTTACTGATTTGTGGCTCATCACATACGACACGGGTAGCTTGCCAGGATGCACTGTGTGAATTTTTTAACATCTACAATTATCTAATTTAAAAAATCTGTCCTAGACCCCACATTGTTCCATAGGAGGTGCCACTTCCATGTGTTAATGGCCATTTCAATAGGAGCCATAGTGCAGCGGGTAGGGCATTTGCCTTTCATGTGGCCTACCCAGGTTCTATTTCCCAGCATTCCAAATGGTCCCCTGAGCACTAATAGAAGTAATTCCTGAGTGCAGAGCTAGGAGGACCCCTGAGCATTGTCGGGTATGGCCCAAAAAGGCAAAAAAAATAATAAGGCATTTCTTTGTAGGATCTCTCAAAGTAATCTCTGATAATCTTTTGAATTTATGTGGTAACTCTTATGATATCAGACACGGATCCATAAAATACATAGGAGAAAATATAGGAAAACCCTCCAAGTCATTGAAACTAAAGGCACCTTCAAAGATGAAATACCACTAACAAAGCAATTGGAAGAAAAAGATAAACATATGGGATTACTTGAAACTAAAAAGCTTCTGAAACAAAAAAAATACTGGTGACCAAGGTATACAAAGAGAGTCCACATAGTGGAAAGAATATTCACCCAGTACCCATCTGATAAGGGGGTTAATATCCAGTATATATTGGCACAGGTAGAACTTTACAAGAAGAAAACATTCAACCCCATTCAAAAAATGGGAAGAAGAAATGAAAAGAAACTTCCAAAGAGAAGACATTCAAATAGTCAAAAGGCATATGCAAAAAAATGATCTTCATCACTAATCATCCGGGAGGTGCAAATCAAAACAACAATGAGATATCACTCACACCAGAGACTGGCACATTTCCAAAGGGAGGTGCAAATCAAAACAACAATGAGATATCACACCAGAGACTGGCACATTTCAAAAAAAAAAAAAAAAAAAAACAAAGAACAAATGCTAGTGTGGATGCAGGGGAAAGGGACCTTTATCCATTGTTACTGGGAATGCTGACTCGTACATTGTTTTTTGGGAAATCAATATGGACATTCCTCCAAAAACTAGAATTTGAGTTCCCATTTGATCCAGTGTGTTTTTTGGGAGTGCCAAAAACACACAGTAGAAACACCATCTGCACTTATATGTTCATAACAGCACTATTCACAATAGCCATAATCTGGAAACAACTAGAGTGCCCTAGAATAGACAACTGGATAAAGAAACTTTGGTACATATATGCAATAGAATACTATGCAGCTGTCAGGAAACACAAATTCATGAAATTTGCCTGTAAATTGAATAACATAGAGAAGAACATGCTGAATGAAACTAGTCAGAGGGAAAAGAACAAATATAAAATGACTGCATCTATTGAATTAAAAAAATAAAAAGTAGTATGATACCAATGTCCAACGTCAGGCAAATCATGGATCACAAGGTCTGTCAATGGGTGGAATCTACTGCAAGTGTTTGGGAGTCAGAGGTTAGGTAAGACAGAGAAGGCAATAGTGTGCTAATAGTTGTTGGAAATGATAATACCAGCCTAGAACTGAGCATTGAATATAGGCAAAAAATATATGCATAATAACCTCTAAATGTATGTATTGCAAGTCACAATGTGTAATAAAAAGGTAGAGAGAGAGGGAAAGAGAGAGAGAGAAGAATCAAAGTGCTTGCCATAGAGCATAGAGGCAGGCATTGGGAGGGGGGGGGCATCAGGAGACATTGCTGGTGGAAAATGGGCACTGGTGGAGGGTTGGGTGCTGGAATACTGTTTGACTTAAATTCAAGCATGATAATTGTATTATAATCTTTTTAATCATAAATCTCAGTGGTATAATAAAAATTAACAAAAAAGAAAAAATAAATAAAAATAAATGGAAATTTAAGTATGGTTTATAAAGAAAACTCTTTAAAAATTTATTATACCACTGTGAGATAAACAGTTAGAAAAGTGTTCATATTTGGGTTTCAGTCATACAGTGTTCCAGCACCCATCCCCTCCACCAGTGCCTACTTCCCACCACCAATGTCCCCTGATACCCCCTCCCCAGACTGCATTTTCACTTCTTTCTCTCAGGCAATTTTCACTTCTTTCTCTCTCTCTCTCTCTCTCTCTCTCTCTCTCTCTCTTGTCCTTGTCTTACACATTGTGGATTGCAATACGTACATTTAGAGGTTATCACGCATATTCTTTTGCCTGTTTTCAATGATCAATTCTACACTGATGCTATTATTTACCATAATTAGTACACTGTTCCGAAACTTCAGCAAGGAAGAAATTCGAATGGCAAAAAAACATATGAAAAAATGCTCATCATCACTAATCATCAGAGAGATGCAAATCAAAATAACAATGAGATACCACTTTACACCACAGAGACTGGCACATATTCAAAAGAACAAGAACAACAAGTGCTGGCGTGGGTGTGGGGAAAAGGGGACACTCATCCATTGTTGGTGGGAATGCCGGCTGGTACAGCCTTTCTGGAAAACAATATGGACTTTCCTCCAAAGACTAGAAATTGAACTCCCATTTGACCCAGCCATACCACTCCTGGGAATCTACTCTGGGAAGCCAAAAATACGCAGCGGAAACACCATCCCTACTTTTATGTTCATAGCAGCATTATTCACAATAGCCAGAATCTGGAAGCAACCAGAGTGCCCGAAAATCGATGACTGGATAAAAAGCTTTGGTACATCTACACAATGGAATACTATGCAGCTGTTAGGAAAAATGAAGTTATAAAATTTGCCTACAAATGGATGGACATGGAGAAGATTATGTTGAGCGAAATTAGCCAGAAGGAGAGAGACAGATACAGAATGACTGCATTTATCTGCATAACATAAATATATAGGTACATATTATGATACCAATATCCAAGGTCAAGTGAAACATATATCAGGAGGTCCTGTCAAAGGTGGAAATTATCACAAACGTGTGGGATTCAGAGGCTAGGTAAGACAGAAAATGGAACAGTGTGCTAACAATTGTTGAGGGTACTAATGCCAACCTAGAACTGAGCATTAAATAGAGGCAAAAAGATACACATGACAACCCTTTAATGTATGTTCTGTAATCCATGGTCTGGAGGGGAAGGAAAAGAGAAAGAGAGAGAAATGGAAAGAAATCAAGAACCTGCCATGGAGCAGGGCTGGGGGGGGAGGGAACCGGGGACGTTGGTGGTGGGAGATGGGCACTGGTGGCGGGATGGGTGCTGCAACACTGTTTGACCAAAACCCAAATATGAACTTTTTAATTGTATATCTTTGTAATTTTAAAAAAAAAAAAATTAAAAAAACACAAAAAAAAATTAGTACACTGTTCCTTTCTCTGTATTACCTAACTTCTGACTCATTTGCACACATTTGCAGTAGGTTCTATCCACTGATAAGACCTCCTGATCCATGTTTTGTCTGGCCTTGGATATTGGTATCATGTTTTATTTAATATCACACAAATAAATGCAGTCTTTATATATCTGTTCTTTCCCCTCTGGCTAATTTCACTCAGCATGATCCTTTCCATGTCCATCCATTTATAGGCAAATTTTAAAACTTCATTTTTTCCTAACAGCTGCATAGTATTCCATTGTGTAGTTGTACCACGGTTTCTTTAGTCAGTCATCTTGTTTTTGGGCACTTTGGTTGTTCCCAGATTAGGCTGTTGTGCATAGGGAAGGATGAACCTACTCAGAGACAAGTGATGAAGACAATTAATGGTGGTGGGAGATGGGCACTGGTGGCGGGATGGGTGCTGCAACACTGTTTGTCCAAAACCCAAATATGAACTTTTTAATTGTATATCTTTGTAATTTTAAAAAAGAAAAAAAAAGAAAAAAAAGGAAACAGATTAGGGGAAGAAGGATGAGATAGAGTTTATTGGAAATAAATTACACTGGAAAAATCTAGAGCATTTGGTGAAATTGACATGCAGTTCACAGGGAACAATAAATGGTATATCCTTAGTCTAAGCTTTAGAAGTTGAAAACTTTGCCTTTGACTTTATGGAATAAGCCATATCTTTAATTATCCCTTTGTTTTCACTCTAATAAACTCACGATCAATTAAACTTTCACTTAGGCAGAATAGTGAAGGAGTTCTTATAAGGGGTAACATTTGACATATCTTTTGAAAATCTTCAACCTATAGAAACTGGAAGTTTTGTTTGTCTTCATAGAATGCTATGTCACTCAACACTCTATATTCTATTCCTTGTGTTTTATTGCCTAACTTCTTCTTTCACATCCATATTTCATTCTTAATTATTATAGGCATTATCTTAACAGTTCATTTAATTCTTCTTGCCCTCTTAGTCTTGTTTTTAAGAACACCGGATCCACAAATTCACATATACTGGAGTACCTCTCAAACAGCTGGATCCAAGTAAGTTTTTCTATTCATTGTAAATTGAAAACTGTTAACTTAAAAAGCATTTTTGTAGCGATTATAAAAATTAATTCTTCTATTCTTCATCTTCCAAGCAATATAATTATAAAGTCATTTCCTTTTCTACTTCTTAGACAATATTGAGCCTGTCAAATCCAAACACTATAGACCTCATACAATTTCAGTAACTTGTTCTAAAACTAAACACAAATTGAGCTGTTTTCTTTGAGTTTCAAAAGATAGGATTAGATCAAAGCTAAATAAGTTTTCTACTTCTTAAAATTCCTTCTATAATTCATCTTTTAAAATATCTGTTATAACAATGATATGATTATATATCTAAAATTAAGTGGACGCTGCAGGATGATATATATATATTTGTTTCAAACTTACAATTAGTAATTTTATTGTGTTTTGTATAAATATTATTATTATACCTTGAGGATCAGGAAAGGAAACAATTTCCCCCTAGGGAATTTGGTACATTTAGACTTGACTAAGATTACTTCCTGGTAATTCCTATGTCCCTTTCTTTAAGTATTTCTTCTAAAACTTTGGCATGGACTCTTCTATTTCCTATATAACCAGGGATAGTCTTTATAACTTTAGCCACAATTATCACCCTAAAGATGTTTCTTATATAAACATTTTAATCTTGTATTAAAATAAACTTAGATGAGCTGAAGAGAGAGCATAGTGGGTAGGACACACACCTTGCAAATAGCCAATGTGGGCTTGATTCCTGGCCCTCATATGGTGCCCAGAGTATTTTTTAGAAGTGATTCCTGAGTGCAAAGCCAGGAGCAATCCCTGAGCAACACTAAGATAAATCAAAATTAAAAATAAATAAAATCATTCTCTAAATCAATTCTAAATTACTTAATGTGAAATTCAGCAGATGTACTCATTTAACTCCTGAACATCTTTAAATACATTGGCAAGCATGTGAAATTGAAATATAATAAATATTAGATTCAAGGTATAAGTATCACTTGAAACTCAAAATTTTACTTTATTCTTGGGGATTAGCTAAAATACTATCTGGTATTTGGTGAACAGGTTTCTCCATATATTTATTCTTGCACTTCAGACTGTAGTACAGCATTTCCATCTGCTTGAAGGATTTAAGGGCATAAGTAAAGATATAATGGTATAAGTAAAGATAAACATAAGATTTAAAGATATAAGTAAAAATAAACTTATATCTGAAGACACAAGCTCTTCAGATATGTTTATCTTTAAATGAATAACCAAAATTGCTTCCATAATTGGAAGAAATTTTTCGGAATTTTTAAAAAATGTATTTGGACGTATTTTTAAATGTATTTGGAAAATACTACGATGCTCAGGGGTTACTCCAGCTCTGCACTCATAAATTATTCCTGGTGGTGCTAAGGGGACCATATGAGATGCTAAGGATCGAATCCAAGTCTGCTGTGTGTAAGGCAAATGCCCTCCCTTCTGTACTATTGCTCCAGCCCCTTCTTAAAATATCTAAGTCTGGGGCCAGAGCGACAGCCCAGTGGGTAGGGCGTTTGCCTTGCATGTTTTCAGCCAGGTTCGATCCTCGGCATCCCATATGGTCCCCTGAGCACTGCCAGGAGGGATTCCTGAGTTCAGAGCCAGGAGTAACCCCTGAGCATCGCCGGTGTGACCAAAAAAAAAAAAAAAAAAAAGCAAAAAAATAAAAAAATCTAAGTCTGTAAACATCTAAAACATGGGTTGCATACTTACCTCAATACTTCTTAGCTGTCTATATTTGCTGAGTATTTCTCTTTGTAAACTGACATGACCAAAAGTAAGAAATTAGTAATAGAGGAAGCGTTATCTATCCTCTTTTCATTATTTCAAATAATAGTATATGTTTTAAAGAAAGTCCAGCAGGGGCCGGAGCAATAGTCCAGCGGGTAGGGCGTTTGCCTTGCACTCGGCCAGCCTATGCCTGCCCGGGTTCGATCCCCCGGCATCCCATATGGTCCCCGAGCACCGCCAGGGGTAATTCCTGAGTGCAGAGCCAGGAGAAACCCCTGAGCATTGCCGGGTGTGACCTAAAAAGCAAAAAAAAAGGTCTATCATTCTGAAATCACCTATTTTTGAGGACTATAATGTATTATATATCAAAAGATTATTATTTGGGGAGGGAAGGGTGTACACAGTAATGCTGAGGGACTACGACTGGCTCCACTCTCAAGAATCACTCCTGGTATGGCTCAGGCACCATATATAGCAGTGAGAATTGAACCAGAGTTAACTGTGTGCAATACAAGCACCCTACCAACTGTACTATCACTCCTGATTCAAAATGTTATTTTTATTCTTAGTTTTGTCCAAATCCAGTCTTTCTAAAAGAATCCACAAGTTTTTCTATTCACTTAAATTGCAAAATAATGGACTTAATAATAACCACATTTTAGGTGCAACAGTTAAGTATGGGATAATCAGTTTACATGAAGCTTTCAATTTAAAAAGAAAAAAATCATCTTGACACTTAAAATTCTAAAGGTTTCTATTATTTTCCTCTCAGATGAATTGTCTACTATCCTGCACATACCATATTTATTATTAACTTTGAGTCTTATATTTTTATTATTAATAAAATACTTAATGCAATTTATATGTTTGTGTTTTTGAGATTAATAATACTAAAGTGTCCTTGCATTTCTATGTTTTGTTATAATTAAAATTATTTGTGCTTTTAGAAGGAAGACTTCCCATAAGTTTTAATGATCAACCAACATTTGCTTTTATATTAGTTACATTTTCAGAAGAAAACTGAAGTTAATGCATATTTGATTATGTGGTTGCCCCACTACTTTCCATACTGACCATAAAAAGCCCAAGAATTTGTCATAGGATATGCTGAGAAGAACTTGGGACTGGAAATTTTCCAAGTAATTAATGCAAATATCCCTTTAAACTATAAAACAATAATTTTAATGAAGTACTAATGTAAAATTTATTTATATAATGCTGTTTTCTCATAAACACTATCATTGTATCACTGTCTTCCCGTTCATCATTGATTTGCTCAAGCGGGCACCAGTAACATTTCCATATGTCCTGTCTCATGCTAGTAGAGCGCAAGGGCATCTGCTTGCTTCAGGAACATAAAAGAGCCTCGAATCATTATATTAGGTCATGGGAATGAGGTCTATTATTGTTACTGGTATTTGGCATGTCAAATATGACATGGGTAGCTCTGCTGTGCGAGTGGCATACTCTTGTAGTCACCTCTAAATACAGCATTTATTGATGAACCGCGTGAGCTGGGCTGTGATAGGCTCGTCTGCTGGGTGGAGTTCTGACAAGAGGGAAGTCTGGATGTGGCAAATGGCGACTACCCTCATGGAGTGGGGGCCGTCTGGCTTGTTGCCAAGCTCTGTTGGGGTTGCTGGCCAGGGCTAGAACCCGCCACCCCTCCGGGTGCCTGGTGAGTGACTGGGCACAGGGATAGCTGGTTGCAGCTCTGCCCCATGTCTGTGAGTCTCTGGATCAGCATACCTGGGTTGGACTTGAAAAAAGACTGAAAATGACTTAAAAAAAAACAGCTCGGATCATCGACACCCATCCTCCAGCAGATAAACACTATAAGAAAAAATAATTGCAAAAAATAATGGCAACAATAATTAATTGTTAAAGATCATTTACCAAAAAGATAGATACAGAGAAAATTTTCGTTTTGTGTCATTCCTGTTAGGTAATTCTGACTGTAGTTGAATTTCAGTACCAGATGTCTCCCCGTTCTGAATATAAAATCATCTCTCTCGCTCTCTCTCTTTCTCTCTTTCCCTCTCTCTGAGTAAAGCAGTAGTAATTAAGAAAAACACTGTAAGTTTCCTGAAACAAACAATTTATACTAATGTTCATAGGGCCAAACAAAATGAGGCTTCTGCTTTGGGTATGCATCGTGGGTGTTGCTTTTGCTAAAAAGGTGAGTAAAATGGACTTTCAAAGTTGTGTTAATAATATCATAATCAAATTATTGAAAATAGTTATTTTTGCTAATGATAGCATTAATGAGGCTATCAAGAGTCAATTTACTGGACATAAGATTTTTAGTTTCAAGATTTTCAACAGAAATTTTTAAAAATCAAAATATTTAATTATATACCATCTGCAAATGGACAAACAACAAAGAAGAAAGGTGGATTCATAAATGCAGTGGAAGGAAGAGGATTGCACTAATAGAAATAAGAAACCCTTGTAGATAATCTTAGTAGATTTTATAATTTCTAATTAGAACAAGTTGTTTTGGACTTCCTCTGCCAGTGAAATCCTATTTCTAAAGATATTTATGAAGAGTTGCTAGAGTCACAATAGACAATCCCTCCACCAATGACCATTTCCCACCACCAATGTCCCCTGATTCCCTCCCCTCTCCCCCAGCCTGCCTCTATAGCAGGCACTTTGCCTCTCTTCTGTCTCTCTCTTTTCTCTCTCTTTCTCTCTCTTTCTCTATCTCTCTCACTCTCTCCCTTTTCTTACATCTTGTGGCTTGCAATACATACATTTAGAGGTTATGTATATCCCTTTGCCTAAATTCAATGCTCTGTTCTAGGCTGGTATTATTGATAGAAAAACTTTAATCATAGTCAATGTTTCCTCTTTCAAAAAAGAAAGTTAGGACACCTGCCTCATCATTAGTATTCAAGAATTGGGGCCGGAACAATAGTACAGTGGGTAGGGTGTTTACCTTGCACACGGCTGACTTGGGTTTGATCCCTGGCATCCCATATGGTTCCTGAGCACCACCAGGAGTAATTCCTGAGTGCAGAGCCAGAGTAACCCCTGAGCATTGCTGGGTGTGACCCAAAAAAGAAAAAAATAGAATAAATAAGACAACAAAAGTGCTTAGGTAGTACCTAGGCTACATTAGGGGGCTCAACTATTACATGATATTTATTGACCACTATTGGGGAGATTATCCTCATCTTATGCACAATGTGTGTTAAAATATTTTAAATGACCAAATGAGAGATCGGAGCAATAGTACAGCGTAGAGTTTTTCCCCAGTTTCCATCCCAGCATCCCATATGGTCTCCTAAGCACTGCCAGGAGTAATTCCTGAGTGTTGAGCTAGGAGTATCATTAAATGTGACCCAAAAAGTGAATAAGGGGCTGGAGCGATAGTCCATTGGGTAGGGCATTTGCCTTGCATGCGGTTGTCCTGGGTTCAATCCCTAGCATCCTATATGGTCCCCCACACAGCGCTAGGAGTAATTCCTAAGTGCAGAGCCAGAAGTAACCCCTTGAGCATCGCTGGGTGTGACCCAAAAAAGCAAAAAAATATAAAGCCAATAAAAATTTTAAGAATTGACCAAATGAATTGATTAGATTACCTATATTCCCTCTCCTCCCTTCCAAGTTCACTGTTACACTGACATTAATTTTTTACCTAATATAAAACACTTATATAATATAAATATATTTTTTGCTTAACATTCCTTATTTCCTTCCAATGAGAAAGAAGCTTTCAATAAACACATTCTGGAGTTGCCTCCTTAGCGCAGTAGGCAGTGCATCAGTCTCATAATCTGAAGGTCCTAAATTCAATAAACACACTCATTTCACAGTGTGAATAAAATTTGCTACTTTTTCTAGTTTTGCTGTCCATGCTCTCTAAAATTGCTAGTCAATGTCTTAAAGAAATATACGCAGAGAAACTGGAGCTCTTTTACAGGTCAGAGAAAAAGAAAGAAGCATGACAGATTAATTCTTGACAAGAATCTGCTCCAGAGTTGGATAATTTTTGTGCAGAAAATATCTAAATCTCTCAAAAAGAACAAATCACTAATTAAAGACTGAATAATCAATAATCTAAGGAGACTTTTAAGGATTAATGTTTTTCAGTGGTTTTGTAAAACTTAAAACCAACATTCATTTCTTTGTTGTTTTAGAAATTACTCTCATCCATTGAAAAGGTAAGATATGGTCTTTTTTTACTGTAAGATACTGAAATATACATTATTATTTTTTCCTTACAAAAATAGCATTTCTCAACTAATAATGTTAAAGCATTCAAGGATTTTTTTTGCATTCAAGGTTATATTTAAAAGCTAAGTTATTTAGTAAATTTCGTAAATCTTGACGTTATGGTATATTTAAAAATATATAATAGAGATAAGCATGTATAAATAAATATATAAACCCTATAACCTTTAATTTCTATTGGTATAATCAACTGTTGATTCCATTTAATTTTATTAATATTAAAAATGTCATATAATAAATGTGAAGCTGGATTTATGTTCACATGAACAAATATTGAAATGTATGAAAATAACTCCATCAAGTGCAGGAATGATAACACAGTGGGTAGGGCTCTCATCTTGCATGTAGCCAACCAAAGTTCTATCTCTGGCACCCCATATGCTAGAATGATTCCTCTGTGCAGAGCTAGAAATCCTGAACACTGTTGGATTTAGCCCCTAAACAAAAAAAAAAAAAAAAAACAAGTGAAAATAGACTTTATTAGCTGGTAGCACCACATAAACAGATTATTTAAAAAAGTAAGATGTATCATACTGTTACATATTACCATAAAAATATTTATCACTTGAGTTGAAATTGTGGTGTGTAATAAATCAAATAATCTAAGGTACAAAATCTCTCTTATAAACTGAAGTATAGCCAATATAGTTCTATCCATGTGAAATCAAGAAATGTCTTTATTATCTATAAATTCTTACAGAATTTTGAGACCTAGCAGGCTTCTGACAATCTTAAGTATATATCATAAACAAACACAGAGAAATCAGAGAAAATGTAGAGGTTTCTCTACTAGGTCAAATTGTGATATTTAGTAGCAAATCTTGATAGCATCTTTATTTGAAAAATCAAAGCCACAAAGAAATTAAACACAAAAAGTTAGTTGTGAAGAATTGTGTGCTCAGGGTACAAAGCATTCAGTGACCAAGAGATGCCTCCCTGGAGGAGAATGAGGAAATGGGAGGAGCACCACTGAAGGACAATGGCCAATTTATTTAGCACTAACAACATTATTATAGAAAATTTGAGCGGGCCGAGGCACAGGACTGCACATAGGTGCGATAGATTATTTACAGAGGTAAAACATTAATTCTTTTGAGGGATTAACTCATGGAGATGCTTTGTGTAGAGAACCCTGCCTTCCTGGGACCTCATTCCATCTATATTGCTTTTTCTCTTTCCCTTGCTGCTAGTACATATTAAACAATTAAGTTTACTTATCATTAATATTTGTAGTTATTTGGATAAACACAGTAAGAATACTTAGTTCTCTGGTCTCAGAGGGCAAAAGGTTAAAAGCCTGCTCGACTTTTATAGTAAATCTGAGACTAAAACCTTGGTCAAATTTAGTTTTTCCTACCCAGTGAGGTCCTGTTTTTTTCGTCATTACTGCTTACACCACGACAGTGCTTTATGATTTCTAGACTGTCCCATATAGAACCCAGACCAGTTTTACTGCTTCCCAGGATCTAACTAAAGAGTCTTCAACAGGACCCAGACTTTTGGGTGTTAAAAGCTTTTGCAACTGAAGGCTAAGTCAGGTCATTATTGATGGATGCCTAGGAATAGCTATATTAAAGTTAATTAACTCCCAAATATTAGGAGCTTATCATTAACTGTCTTTCTGTTCTTTTAAACAAAGAACATGTTCTATAGTAAAATATAAAATGTTGGAAGGAAAGAGAAAAGCAAATAATTCACTACAGATCCAAACTGGACAAAAGGTGCAGAGAAAGCCTAGAAGTAGAAGTACCAGTCCTATACCACATACAATATTTCATTCTGCTTTTTTCTTGTCTAGTTTTTACATCTGATTTTCCTAGTTACCTATATAACACCATAAATCCTATTCTGCTCATATTATTCTTATTGTAAAGTATACAGCACATTAGCCATAAGAAATAGAGTTCACAATATATTATATTTACACATCATATATAATTTTCATCATAACAGCAATGCAGAGGCACAGGATGTACGTGATTAATGTTCTCCTTTTGCTTTCCTTTAGGATTTCAGCAGTCATCAGCCAGTTAACCCATCTCTAAATATGCCTTATCCTGAACCAGAAAATCACTTAAAACTCCCTCTTTTGAATGTTAATCCTGATATAATGATACACCCATATCCATGGCTTTCAAACAATCTCCAGAATTTTGAAAATACCTTCAGCAGCATTCCTAATATTCCCATTCATACTTGGTCAGGACAACCTCTTGGGATTTCTGATCCAGATCATATTAAAAGCACTGAAGAAATCACTGCAATTCACCCTAATGAACCTAATCTCCACCCTGATGCAGCCACATCAATTATCCCTCCTCCTTATGTAGCGCGACCTACTTTAACCAAAATTACAACAGCCCTACCTTCAGAAGGAATTATTTCAACAATAACAAATCAGCCTGATGAAGGTGAGCCTATTAAATCCAGGTATGTTGAAGATGACCCAGCTGCAGATGGACTTGATGTCCCAGACCATCAATTGTCGTCTCCTTCTCTTGACCAGGTAATTTTTATTACTTTTGTCCCTGTACTGAGTAAGTTTTATAAGCTAGATAAATGACCAAATTTCTCTACTAACAAACACGTATTAAGATTTTTGATGAACTGTGGGCCAAGCAACAGCACAGCAAGGAAGGTTGCATGCACTGCACACAGTCTGTCTGGCTTCTACACTACACAACTGAGTGCAGAACCAGGAATCACCCCTGAGCACTTCCAGGTGTGGCCCCCAAAAAATCAACAAAGGAAAACTTTTATTTTATTTTACTTTATTTTATTATTATTATTTTTTTTTTTTTGCTTTTTTGGGTCACACCTGGCGATGCTCAGGGGTTACTCCTGGCTCTGCACTCAGGGAATTACTCCTGATGGTGCTCGGGGCACCATATGGGATGCCGGGAATCGAACCCGGGCGGCACAGGCCGGCCGCGCGGCAAGGCAAACACCCTACCCACTCCCGGCTATCACTCCGGCCCAACAAAGGAAAACTTTTAAAGAACTGTTAAACTGAAATAAAACTGATGTACAGAAAACTTAAGTGCTAAAAGTGTGCACTTTGGTAAGTTTGATAATATGTATACACCATGAAAAAGTCCTAGAATAACAACTGTTACCATCACCAAATGTTTCTTCCTGTTCCTCCTATATATGATTGATTTTCATTATCGCAGTTCATTTTATAGAATTGTATTTTAGTGGAGTCATACTGTGCATACCCTTTGTGTTTGACTTCTTTCACTCAGCATTATCTTTCATCTGTCTCTACTGTTGTATATACCAGTAGTTAAGTTATACTTCTTTTGATGAGTAGTATTTTAATATATGAATATCTCCTAATTTTTTGCATTCATCTATTTATATTGATCTATTCATTTCTCTACAAATTCAATGTCATTTATTTGTATACTATATTTGCTTAATCCCCACTTCAATAGTCAATAAAATGAACAGATAAAAATAGATTATGACTCACACTCACACATATTAATATATATTTTATGTTATTACTTTACTATACATTCAAACTTTGTAAAGAAAAAAGAAGAAAATTATCTAAGTACAATTTTTCCATTATAGATCTCAAATCATTTTTATTCAACTACACACCATAAAGTTTGAGTAGTTCTATTCTAGCTCTAAGAGCCAGGCATTTTCCTGCTCTATGGTGGGATGGTAGGTGCACTCTTGACAATGCTCAGACCGTACTCCTCACTCTGTGCTCAGGGATCACTCCTGGCCATGCTCAGGGAATGATATGAGGTGCCAGAATTCAAACTTGGGTCAACCTCATGCCAGGCAAAAGCCCTACCCACTGCTACTCTCTGTCTTGTCCCTATTCCATTATATACTTTAAGGCAGTTCATTAGCTGGTCTCTGAAAGTATCCTCATATACTTTGTTGAAAAAGGAGAATAATTTCTTTACATTTATTAATGTCTTTATCCCTCCTTTTCTTCTCAGGTACCGGACCTGTGAATGCCAGCATCTTTGTTTTCCTGGAATTCCAGCTCTATCTCCCTTAGGCAAGTCCTAGAAGCAACCCAAGCAGTATGTTAGAACCATCAGAGTGCTCATTGCCTTTGTGCTTCTCTCTCAGGGATCACTGCTTTCAGTGTCTGATATGCTATCTGGAGAACTGTTGCTTCTATGGATTTTATACATTTTAAATTTGTTTCAGAACAGAGATTACAGTCCTAAACTTTTTGAGAAAGCACTCACAATTTGAAACATTTTGAAAGTACTTAATCCTCAAGTTTTAGTAGCTGTGACTAGGTGATTTGTTATTTATGAAACAGAAAGTGGGATTTCAAAGTATATGGATGAGATCCTTTGAAACCTAGGCACAGGCTAAGAATAAGATATACTTGGGGCCAAGCGATAGTCCAGTGGGTAGGGCATTTACCTTGCACTCGGTTGGCCCATGCCAGGCCCGGTTCAATCCCCGGCATCCCATATGGTCCCCCGAGCACCACCAGGAGTAATTCCTAAGTGCAGAGCCAGGAGAAACCCCTGAGCATTGCCGGTGTGACCCAAAAAGCAATAAATAAATAAATAAACAAACAAACAAACAAAATTATAAATAAATAGGGGCAAGAAACTTTTTTTATTCCTGATTGAGATCAGTTTTAGTGAAATTAATAAATAATCAGTGAGATTAGTGAAATTGTTTTGGTGAAATGTAAAGAACTAAACTTCCGAAATGTTCCACACAGCAGCATGTTCACATGCTTAACAGCAACAAAAATAAAATTCTGCAGCAATACCTAAATTCATGGCTAAACTTGAAGTAGAGGGGAACTATTAGAATTATGGATAAAAAATTAATAAAACTTGATATTAAAAAAAAATCCTTCAAGGGGGAGAAGCCAGTACAGTGCCAGTACACTGGATAAAGTGTTTGCTCTGTATGCGGCTGACCCTAGTTTGACCCTGGTTCAAACCCAGCCACCCACATGTTCTTCCAGAGCCCAGCCAGGAGTGATCCCTGAGCACAGAGCTAAGAGAAAGCCCTGAAAATATCATGTATGACCTAAAAACAAACAAAATGTCAATAAAGATGCTTTAAAATACTTTTAGTTTGAAGTTTACATTAAAACCAAAGTAGTTTATTAAGGACCTTTAATGGAGTTTTCAAGATCTCAATCTGGTGATAATAAAAAGTATTCTCAATATAAGATAGGGAAAAAGTGCCTAAGACAGGACTTTCTTTTTAGAATAAACATTATTTAGAAAAGCTAATCCAAATACTGTGGGATAAAGTACATTTTTATAAATAAAATATTTTAGGCAAAGAAATGAAATTATATAGAGTAGTAGCTTGCATCTGTTTCATCTGTTTCTGTAAGTTATATAATGAAAAAATTAATCACATTAAATAGGCTAACTCTCATTATGTGAAATATTTTTAAATATATGTTTATCATATGAAATGCTGAATTTATTTTTAGGGTATTCAGGCTTTCTTAAAATAATTCACATTTATTATTATTAAAATATTTTAAAGTGATTGTAGTCAATATAAATGAAAAATGTTACATAAGTAAAATAAATTTAATTAGTTTTTTAATATACTAATCACCGTTGTCTAAAATTTTCAGATACCTATATATGCTATATTTTCATCCACATCCTTATCCCACACTGAGAGAACCAGTGCTTTTTGAAAATGAATGCACAAGTAATATTGAAACTTCCCAATTCCCACCTCCTTTACTATCATTTCTCCTTCCATCTACCAACACACATCTTTGAAAAAATAGCACACTGACAAAAAATTCACTCTGTCGTTCTTATTCATCTGAATATGATATATATATATATATATATATATTATATATATATATATAGTAGCATGGATTTGTGGTTGATTACTCAACATACTCATTTTAAATAACATTGAAATCAAAAAATAACCTTTCTGAATGTGAAATCAATTTGTAATTTTAAGGTAAAATTATGTTATTTTTCTTTTCAGACACCATTGCCCGAAATAAATGAATTCTACAAAAAAAATTTTTTTCTCAGTGATTTTCCTTCTGTTATATTAAAAGTATCTATCACACAATGCTGATCAGCTTGTTAAAATTTTATTGGAATCAAACTTATACAGGATTTATACTTATATTATGTTTCTTTTTCTAATTCAAAATTTTAAAATGTTTATTTTTCTAATTCAAAATCTAATTCTAAACATGTAAATAATAATTGTCAGAGATTTAAATATGTAATGACAATATGTAACTTTCAATTCACAGGGCAGGAAAGATAACACAAGTTTCAGATGCTTGGCAGAAAACACAAGGTTAAGATGCATTCAAACAAGATTCAACTGATATTATATTGTATCCACAGCACAATGCATCTTCCCACAAGCACCACAACTGAACACAGCTAGAAAAAAAATCCAAAACTTTAGCAAATGTGCTCCACTCCATCCCCCAATATAATTAAAATTAAAAAATATTCCTGAAAAATAGAATTTTCCAAGCGGTTTCTCCTGAGAATGAACAGAGAGTAGTTAGAGAGAGCCATCATCTTAGGCCATCTAGGAGATAGCATCTCTTCTTCCCTTCATTTCCCAAAATATTTATGTGCTATTCAAAACGTTAATTTTATAGATAGAGATAGAGATAGAGATATAGCATGTGCCAGTGTTAGCTGCTAAGCTCCTAGCAATCATTAATTTATAAGCTATCAAATTAGTCATAGGATCACATACCAATTTTGTTTTAATTTTAAGCATTATGAAGCTATGTATCAGGGAATTGATTTGATAAAGATTACAGATCTAGAAATGTATCAGAGATAGGATGAGAAAGCATAGAAAATAACTTGAAGTTAAAACTTTATTAGAAAGTAGCTGACATGAACTAATATGAAGATAATATACTACTATCTTTACTACTGTTTTCCTTTAACGTTTTTAATAAATTAAGAAAAAGTAGGTGGGTAGGAGTTGAGAGAGACAGTACAATACTTAAGGAGCTTGCCAATACTGGCTTAATTCCCTTACCCAGTATGGTCATCTGAGTCCACCAGGGTTGATCCCTGAGGACATAGCCAGGAGTAAGCACTGCAAACAGCTGAGTGTCACCCAAAACCCAACTAAAACAGCATTAATAGTTTATTAAACCAAAGAAATTTCAATCTAATTTATAGAAACTTAAAATTAATTTTACTTGGATAAAATCATTGTGGATCTCAGGGTCATATTCCCTAGAAAGACTTTTCAGGAGCTTTGCTTTGTCCAGCCTCTTTCAAGCTTCAAGGGTTGTATGTTTAGCTCACTGTTAATGAAAAATAGTGCAATTTAAGGTCTTACTGAGTAGGATAAGGACTCCCACTTTGGTCCTAGACATTACACGACTGCCCTCAGCATCTCTGGGAGTATACCCTCAGCACAGAGCCAGGAGTTTATGGATAAGATCCAAAACCTTAAAAAAATCTTGTACTTATATTGCTTTTTTGGTTAAAATCTTTCTCTAAGGATAGGATACTTTAGGAACCCTTAGGAGTCAGAGCAATAGCACAGGGATAGAGTGTCTGCTTGCATGCAGCCCCGGCTTCTCATATGGTCTCCCAAGCAACACCAGGAGTAATTCCTAAATTTAGAGCAAAAAGTAAACCCTGAGCGTTGCTGGTTGTGACCCAAAAAACAAATAAACACAAGCAAATAAACATCAAAAAAAAAAAACACATTTATAATAACCCACTATAATCTCTTCACTTTTAAATCCACAGTCAGATTTTTAAAGGGATTCTTTATTCCCATAAGGTAACATTATTCACAGATAGAACATGAGTATCTGGGGCGGAAGCCTTGAAGATGCTTTTAAGTCCTATTATAGTGGTAATTGATCTAATTTAGCGACTGAGTTGATGAAATAAGAAACAAACTAATATGCTCAAACTTGGAAGAAAGACATTAATTTTAAAAAAGAAATGTCTTTTAATGGACTATGTAGTATTTTGTGTGCATACTATTTTATAGGCAAGACCAACAGTTTCTTTTTATAACTTGGATTTATTTTATTTTTATTTTATTTTATTCCATAGTCACTTGACTGCCTTTCAACACTATTAAATAACAGTAGTGAGTGGACACCCTTCTCTTGTATCTAATCTTGAGAAACAACTTTCATGTTTAAGAACCTTAAGTATAAAGTTAGTGGTGGATTTGTCAAATATGGCCTTTATTATGTTTAACTGTTACTTTTATCCTCTTCTGATGTTTTTTTTTATCATAAACAGATGTTAAATCATGTCAAAGTTTATGTTTATGTCTTTTGACATGACCATATTGTTGCAGGTGGACCCCAAGGGTGACTTATGTGAGGCAGGAAGGGGAGAGAGATGGTCGCTTTCTTCCCAGCCGCCTCTGCCACCTGGGATCCGCTGGGCAGGCTTAGGACTGATAAAGTCTGCAATGAGCCCCTGCACGGCGTGGGCCTGAGCCCCACCAGCCCCAGGAGGTGGCTGTCAAGCCACACCTGAGGCCCACTTGATCTCTAGGCATGGGAGTTAATCCCCACCACCTGAGGTTTCTCGGGAGCCACTGACTCAGGCTGGAGCGAGGAATTGCTCTTTGCAGGAAAGGAAAGTCCGTCCTAGGCCTTACCAGGTCTGCCTTAAGGTTCTTGTCTTTCTCGCAGAAAAAAGAATTTTCAGGAGTCGACAGCAGTGAAGTAAAATAGATTTTATTAAGGAGGTTTTAGGTGAGGGGGGAGGGAGAGAAAGAAAGAAGAGAGTAACACGCTCAAGGGAGAACGCTGGGCTGCTCCAAAGGCGGAGAGCGAGTAAAAGAGAGAGTACACATCTCAAGAGGGGGGATGCGGGCAACACACGTGCTCAGGCACCACATGTGCTCGGCCACATGGGCTTAGGCAGCATGTGTGTCCATGCAGCATGTGCGGCGCAGGCAACATGTGTGCCCAGGCAGCATGTGCGCCGCTATCCTTTGGTCAGGACAGCTTTTATAGATTTCTCCCCAAGTTACTCCCATATGGGGCTTCAACCTCGGTTACTAGGGCCCATTGCCAAGGGAGTAGATTTTGGGAGTGGTCTTCTTTGATTGGAATGCTTCAGGGTCTTCTGTGAGCTGGGTCCTGGGCAGGAAGGCTGATTCATCTCTCTCAGGAGATTTAATCAGCTAAAGCCATTCACACATTCCCTCTGGCCTTCCCTTCCCCCAGGGTCTATTGTTGATATGGTCTTATCAAGTCTGGTTCCCTGTGACAACAGGTGTGATTCTGGATCACTGAAGGACCAGTTTTATTTCTTCTTCAAGAATTATTATTGCCATGTGGGCCCCCTGTCTGCCTGCCTACAACACATATGATCTTAAAACTTTTGTTGCTGGCAGAATAGGGCATACCTGATGATGCTAAAAGACCACCCGGCTATGCCCATGGCTCCCAGGAACCATGCAGTACAGAGGTTCAATTCTAGAGTCTCACACATGTAATATATTTTTTTAAGACTTGAACCACAACTGGCCCCTGATAGCATTATTTTTATCTTCATTATTCTGGTTTTTTTTGCATGCTTCCATGTATTTTATTTTTAAGTTTAAAGATTTGATTTTTGGATTCTTTTAATCTTTTTGAGCCCTTCTACTATACTTTTTCATGTAGTGACTATTTATTAGCTCTATTGCTTTAGTTTGGACTTTTTTATGCCTTATTATATGAAAAGAGTCAAAATTTCAGTTTTTGACCTTCATGCACTCATTGAATTTTGTTACTTTTTGTTTAAGGAATATTTTATCCTTGTTGGCAGAAGGTAGATCTAAGGCTATGCAAAGGAAGGTCTGATGGATACTACCTGTTAACAGATACACAGGGTCTTCTGGCAGACTGTCTCCCCATAGAGTTAGTATGTAGAATTCCCTAGTGAGACTGTTAATCAAGCTGCAGTTACACAGACAAGGCTATCCTAGGTCATTTCTTTTGCACATTTCTTTGTTGGCTATAACTAAACCAAGATAGTGTCTAATGGACAATGCTTGAGTTTAGTCAGGAAACAGTTTTTTCTTGTTATTCTTGTTATTCTGACATGACCTTGCCATCTTGGGCTAGTCTGGAAGGCTGAATTAGCAACTAACTATAAGGCATTCTTTTGTTCATCTCATCTTCCCTAGATAGCACCCCCTGCAGGTTTTTGGTTCCCAGATGTCTCCTTCCTATTATTCCTAAGTCCTATGCAAAGAATGTGAAACATTTTGTAATGTAAACCATGCAAACTTTAAGCTGTATTGCCTTTTGAGACGATAGGATATAAGAGAGTTGGGTCCTTGTGGAGGTGGTCAGTCAGCTGCTAAGATGAGAGCTGCTGCCCCTCCGGCTGGTGATTGTTAAGCATATTAATGGATGTACGTCATGTTCCTGGAGCCTCATCTCTGTGCCTCCAACCTGACAGGACATTCCTGCTTCAATCCTGGTACATTATTGAGCTATATCATTACCCTGTGAGTGTAGTGAGAAAGCTGAGAAAATAAAGAGATTGCTAAGAAGTAACAAAGAGGCAGAAACTCTGGATGACCGATTCTGTGAATTGGCAAAGATGAATTAGTCATCAATCAGTCATTGATCATAAATTATGACTTAGGACTGAAAAGAAGCCTAAACAACCTGATTACATAGGCAGGAAGGGGACAGTGCTAAAACAATTGGTAAATTAATAAATACCCATATGGGAACTCTATTGGGCAGAATGTATCCACCACAAGGATTTCCAGCAACAGGGGCCCACCCTACATAACCCTTCTGTTGCAGTACACTGCTTCCCAGAGCCTCTGCTCTATTATTTATTTTTTTTTTGGGTCACCCCCCGGCATCTTCCCCGGCCTCTGCATCTAGCCTGGAGTTGCCTCCTGCAGGCCATTTGTAGATAGGAGGAGGACAGTTTGAATGTGGCAGTTCATCTTACCCTGTATTCTATACTGGCTGGTATAAATATTCTCTCATGCTGCCATAATCATCATAGACTAGCTAGATCTTACTGGTATATTTGCCTGGCCACATTGGGTCTCTAAGTAATTAGACCAGAGAGTAGGCTATTTGCCTCCAAGCAAGCAAGCATGGCTGTTTGATAAGTCAAAGGCTAAAAAACAGAACAACCATGAAGTAAAGAGGAGACTCTTGTGAAGGCTTAGAGAAATATATAAATATTTATAGAATATTCTTTGGTATAGATGCATGCGTTTTTATTCTCAGATACAGCTCATCTCAAATGCCCTCCTCCACTCTACACTTCAGGGACACTTTCAAGGCAGATCTTGGCTTGAATACATTAACATTTCAAAGGCCCCAAGTGAGGTCCTGGAAGAAATTAGCTGAGGGGATTTGACCCTGACAGCTTTCTGTTGGAGTGCCAGGTCTGTTTGCAGGAATATAAAACTGTAGCCTGCTTTCTTTCTGGGTCTCTTTTGGTGCTCTCTTACATGCCTCTTCCCCCTCTGCTCTTTGTTCTTGCTGCAGGGCCTTAACACGTGGCAGCCATCTTGGCACACCTATGGCAAGGGCCCAGCCAGGAACCCTAAGTTTGGGGTCTACCAATTGCTGATGCCAGAACATGTGAAAGTAAAGTCTCATAAAATTTTTGCTGGATTCTTGAATCTTTCTCCTTCAGCAGGCAACGGGTCCACTGGGGCAGAAAGGTGACATGCCTTACTGAGCCTTAGCCTCCAGCTACACTAAGCTTATATGAAGAACTGGTCCATGTCCATGCCTTTGGGAAACTTCCAATGCAGACACAATGGGAGTTCAGGTGGAACTGGATTGATTTCATAATTTTTTATGGCATAAATAATTTTATCATCAATCTTGCTTGCCCCAGATCAATATTCTGTTCCCATGGGTCTCTGTGTGGGACATACATGTAGATATTCCAAGAGTACTTGGCTATGTTTGATCAACCATAATGTAATCGATTCTCCTAGTTCAGAGACTTGCCAGTGCACCTCCAGCAAACTAATGTGTTACTGACTCTAAAGGTAATGCCAAATTATTCTGATGGATTTGGACCTGAGTGGGATCCAGAGTCTGGGATCTATTAGCTACATAATCATGATAAAAGTATTAGTGCTATTTACTATAAACTACATACTAAACTGTTTTCTGGCTATAGATGCAGCCCCTCTTCACTCTGCTAGGGATATTTTGCCCTGGAAATCAGCTCTGGCTTTTGTGAAGCTTGAGCCATAGAGGCCCACCTAAAGATCCACATTTCAAAAATTCCATTTACCAGCTTCAATCTCTAGATAGCCCAGCCCACAATAGGCTGGGCTGGAAGATTTTGGAGGGCTTCTGTCTATAAAAGAAGCTAGGAGAAAGAAGAAGGGGCCTTTTGCCATTTTGACTTCCCTTGGTGTTTGCCTCTTGTTGGATGACAGGCTTAGCTAGTTTGGGAGTTTTGCTGTTTTACCCACTCACAGCTTAATCTATTTACATGTTCTTAAACCAAGGCTCATACTAATGAGATCTCTCTTCTATAAAAACACTGATAGAGGGTGTGGCAGTTAAAAAAGTCACCTTGACTCAGAATAACTTATGACTTATTATACTCTACTAAGACTTCTATGCTATCTAGATTGGTCACAGCTCCTCTTTATACCCACTGCGACCAGTGTGGGACTATTAGAATTTACCAGGAGACTGACACCCTGGCTATGTTGAGACTATCGTTTCAGATTATAGGAAGGATCATACTAATTTGTCCTCAAGCAGGTGAGTGTGACCTTTCAGTATACAGAGAACACAGAGGACACTCAGAATCATCCTGGTGCAGATAATAAATATGAAGGACCTTGTGGGTACCATCTAGATTACATGAAGCCCATGAAATTAAGATGTATTACTTTATATCAGCCCCCTCTCTCTCCAGTGTTTATATCAGAAGTGATAATATCAGAAGAAGGGATTAGTCCTTGGCATCATCCTTTGTTTATACCTGTAATAGGGTGTGGCACCACCCTTCTACACTCTGTTTAGGGTACTTTGTTGACAGGATCCTCCCTTAAGATAGCTTAAGACTGGCCTTAAGGAATCCTTTATTGTTTGTTTTTTTCAGGTAGTTTACATAGTACTGGGGCTCAACAGGGTACCCAAAAGATATTAGAATTTGGTAGGGTCCCTGGCACATTCAGGCAGTTGACCATTCCTCCCCACCCCTGACCAATGGACAAAGGAACAAGACTACAGGCTGCTAGGTAGTTGGAGGCTCTAGCACTTTATCCCAATCAAGTGTGCTCTTTAAATCCTATCAACTCTCTGTGCTTCAGAAGGCCCACTGTTTGCTTCCATTAACTGTGTCAAGGGCTAAAGAAATCTCCTGACTGTCTATGGTTGAAAAAACTTAGTTAAAGTCTCTGAAATTCCTGGAGCACAGGACCACAAATGCTTGACATCTCAAGCTCTAATATAGAGATAAACCAGTATCAGATCACATTTAATAGATGCAAGTATAAGGCACCCAATTACAAAATATGTAGTCACAATGCATATCAGTAGTTTCTTAGACATGGCCCAATTGCTTATTATTGCTTCATATATATATGAAGTTAATCCACATTAACTTTCTTCTAAGAAAATATTTCCCTACCACACATCAGCAAATTAGCTATAAGCAATTATAGCAAATTAGGTATAAATAATCACTTGTCACTTATCACTTGTGTTCCTGTTGTTCATCGATTTGCTTAGTTATACAAAACAAATTTTTGAGTGTCTTCTTATGACAGGCTCACACAGCAGTTGGAGAAAATTTGGAATAATTGTTGTCCATAGTTGCAATGGTGGTAGGTTTGGAACTGAATATTGGACATTTGTAAGAAATTAACACAAAACATCTTTATTAAAAATTGAGTAGAAGCCCACTACATTTACTAAGTTCAATAAGCTAAAGCAATAACACAGATCGCCCAATTCACATGTAACAATCCAATAAAAAGGTCATGACTTTAGCAATGTCATTCTGAGATACATTTTGTAATAAACAATATAAGTAGTGCCTGCTAAGGGGGCAGGAATGGGATTAAGGGTGGGTGGAAAACAAGTGTTTTTTTAATATATTTTATTATAGCACCATTAGATAAATAATTACAAAAATGCTCATGTTTGGGTTTCCGTCACAGTGTTCTAGCACCCATCCCTCCACCAGTGCCCATTTTCCACCACCAATGTCGCCGATTCCCTGCCCCTCCCCTAGCCTACCTATATGGCAGGTTCTTTATCTCTTTTCTCTCTTTCTCTTTCTCTCTTTCTCTCTCTTACATATTGTGGATTGTAATACATATACTTAGAGGTTATCATGTCTATCTTTTTGCCTGTATTTAATGCTAAGTTCTATGTGGTAAGAGCACTTTCGACAATTATTGGCACACTGTTTCCTTCTCTGTCTTATCTAACCTCTGACTCTCACACATTTTGGGTAATTTCCACCTTTGACAAGACCTCCTGATCCAAGTTTCACCTGGTATCATTGGTATCATAATATGTATATATATGTATATATATATATATATGTATATATATATATATATATATACACATAGTGGTGAAGGGCACATTGGTGGTGGGGCTGGTGTTGAAATACTGAATACTTGAAGCAACTGTGCTATGAACAACTTTGTAAATTGCGGTGTTTAAGTACAGTTAAAAGCTGGTTATGTGCAAGTAAGGGAGTAGAGCAGCTGTGCTGGGTGACTTGGAGGTCACTGTGTCTATTTGGCAGCCGTGTGCCAGAATAGAGAAGGCCTCAGTGTTGTGCAACTACATCAATGATGAGTGCTCAGTGGTGGTTATGAGCTAGTTTTAAAAGGTCTGATCAACAACCAGGAAATCACAGTGAGAACAGAGTTTTCTGGCTGAGTCTGCAAGAAAACATTGAAGGCTTACACAATAACAGGACTAGAGGGTAACTGTTTTAAGTGCCCATGGACACCTATGAATCATGTTAGAATAGACCAAGTAGCAATCAAATGCGTGCCAGTGGTAGTTATTTACTAAGTCAAACGTGTCTAAATGGTGTCCAGAGTTTTGAGGTAGCTAATGTACAGAAATCATGAAGTTATCCTTTTTGTGGATACTTGGGTGATGACTGGGGAACCAAGCTGGGGCAAGTTTAAGAAATGAGACCCTCCCTTCAGATTTCTCTGCTACTATGATTATATGCCTCATACTCCATCCAGTGTTTTCATTCAAAATTCAAAATAATCATATAGAAAAATTCACTATATCTTATTTCAAGAGCATCTTCATAAATCTTGGCAAAGTCATTATAGAAAATTAATAAAAAGCAGGTGTTAATAAAATTTATTTCAGCAGGAATAAATTACTGGTCCGCTGAGTGCACATTTATTTCCATAGATAAAATGAGGAAAGGCAAATACAGAAAGATTTCTCTTACATTTAGTATGTGAAGAAACATGATAAGGGAATAACAAATGGCTAAAAGTGACAGAACTTGAAAGCCTGTAAAACTGAGTGTGCCAAAGGGATAAGAGGGAACTAAGAGACAATCATGGAGGAAAGCGGGCAGACTGGTGGTGAGTGTAGTATTGGAGCATTGTAATTGTATGCATTAAACTGTATTAGCAGTATTACAAATCACAGTACCTCAATAAAAATTGGAAAAATATATAAAATAAATTCTAATAATTTAGTCTTTGAAATAGTACTTAGCTCAATAAACTATCAACATATTCTGGTGAAGGTGAAAATAAAGTAAATAATTGATTTATTGTACAAAGTTCTGGTAATGCTTTAGTAAACATATCAGCATGAATAAAGAAAACAGCCACATCTCAAATCAAAAATAATTTAAATAGCTTGGGGTAGAAGAGCTAGCACACTGAAGGCACTTGCCTTGCAAACTGTTGACCTGATTTTGGTTCTAAGCATTCCACAGGGTCCCTGAGCACTGCCAGTGATTCCTGAGTGCAGAGCCAGGAGTAACTCCTGAGAACCCCTGGGTATAGCCCTATAATAAAAGGTAACTGTGAAATTGAGTCAACTATCAAATTTGATAGATTTTTCATTTTATTAATCTTGAAAATTATTTAATAACATTAAAAATAATTTAACTGCATCTATTTTTAAAAGACATTTTCCACAAAGAAAAGTTTGATACTTTCAGAAGAGAATGTGTATAGGTCATACCAGTTAGTGCTCATGGCTTATTTCTGGCTCTGTGCTCAGGGTTACTCCTAATGGTGCTCAGTGGGGACCAGATGTGGTTCTGGGGATCAAACTGGTGTCAGCCATGTGCAAGCTAAGTCCCTCAACCCCTATTCTATCTATCCAGTCCTAAAATTTAATAATTATAACAAAAACTAAAATTGACATTCTTTTTTTTAATTTTTAACATTTTATTATACTACCGTGAGATATACAATTACAACGTTGTTCACGCTTGGGGGTTTCGGTCACACAGTGTTCCAGCACCTCGCCCTCCACCAGTGCCCCTCAACCACCACCCATGTCCCCAATTCCCTCCCCCTCCCACATCCTGCCTAAATGGCAGGTTCTTTCTCTCCTCTCTCTCTCTCCCTCTCTCTCTCCTCCTTCTCCCACACATTGTGGGTTGCACTACGGTACACTTAGAAGCCATCATTTGCATTTTTTGTCTGTATTTAATGCTCAGTTCTATGTTGGTATCAGACCTTTAGACATTTATTCACACATGTTCCCTTCTCTATCTAACCTAACCTCTGACTCCCCGCACTTGTGGTAATTTCCACTTTTGGTAAGATCACCTGGTGTATTTATGTCATGCAAATAAATGCTGTCATTCTATGCCTCTCTCTTTCCTTCTGACTAATTTCACTCAACATGATTCTCTCCATGTCCATCCATTTATAGGAAAATTTCATAACTTCATTTTTTCTGACAGCTGCATAGTATTCCATTGTGTAGATGTACCACAGTTTCTTTATCCAGTCATCAGTTCTCGGGCATACTGGTTGTTTCCAGGTTCTGGCTATTGTGAATAGTGCTGCTATGAAAATAAAATTGCGGATTGTGTTTCCGCTGTGTGTTTTGGCTTTCCAGGGTATATTCCCAGGAGCGGTATGGCTGGGTCAAAGGGGAGCTCAATTTCTAGTCTTTGGAGGAATGTCCATATTGTTTTCCAGAAAGGTTGTACAAGTCGACATTCCCACCAACAGTGTATGAGAGTCCCCTTTTTCCCCACATCCACGCCAGCACTTGTTGCTTTTACCTTTTGGATATGGGCCATTCTCTGTGGTGTGAGGTGATATCTCATTTCCTGAGCATTGCCGGGTGTGACCCAAAAAGCAAAAAAATAAAATAAAATCATTGTTGTTTTGATTTGCATCTCTCTGATGATTAGTGATGATGAGCATTTTTTCATATGCCTTTTTGGCCATTCGGATTTCTTCCTTGTCAAAGTTTCTGTTTATCTCTTCTCCCCATTTTCTAATGGGGTTGGCTGTTTTTTTCTTATATAGCTGTACCAGTGCCTGATATACCCTGGATATTAACCCCTTATCAGATGGGTATTGGGTGAATATTCTTTCCCATTCTTGGACTGAAAATTGACATTCTTATAGACAACGATCAATATGATTTGTATTTGTACCATAGATGATAATGGAATTCATTATACTTAGTTATTGATATAGTGGGAAGTAGGTGATAGAAATGATGCAATCAGAAAATTGTCTCTATGATTTTAGTAAATATTATCTAGTTACAATTTAATATTTTTTAATTTAAAATTAAATTGACAACTATAGATCGGTAGTATTTTCAACCCTAGAAATAAATGTCAATCATAGAAATAAATAATTTCAACATAAAAGTTATAGTGCCACCTGCAGGAAAAACAAGGAAGCTAACTTGATGCATTAAAAAAAAAATTCCTACTTCAATCACAGTGATAAGATAGAACTTATAAAATAAAAAAAAAACAGAAACGGATAACAAAAGTTCAGAGGGAAAACAAAGCAGCGATAGGTAAGGAACTGAGATGATCCATTACAAAGTAAAAGTAAATAAGAGAACCATAACTAAGCATATATAAGTAGATATGAGATATGAAAGAGGTTTTCATGAGCACAAGGTGTCCTTTACAGATAAAGAAATGAAGATATTTTTTTTTTGGGTCACACCGGCGGTGCTCAGGGGTTTCTCCTGGCTCTGCCTCAGGAATCACTCCTGGTGCAGGGGACCATATGGGATGCCGGATCGGGGGGGGGGGGGCCCCCCCCCGCGGCCCCCCCCCCAGAGAATTTAAAAATATAAAAATAAACATTGACCAACTATAATGTTTCCCCAACACCACATCTGGTCCCCAGAACACTGCCAGGGACCACTCCTGAGCACAGAGCCAAGAACAGCCCCTGGGCACAACAAAATGTGTCCCTGATCCCCTAATCATCAAAAAAGTATAGTCATTCCCACTAATTAAGTCCCATTAAAATTCATCATCAACCTGGCAATTCTCCTTCACCCTTTGCACTTGAAGTTGGTGGACCTCCATGGGTGGCTTATGCAAGGCAAAGAGAAGAGGGACAGTCACTTTCTCTAGATGCACCTCACCCACCCTTGGACTACTAGGAAGCTAGAACTGATAAAGTCTGTTGATAATCTCTTGTACCACATGGGTCAGAGCCTGGCTATCTACATACGGTAACTTTGCTTTTATTTTATTTATTTATTTTTTTTTGCGGGGTGGGTCACACCAGTCAATGCTCAGGGATTTCTCCTGGCTCTGCACTCAGGAATTACTCCTGCCGGTGCTCAGTGGACCATATGGGATGCCGGAGATCTAACCCGGCAGGCACAGGCCGGCCGCGCAAAGCAAATGCCCTACCTGCTGGACCATCGCTCCAGACCCTATGTAAGGTAACTTTGAAGTCACAGCTCACATCCACTTGGTCTTCTCAGCATCAGAACTGATCCCACCACCTGATTTCATGAGGTGCAGAAACTCATGCTGGCATGAGGAATTGTTCTTTACAGGAAAAGAAAGTCAATTCTAGGCCTTACTCAGGGTTTCCAGGTCTATAGTAGCACCCAGAATAGAATTTCAGGAGGAAATGAGCAGTGAAGTTAAAAGTAGATCTTATTTGGCGATTTTTGAGGAAGAGAAGTAGAGGTAAAGAAAGGAGAAATAGTAAACGTGTTGGAGAATGTGGGCTTCTCCAGAGACAAAGAGAGACCCAAATACATCTCAGGAGAGGAAATGAGGGTGACATATGTGTTCAGGCAACACATTTGCTCAGACACCACATGTGCTGGGCCACATTGGCACATAAAGTACACTGCCTTGGACAGCATATGAGCATGCTTCCTTTGTTCAAGGTAGCTTTTTAGAGGATCTCTCCAACCTTTCCCCACATGGGCTTCTAGCTAGTTGAGGCCGTTGCTAGAGTGGTTGCCAGGGGGGTACAGTCAGGAGTGGTCATTCCTTTTTCGAAATTTTCTTACCTGACCTCTGTTCCTGCTGGAACTTCTTTTAACAGGGGAGGAGGGAGGGATCTAGCTTTCCCTGGGTTGGTAGAAACCAGGCAAAGTATCATCAGGCCTTAGCTCCTGTGTCTGCAAGGTGGATTTGGCTATTGGTTTTATCACTTCCCAGGAATTCCATTGCCATAGGTTCTTCCCTACATTCCTGCCTGCCTCATAATCCTTCCTAGAGATTTCACCACCTTAAATCTTTAAAAGGAAACTGTTGAAAGGAATTGAAAGTCTGTTTTCTGGAGCTTCCCCTTATTCCTACAAAAGAACTAAACCCTGAGGCCTGCACAAGAGATGAAATCTCCTACTAAATTTTAATGGGTCCCAGGTGATGAATTGCCTGGTTTTCTTAAGTCATCAACATCTAAAAGGTGTCCTCTCCAGGTGGCCTCAGATGCTTTCAGTCTTCTTTCACTGGGCCTCTAGAGCAGAGAGTGGCCACATCCCTGGGGCTAAAGACAATCCCTTTGTCTTCTTTGTCCTTTGTTGCAATTAGGGCACAGCTCTAGGTGGCCATTCATTAAAGATCTGCAGATTTCTCACTTTCCATAGCTGAGACAATTTCCTGTCATTCCTTGAGCCAACCTATCTCTAGGATCTCTCTGACTGTAGGGTGCTTGTAGAGAAACTGTTAAATGTTTAGATCAGTATTTTAGCAGTTTAGCTGCAGTATTTTAACCCAATTCCTTGACTCAATTTCCCTTGAAGAGGGCTTTCAAGTTCCATAGCTGGCTTTCTTATCTGCATCAGGGATGACCTATTATAGAGAGAAAATATTTCTTGCCTAGATTTATGCAAACCAACACAGTGCCATGAACATCAAAATGTACTGAAGGTGCAAAGAAGAGAGAAAAGCAAATATTTCATTTTATTCACAATGAGATGTAATCTACCCATTTGCTGTGGATTCTAGTCAAATGAAGCATTTTGATCTGTAGTGAGAGAGCATACAGTTTAACAACTTTATTTTAATTCATGTAGTTCCATGTTGAAAACCTTGATTTCCTGCCCAATTATCTAGGAGCATCTTGTCTAATACCTTTCCAAAGATCTTTCCAAAAAGATCATTAAAACAATTCTGCAGATATAATCTAAAGATATAAGGAGATATTTAAATAAAAATTCAGTTTTCTCACAGTTTCTTTAATATACAACCTCAAATCCATTCCTTTACATTTTGTCATTAATATCAGACCTCAAACACATTCCTTTACATTATTGTGTCCTCTAACTCTCCTTCATTCCATTTCAAAACCAGCTTCACTTTAACACAATTTTATTCATTATTTTTATATTTTAAATAAGGGGTCAGAGTGATAGCACAGCAAGTAAGCATTTGCCTAGTATGAGGCTGACCCAGGTTCCATCCCTGGCTTCCCATATGGTCCCCCAAGCACTGCCAGGAGTAATTCCTGAGTGCAGAGCCATAAGTAAACCCTGAGCATTGCTGGGTATGACCCTCCCCAAAGAAAACAATAAAATAAAATATATTTCTTCATTCTTTATAGTCACATCTTGCAAGTTTAACTTCCTTATTTTACTGAACTTATAAAACTTGATTGCCTAAAAAGTTTAGTAAAAGTTACTAATCATGATCTCATTGAGCATGACAAAACTGTACTCTACAGTACTTTATCAAAAGCATTACATTGGTCCTATAGATATTCAAAAGGTTTACAATGCCCATAATTAAACATTTTTATAACACATGTTATACTTGGCAAAAGCTCACTTCATTTTAGGAATTAACCAGAACATACTAAAAAATTTCAACTTTAGATTTCAATTTTTAGGAAAACAGATATAAAAAGGACTAAAATACTCACAAATATTGCCAAGAAACAATAAGGATTTTGCACTTGTGGATAGTTCTTTTAGGATGGAGACTAGGTTGATTTCTGGTGACAAAATTTACATAACAATTATCCTAATAGTAACATGTATTTACACAGACTGGTCGGACTAATAAACAATTGTCTGGGAAGGTAAAATCCTGACTAGTTCATTGCACTTATCTCTACCCAAGCCTGACTCACAAGGTGAGACAGAGGAGACATGTTTTGCCAAGTATAATATGTTTGGAACCTGACAGTCGCCTGAACCTGCATGGAGGGAGTTCTGAACTTAACTCTTATTCTGATGGTCCTAGGAGAAATTCTCATGTAGTAGCTGTGGGTACCAGAAATCAGGAGCCATGGGCACTAGTGTGATTCTTTGAATGGAAGCACTCAGAACACCTGGAATTCAGAACTCCACCCTTAGCACCATAGAAACACCAAGGATGATGAAATATGGAGAAATTAAACTATAGCAGGGGAATGTGTACAAAAAGCCCAAGAAACAAACACTACATACACAACAATTCTGCCCATGTAGTCTCATAGATGTTCACTGAACTAAGGGAATTACTGCAAAAAAAAAAAAAAAAGATGCAATAGCCTTCAAGAAAGTTTTATGGAAGAATTCAAAGAACACATTCAACAGGAGTGAGGGAGCAAAGGAATGCAGTAGCAAACTCAGCACTAATTTGAGAACATGAAAATCAAATCAGCATCATGGAGACAAGGAACACAACATCATTAAAGGGGTAAAGAAGGGGTAATAGAAAAGATGGTTTTTAAATCAAAAAAAATTAAAAATATTTAAAAAACAATAGCAAGAGAAACACTTTCAAAATTATAGGAATATACTCTTTATAGAAAGACTATAAAGGAAGGAGAAAAGTGACAGATATATTTATTCTATTATTGTCATAGTGGTCCCTTCTCTATCCTAAACACCTTTTGACCCACCCCCCCACTTGTGGCTTCCAACCATTGGACAGTCTTCCTGGCCCATTTTCACTGGATGAGAAATATTGACTATTAATCTCATACTATTTTTAATATACCACAAATGAATGCAGTTATTCTATATCTGTTTCTTCCCTTCTGACTCATTTCACTCGGTATGATGCTCTCCATTAGGGATTAATCATTATATTGTAAAGGTAGTAATAGATCAAAAGTACTTATAAAAATATGCAACAAATTAAGGGACAGCAATTTTGGCTAAAATCACCAAATAACTATGGATGTTGCCAAAGATGCTGCTCAAGTAGTGAACATGCCTAACGTATATGAGTCTTTCAGTTCAAATACCAAGTAGCCCAAAGCACATCAGAATGATAAGTTTATGAAAAGATATAAACTTCGCCCAGCAAATCAATGGAAAACATGACTAACACTTGCAGTGAGGATTTTAGTGTGATACAGACAAATCGCTTTATCTTCCTCCAATTCTGTTATGAAATATTCATAGGTGCAAAGGAATTTTCACATTAAAATATAAAATATATTATTCCTTATTATCTAAATTCAATTCCGGAAGCTTCTTTATAAGTTCTATTTTATCACAAATTTCTCAAGAAAGAAAATTAAAAACTTCTAATGAAAATTTCCAGGGGCTGGAGCGATAGTCCAGCGGGTAGGGCGTTTGCCTTGCACTGCGCCAGCCCATGCCGGCCTGGGTTCAATCCCTGGCATCCCATATGGTCCCCCAAGCACCTCCTGGAGTAATTCCTGAGTGCAGAGTCAGAAGAAACCCCTGAGCATTACCGGGTGTGACCCAAAAAATGCAAAAAAAAAAAATTCCAGAAAAATCTCAAAAGGAGTTTTTATTCATTTAATCAGGGGAGGAGAAATAAAGGAGGAAGAGGTACAAGGTAACACTTGAATTGTGTGTAATGTGATTTCAAGAACTTCTAATTATCTATAGTCCTATTTTATGTAAACCAAACTTTTTTCTCTATGCTGTATGCAGAAAACTATTTCCCAAATAATTAACTTAGCAGTTTCCTGGGGTTTCCTATAATTCTTCTCAACACCTCAATTACAAGTCTTTATGCATTAACATTAATATTGGCATTAATGTGAATGCCAATCTAGAATGAAATTTTCTCTGTCTCAGGAGAGTTGTTCTTTAAAAGCAGGAATTTGAGAAAATGACAATTCACAAAAGCAATTTTCAATTACACCACCTTCAGAAATATTTGTAATACAGCCAAAAGCCATTGGGGTCCTCAAGTTCATACATTGATTTTTATATTCTAAATGATACTAACCTTCCTGTTCTGGTCTCATATTCACTGGTCTCTCAAAGTTATGTTAACAAATTTAGCACTCTTTTTATATTTGTGAGGAAAGCCTGCACTTTCATTCTAATTACCTGAGATTATAAATATTTATCAGTATTTAAGCATAATTTAATGAATTACGTGAAGTGCAGTATTTTACAGCTTGAAAATCTAGATTCAAAAAGCTCCAAAATAGTTCAAACGTTTTAGTAAAAAAAGTAATCACATGCTTTTAGGAAAAATATTAGCATCACTGAACAGGTGATAAGAATTTATGGAAGGAAAAATATCTGGCCTTTAACATAGCCAAGCCACATAAACAACTGACAGAAGTGCTGCTCAGTTATACACCTGGGTATTTACACAAGAGAATGGCCTCTAGTTTGTCCTTCTGAACTTTAAACCACCAATAATATTAGCATTGTTCACAAAAATACTTCACACAAGACATGGCGTTTGTTAGTAATGAATTTAGTTCTCTGAGTGTTTCCTTGTGTCTTTGTTACCATTGATTTTTCTTGGGTTGGCAAATAGTATACCTCTGTTCTTGTTTATGAATGTCTTTATTGACTCTGTCATCAAGTTTAGTGTCCTTGTACTAAATTTTAATCCTTATTTGTCATGGGTCACTTTGCCCTTGTTGCAATAAACGGCCTTCGTAGAATCTAACAGAGGTTGTGATACACCTTTTAATGTCATCACGTCATGGGTTTTGAGGGATCAATTTGTAAGCTCCTGACTTTGTGTCAAATTTCTACTACCATCTAACCTTTTATTAATTGTTCTCACTGCAAGGGATACTACGACAGTACCTTACCTTTTTTTTTTCCTTTTTTTTTTATTTTATTTTATTTTTTTTAACATTTTATTATACCGCCGTGAGATATACAATTACAACGTTGTTCACGCTTGGGGCGTTTCGGTCACACAGTGTTCCAGCACCTCGCCCTCCACCAATGCCCCTCAACCACCGCCCATGTCCCCAATTCCCTCCCCCTCCCACATCCTGCCTAAATGGCAGGTTCTTTATCTCCTCTCTCTCTCCCTCTCTCTCTCCTCCTTCTCCCACACATTGTGGGTTGCACTACGTACACTTAGAAGCCATCATTTGCATTTTTTGTCTGTATTTAATGCTCAGTTCTATGTTGGTATCAGACCTTTAGACATTTATTCACACATGTTCCCTTCTCTATCTAACCTAACCTCTGACTCCCACGCTTGTGGTAATTTCCACTTTTGGTAAGATCACCTGGTATATTTATGTCATGCAAATAAATGCAGTCATTCTATGTCTCTCTCTTTCCTTCTGACTAATTTCACTCAACATGATTCTCTCCATGTCCATCCATTTATAGGAAAATTTCATAACTTCATTTTTTCTGACAGCTGCATAGTATTCCATTGTGTAGATGTACCACAGTTTCTTTATCCAGTCATCAGTTCTCGGGCATACTGGTTGTTTCCAGGTTCTGGCTATTGTGAATAGTGCTGCTATGAAAATAAAAGTGCGGATTGTGTTTCCCGCTGTGTGTTTTTGGCTTTCCAGGGTATATTCCCAGGAGCGGTATGGCTGGGTCAAAGGGGAGCTCAATTTCTAGTCTTTGGAGGAATGTCCATATTGTTTTCCAGAAAGGTTGTACAAGTCGACATTCCCACCAACAGTGTATGAGAGTCCCCTTTTCCCCACATCCACGCCAGCACTTTGTTGCTTTTACCCTTTGGATATGGGCCATTCTCTGTGGTGTGAGGTGATATCTCATTGTTGTTTTGATTTGCATCTCTCTGATGATTAGTGATGATGAGCATTTTTTCATATGCCTTTTTGGCCATTCGGATTTCTTCCTTGTCAAAGTTTCTGTTCATCTCTTCTCCCCATTTTCTAATGGGGTTGGCTGTTTTTTTCTTATATAGCTGTACCAGTGCCTGATATATCCTGGATATTAACCCCTTATCAGATGGGTATTGGGTGCCTTTCTATCTTGGTCACTGTTTCTCTCGAGGTGCAGAAGCTCTTCAGTTTCATGTAGTCCCATATATTTATATTTTCTTCTAAGCAACTAGAAGTACCTTACCTTTTAAATGGTCCTATTGTGGCCACAGTGATAGCACAGAGGGTAGGATGTTTGCCCGGCATGTAACTGACCCTGGATCAATCCTCGTCATCCCATATGGTCCCCAAGCACTGCCAGCTTTAATTCCTGAGTGCAGAGCCAGGAGTAACCCCTGAACATTGCAGGATGTTTCCAAAACCATTTAAAAAATTAATGAGTTACTTTATAAAATGAAATATTCGGTTACTTAATAACAGCAAAGACATAACAAAATTTGTCTATCATGCAATGATACTGCATTTTCTATAGATTCAGAGCTCTTACAACAGAAATAATCTAAAACATTTTGATTTTTCATATCTCCATACTTCATTTACAAAAGATACCAAATAAGAATTCACAATTAAGGTTCAAATGAGACCCATAACCACAAATATAGCCAGAATAATTAAACTCTTCAGTCTCCACAGAATCCACAGATTCTGGTGAAACCAGAATTCTGGTGAAACCATATTCTGTGGAGACTGAAGCAGTCATCGAAGCCCTAGCCAAACAGGGAGTTCAAACCCAATACATCAAGATCCTTCGTGAGCTGTATTACGGTTTCACCACCAGGATCTCACTATTCTACAAAGAAATGATCACTGATGTCAAAACACGGGTTTGGCAGGGAGATACCATTTCACCAAAACTCTTCAGCACCACGCTTGAGAACATCATGTGACAATTAGAATGGGAAGAAATGGGAGTGAAGATAGACGGTCAGCAACTACACCACCTCTGCTTCGCTGATGACGTCATTCTAATAACACCAAACATTAGCCAAGTGGCACAAGTGCTGGCTGACTTTGACTGAGAATGTGGAAAGATAGGTTCTACATATGAATCTCAACAAAACTATGTTCATGAAAAATGAACTAGTTCCAGAGGCCCCATTAACTCTCAATGGAATAAACATTGAGAATACAGCAGTTATGTGTACCTAGGTCAAGAAGTCACATGATGAATGACCTAAAGCCTGAACTATGCAGGCGAAGAGAGAGGCATGAAATGCCTTCAAAAGCATTGAAGAAATAGCTAAAAGACAAAGAACCTCCGGCTCTGGGCACATCTCTTCAATTCCACTGTTCTTCCTGCATTAACGTATGCCTCAGAGACCTAGACCCTAGGAAAGCAGGATGAGAATGCTGTTTGGGTCTCCCAAAAAGGAATCAAAAGAGCTGTGCTTGGAATATCACGCCACTCGAGTGAAAGAAGGAATCCGGAGCTCCAACCTCCATCTCTGTTCCAGAGTCAGGGATGCTGTCTCGTTTGCCAAGGCATCAAAAATCAGATGGGCTGGACATGTAATTGGATTTGGAGATGACCGATCCAGTCAGTAACTAGAGCCGTTACTGACTGGATCCTCACGGATGTCAAAAGATTACATGGCTGCCCACCTACAAGATGGTCAGACTTCTTCAATTCCCTGAACAAACAGTTTGAGGCTCTTCGTATTCCTGAAGCAACCAGATGCCATTGGGCTACACTGGCACGTGAATGGGTCAAATTGATAAATAACAGGATGTCAAGTGATCAAGTGATCAAATAACTTAAACTCTTAGTCCTTAATTTTTTAGATTTTCTAAACATATTCAGTGACTAAAACTAAGTTTGAGTTATTTAGTTATTTGAAATATATTTTGCATAGCATGGTTCTACCATATTTTGAAAATGAAGATTAAATACATATAGTTAAAATTATGTTATACAATTACACTTAATAAAAATCACTTTATAATGATACTATTACTATAACAATATAAACATATATATTCAGGTCATACTCCCAAGTTTACTGAACATTGAAATACTGGAAGTACTAGTAAATATATAATTTGCTTTAAAGTAGAAGCTTCTATGATTACACCAAGATTTATCCTGTGTCATTTAACAATTGACTTATTCTTAAACTTTCTCAGTACAATGTTCTAAATAATTAGATAGTTATAACCGGAATCATAAATATTTGATGCCATCAAGATTATCATTTTCAATGCGGAGCTCTCTGAAATGCTGAGATATCAATAACAAAGCTTTGAGTTGATGTGTTTGGTCATGGAATTCACTAACTTTTATGAAAACGAGCCACTTATACTGCAGAGCCCCTAAATGATGAGAGGTTGAAAAGTATAGGGGTGGTGAGATTAGAATATTAATAATAATGTTTTCTGCTTCTATTTAACTAGTTTCCACTATATGATGGTGATAAAGCACTGCCTTGAATATATTATTATTATCACAGTGCTTCCACAGATCTAAGTTAAATTAGTTTTACTTTTATATATTAGAAAATTAAAGTCAGAAAATTTGGGTAGCTCTTGTGAAATCAATTATGTAATGTATAACCAAACTAAAGTAGAGTGATGCTGGTGAATTTACTACTGCCACTGGAAAAAGGACAGTGGAAAAATTCTTAGGAAAACGTATCAGAATTATGGGAAGATTTTCATTTAAACAACATATAAGAAAGGGTTTTGGAGAGGAGGAAATCAGAAACAAATAAAAATAACTGAGAGCCATTATTAAATATTTTAGATTTTACCAAGAGTTGAATATATTTAGCCTGCTTGTCCAAATCTCTGAATGTCAGAGTTAGGAAAGTCAATAGATGAATTTCTATCCTTATACCTATATAAAGCAAAAAAAATTCTGTAAAGTGACAACTGACTTCTAGATTGTAAAATTCCAATTGAGGGGACCAGAAGCGATAGCACAGCAGGGAGGGCACACTTGCCTTGCACGTGGCTGACCCAGGTTTGATCCTCGATACCCAATATGGCCCTGAGCACCGCCAAGAGTAATTTCTGAGTGCAGAGCCAGGAGTAACTCCTGAGCATCGCTGGGTGTGATCCAAAAGCAAATAAATAAATAAACAAATAAATAAACAAATAAATATATAAATGAATAAATAAATATAAAGTAAATAAAATTCCAATTGACATCTAGATTGTAATCTATGTAAGCAATCAGTTGACCTCACAAAGAAAAAATATCAAATTCAGAGTCACCGCATAGGCAAGTGTTCTTGCCACAACACCAGTTCAGACACACAGTGCAATGCAGTCCTTCTTCATCTTTCTCTTATTCAATTTATCATCATACTGCTGCTAGAGTGATCTCGCAGAAACATGAATCTGGCCGTATAATAAGTACAAGATAAATTATGTGGTAGTAACTAACAACCTCAAAACCTCAGACTTGAAATTACAAGATTATTTTTTCCCTGATGCAACATTTTCACTGTGGTTCAGTTTTAACTTGTGATCTACACACCTTTCGCTGGAGGATCCAGTGGAAGATTTTATGCCTATGGAGAAACTACCACGTGAATCGTCAATAACCACAAGACAAAAGAAACTGCTAAATTTTTCTGAACACGTCATATTTAATTGCAAAAAATAAGTTACTAAATTGAAGCTTAGAAAGTAGGTATTTATAATCAACTAGAGAAAGAAATGTTTGGTAGACATTGCTATGAAAATATATGTATTGTTTAGCTGATAAATTTCAACTGCAATAAAGTCAAACACAATTATCATTGAAATCCTCTATAACATGGTTGACTACCTGTTTTACCTTATCTCCTACAAATTTTTCTCAAATAGGCTACTTTTCAATTCTTTTGAATTACCATGCTCTCAAAATACCAAATTATTCAATGCACCACATATTTGTACATAATGTGCATTTGGTTGAAATTTTATTTCATGTATGTCTGCTTGGTGTAGTATTACTCTTCCTTCTTTTGCCATTCTTTTCCTTATAGAGTTTATTCAGACCACTCCATAAACGGGCCTTGCCTTACCTCTACTATGCCATCATTAATAGTTCATGCTCATTTGTTTTTATGCATTTCTCATCTATTAGACTCTTAAGAGCTGAGTGCAGTATCTATGAATCAGTACTAATATTCAACCAATAAAGTAATAAAATCATCTTCATTTTGTTTGGGAATACAAGATATAGCAAAATAGCACATTATGAGTATTAAACTATCATAAACAAACCAAATAAATTTTAGGGGTGGGGTAGGGGAAGCAGAAAATTGGTGTCAGATTTTTTATTCTTTTCTAGTAAAGATAACTGTTCCAAAATGACATTTTCCTTTTCTTTTTTAATGTAACCTGATATGTGTCACAGAAAATTATAAAAAACTGAACCCATTTGAGCGGTTTGTTTTTTAAACCATCATCAAATCTTAGACTTCTCTCTAAAGTCAGATGTGCAAATTTCCCCTGAAGTGGTATCTTGGGTCATTAGTCATTATTATGTTAAGCAATGTATTTTCAAATAAAAATACCATTTCCTTTGGTTTGTTATTCTGAGGATAAGTATATAATTTGAATCCACTTAAGAGAATTGGAAAGGTGACCATGTTTTCAGAGAAGTTAATTAACTGTACAAAGTAACATGGAAAGCAAATGCCTAAAATGAGATTCAAATATCATTAATTTTGAAAATAAAGTTATACTATCAACATGCCTTTTATATGATTGATGTGGTATAGATGCATAGCTGTAGGATTTTGTTTTTGTGGAAACATATCATACTTGAACCTTTATAGAACTGATGTTCAGAATTGCCTATATTGGTTTTCTGTATATTGTGCTTTTATTTGGAGAGCATTGATACCTTATAAACTTCAGTAAAATTTTAGACTTAAACTTTTGATGAACTTCATGAACTCTTTATATTATGCCTGGTGACATCTTACTTGAAAAAAAAATTTTTTTTTTTCAATCCGGCCCAGATATGCTGAACCAGAGACTCTCAGACATGGAGCAGAGCTGCTACTTGCTCTCCCTGTGCCCAGCTGCTCATGAGACACCTGAGGCATGGCGGGCTCTAGCCCTGGCCTGCCACCCCAGCAGAGCCTCACAACAAGCCAGACGACCCCAAACACCCCCCTCCCCCGCCTACTTCATGGAGGCTGCCATTTTCCACATCCGGACTTCCCTCTTGTCACAACTCCACCCAGCAGACCAGACTATCACAGCCCGGCTTGCGTGGTCACTAGGGGTTGCCCGGTTTATCAATAAATGTTTTATTTAGAACTGACTACAAGAGTATGCCACCCACACTGCAAGCCTGGCAAGCTGCTCGTGTCATATTTGATATGCCAAATACCAGTAACATTTATAGTAGGTCATTCCCATGCTAGTATAATGGTTTGAGGCTCTTTATGTTCCTGGAGCAAGCGGATGCCTTTGGGTTCTACTAGCATGAGACAGGACATATGGAGATATTACTGGTGCCCGCTCTAGCAAATAGATGATCAACAGGAAGATAGTGATAGTGATAGTGACATCTTACTACCAACTGGCACATGAACTGGGTAGACAATGTCCTTGAATTCCTCTGTACTTTTCACATTCAAAGGAAATGAACAATGCATTGGTTTTCTAGGAACTTCTTTTACCAAGAATCTCCTAATGTCGAAATAGAAATGCTAATTTCTAAAGCTCATTCTTGAAATGTAATAAACCTTAGGTGATGTTTTCACAATTATTTGTTTCTGGACTTGAATTTCATTCATCTTGCTAAAGAATTTTTTTTTTAATCTGAGGATTCATCTAATCTGAGAATCTAAGTTAGTTCTTCACAATAACTAAGACATTTAAATCTGGAAGGATAGCAATATGACTTGTAACCAATGCTTCATAAAGTCAAACAAAAAACATGAAGACCTTTATTCTACTATCCAATATGACAGTACTCTATACTTCTTTACACACATATTTTATAGGTAAGTATTAAGGGTGTCTAAAAATCTGCAGTGAGTAGAAATTTTACATGTTTTGATAATCAGTAATTTCCTATGCTTAAAATTTATATGAAGGATCCAAATGATTGAAACTTGCTTTTTTTAAACTGAAAATGAAATGATGTACCCTCATTAAAGCAAAAGTAGATATGACTAATCAGTGAATTTTACCTTCCAGAAAAATCTGGATAAGTGATTAGTGAAAAAATAGTTCTCACGTAATTAGACTTCTGCTGTCTTGTAACCAAACAGGGCTTGCTGTCTCAAAATTATTTTACCACAGTTTCGTTCACACTGTTTTCTAAACTGAGTCATCTCAACCCAACCTAATACTTATTCAAAGGCCAGGCTTAGACAAATTACTCATTCTCAGACACTTTTGTACATCATTACATAGTGCTTATTCAGGACTATTTTAATTTCTTTATAGGGATTAGTAACCAATTTTGTACATTTCAATAATGCTTCCTAGTCCATGTATATTTTCTTGGTTAGAGTATATTTTGTAAACATTTTAATTTATTAATATACAAAACAATATTTTTTAAAAAAAGTTGGACAAAAAAAAAGGTTTCCTAGTAACAGTATAAGAAAGTAGTATCCAATATAATGGTTAATAGACTCACACCAAAGTCATTTTAATAAGTTATTATTGAAGGTTAAACGTCTTCACTTCTATTTTTTAATATATTTTATTATACCACCATGATATAAACAGTTACAAAAATGTTCATGTTTGGGTATCGGTCATACAGTGTTCCAGCACCCATCCCTCCACCAGTGCCCATTTCCCAAAACCAATGTCCCCTATTCCCTCTCTCCTCCTCTAAAATGTCTTCAGTTCTTAGGCACAGATATTATATTGGAATGTAAAAACAGAAAATACATTTCTGGATATTTTGTTTAATTCTAGTAAGATCCACACCAAATAATTTTTCAACTCATTAAGTGTTTTAAGTATGTGTACCTAAGAAAATGCAAATATGAAGCTTCTAGACTAGGTCTTAAATAATGTCAAAATCTTAAGAGGACTTTGCAGTTGTACAGACCTGGCTCTGTAACTCAATACTTATAAACTCTAGGGTAGATTTTACTGATTTACACATTAGCCATAAATTGAGTATACCAATATATACAATTCAAGGATGTAGGAGAATTACTACATTTAATTTACATAAAAAGTTTAGAATAGTTTAATGTATAATCTACATTTTAATTATATAATTTTAAAATGGGTACTGACAGGAATATTTTGTGGAAGACTGAAAATAAATATTTTTTTGGAATACACATCTATATATGGCAAAGACCATAAGAGCAAGCATATGCTTGAAATATAGTAGCACAAACTTGAAAACTTGATAAATTGTCATAAACTTTTATGAGTAATGTTTTAAGAGATGAAACTATAAGTTGACCAAACTATAAATTAACTGTAAATTTAATGTTTCTAGTTTCTTAATATAACAATTCCATGAATGTATTATTTTATTATTTATAGTGCTTTCAAAGTTTCTCCATTTCTGAAGTCAGTTAGATTAAAAAGTTGTCCTAGAGAACTTTTATTGCTTCTTGGTGCGAATGTTTTAGGAGATTGTTTTTGCAGGTGGACAACCTTCTTGGAAAAGGAATAGAGGGAATCAAACTTCCTCAATTGAAATTTAACCAGAACAATAAGCACTGTTATTAGATGCTCTTCATGGTTGCCAATTCCAACCAAGAACACTAAAACTATAGATTTGAGCAACAATACTAGTTATATTTCATCATATCTATTGTTTTCTGATGACAACAAAGAACCAGAAATAAACTAATGGATTGAATAAATTGGCTTAATATATCTTTCTTTAAGATACACTGAACAATCAAAGGAAAGCACATAAAATTCAGAAATTGGGAGATAACTATAGCAGAATGCATGTGAAAACTAATTTTACTCAGAACATTTAGTGAATCTTCTATAATAAAGGTGATTTTGATCAAGAATATATGGATATTTATTTAAAATACAATGTTTTGTATTATTTTAAATACAAAAATATAGAATAATTTGGTCTCATGAAAATAAATATAATTGAATAGAGGCATTAAACACTTTCAGTAACAGCATTGTAAACCCCAGTACCACAAAGTTATATTTAAAATGCATGTCAAAAAAAGCAAGCTCATGGGTGAGAGGGGAAACTGGGGCCATTAGTGGAAGGAAGTAGACACTGGTGAAGGGATTAGTGTTTGATTATTGTACGCCAGAAACCCAATCATGAATAACTTTGCAAGTCACGGTGCTTAAATAAGATATTTAATTAAAATTAATAAAATTATTTTCGGTCAGTATTTACTCTGAAAAAGACCTAAGCTTAAATCTAACTGGGGCCAGAGTGATGGCACAGAGGGGAGGGTGTTTGCCTTGCATGCAGCTGACCCAGGTTTGATCACCATCATCCCACATGGTACGCTGAGCATTGCCAGGAGTAAATCCTGAGCAAAGAGCCAGGAGTAATCCTGGGTATCGCCAGATGTGACCAAAAAAAAAAAAAAAAAATCTAAGATATATCATGAAGAACTATATACTTTGAAGAAATTCATTAATATGAGTTTTGTATGATTATGATTGTAAAGGTACCTTTCATATTCTTATGATGATCAATCAAAAATTTATTTAGAAAATGATTAATAACCCAATATATAGCACAAAATAACTATAAATTCATATATCTAACTTAATTTTTTGCTCTAAATTGACAGATTTATTACATTACATGGGAAAAAGTCATGTAAAAGACTAAAAATCAGAACTACAAAATTGCATCATTTTGGTTGTTTCAAGTATTTTATTATGTGAAAGTATTAATTTGCTCTTGCTGGCTTACATTGCCACTTATGTTTTAATATTTAAATAAGTAAGGATTTTAAAACTCAGTTATTTAGTATATGATAATTTGAAATGGGAGTTTATGGGAGAATTAACATAACAGAAATTGCTTGCCGTTTTCTTCAAAGGTCTAGTGTATAAGAACACCACTGTATTATAGATAGAATTTGAGAAAAAATTAAAGTTGGTGAAGCAATGACTACCATTAAATATTAGAAATAATATTATAGTATTCATGTTTTGCCACGAATACATTAAAGAACGGATTGTGGGGCCTGGGGATGCTGTTCACTGGCAGAGTGTTTGCCATGCGTGAGGCCAAGTGTTTCATCAGTAACATCATGACAGTTAAAAGTGTAGTCTCAGCAGTCTTTCCATTTGTGACACTCAAGACCACAACAAAGTCTGCAGTCTCTGTAGTATCCCAACTAAAGCCTGAAACTCTAGTCATTGCAACAACAGAGGGAATGGGGCAAATAACGATTTTTTTTTCCTTTTTGGGTCACATGCGGCAATACTCAGGGGTTACTCCTGGCTCTGCATGCAGGAATTACTCCTGCCAGTGCTTGGGGACCATATGGGATGCCGGGGATCAAACCTGGGCTAGCATAGGCCAGCTGCGTGCAAGGCAAATGCCCTACCCGCTGGACTATTGCTCTGGCCCAATTTGATTTTTCATATTTATCCTCAATTTTATTTCAGGGGCCTACATAGTTTCTGTAAATATTCTAATTTATCAGGCTAATCTTTACAATATAGATATTTCTGTGTATTCTACTTCATTATTTTTTTACACTCAATAAATATTCTATGTCTTTTATTTATTAGGGTCTAGAGTGACAAAAACTCGTACAGTCTAAAGGCTAACACAGCTAACAGCAATTTTCACTTATTTCTGGACAGTAGCAATTATCCACCTTTCTGTAAGGATATTCTCATTTAACAAAAAGATTATCTGAGACAGACACTTAAAACTTGCACACAGTAAGGTTTAGAACCAGGAAAAATGACTATGCAGAGCCCATAGAATCAATCTTTATTCTATACAGGTCATCTCTAATAGAAACAAATTGGTGCTAGAGAGATAATACAGGGCTTTTTAGAGTCTTGCCTTGCATGTCTGTGACTCCAGTTTAATCCCTGGCATTATATATAGTTCTTGGAAGTGAAACCTGGAAATCCCTGAACACAGACAGGTGTGGTCCCTCCAAAGCAAATAAATTAATTCTTTGATTGAACAAAGTAACAATGAAAGAAGAGTTTCGGTGAAATGGTATCACCCTGCTGAACCCCTCTTTTGACATCAATGATCACTTCCTTATAGAATGGTGAGATCCTGGTCGTGAACCTGTACTACAGCTCATGAAGGATTTTGATGTATTGGGATTGAATGGCCTGTTTGGTTAGGGCTTCGATGACCGCTTCAGTCTCCACAGAATCAAAGGCTTTCTTTAAATCAATGAACATTAGACAGAGCAGCATCTTGAACTTCCTATAAACCTCAATGAGCTTGGTTACTTTGTGGATACGGTCGATTGTGCTAAATCCTTTTCAGAAGCCAGCTTGCTCGCATGGTTGTCCTTCATCTAATGTTCTGCCAATCCTGTTCAGGATGACTCAAATGAACATCTTGTAGATGACAGACAACAGGCAGATGAGGTGATAGTTGCCAATGCCATGGATGTCTCCCTTCTGGACCAGTAGAACTGTCCTGCTGGTTTCCCATTGGGAGGGAACCTTGCTGAATCTCAACAAAACAATGTACATGAAAAACGAACTAGTACAAGATGTTCCATTCACTCTCAATGGAAAAAAAATCTCTGAATAAAGCAGTTATGTCTACCTAGGTCAAGAACTCAACATGATGAACAAAACCTGAGCTTTGCAGGAGGAAGAGATCGGTGTGGAACGCCTTCAAGAGCATCCTAAATTCAACAGATCAACAAGACCAACAAATTAGATGCTAGACACTGTTTCTCAGAAGTAACCCCTTTTTTGAAGTGATTCAGAGCTGCCTAACTAGTAAGAAATAACTCTTGAAAAACTATGATCAATTTTTTATGTAATGCCTTTCAGGTTTATTTTCATGACTTAGACCATGAGGGTTATCTCAGGATGAGAATCACATGAAGCAGACTGGATTGTAAATGAACACATATGCAATTGATTAAGGTTTTTAGAATTAAGACCTTATGATGTAGACAGTGGAAGAGTCTGGCAAGCTACCCATGGCATATTTGATATGTCAAAAACAGTAACAATAATGGACCTCATTCCCAACAAATGGAGACAATACTGCGCCCGCTCAAGCAAATTGATGCACAAAGGGAAGACAAGTGATACAAGTGATATAGAAAGAAGGAGGACATCTACTGGCAGCACTCCCAGCAGGAGAGTGCATAAGTCCTTTGTTCTTTTGTTCTTATAGGACACACTGGCTGAGATATCACAGCATCTTCTACAAGAATAATATGACACTAAGGACTGAAAAGAAGCTAAACAAACCTTTTTGTTGTGGGTGATTTCAGAGAACCGAGTATAGAAATATGAGTGAAGTACTACTCAGCAATAACTTAGAATTATTTCAAAACTGGAATACAATGTAGACTAGTATCTGTGGTTCCTTGACTCATATTTATCTCCATAATCAAATACTACTATATTGGGTGAATTCTAAGCATATTGTTCTTCTAAGTATTCACAGCAATTTTCTTAATAAACAAATTTAATGGAGTTTATGTGAAAATATTCTAATTTCTGAAATTTCTGTCACTGATTTATTATTTCTGACTCTATTATATTTACCCTTCCCCTCGAGGTGTTACAGGTGTGGCTGCGGTGCCCGGCTGCATTGCAAGTGGCAGACAGGACACATGCTTGTCTATACCCTCCAGGGTCTGCTCCATGGGTCCTGGATGGTTGATGGTCTGACATAGAAAAGACTGGGCCCCCTGGGATGAACCCAGTGCCACGGCAGAGCCTGGCAAGCTACCCATGGTGTATTCAATATGCCAGAAACAGTAACAATAATGGACCTCATTCCCAATGAGTGGAGTCGTTACTGGCACCTGCTTGAGCAAATCAATGAACAATGGGAAGACAAGTGATGCAAGTGATTATATTTACAAGAAAACATAATCAGACTTTTTTTTCCAAGAAATAAATATCAATTTCTTCTTTACTGTTCAAATAGAAAGGAGGGAATTAGACATTTCTGAGGTACAATTTAGGATAGAGGGATACAAATTCATTGAAATAAATAGACTGGTACATTTATTTGTACATAAGTGAAAGAATGAAGTGCTAGAAAATATATTGAATAATATGTCTTATCATCAATTAGTTCAATTAATTTTCATTAATATGTTATATGTGACATTTGAGAGAAAAAATCAAATGTCAAAAAAATCAAAAATCAAATTGATCTCATTTTAAATGGGGTCCTTAGAATTGCCAAGATAGAAAAAATTATAATGCAATTTTCAACAAATATCAGTGAGTTTGTTATTGGCCTGGAACTATTATAGGCACTAGGGATAATAAACTGAGAAGAGCAACAAATTCCACTTAGTCATGATGTATGATTCTTCTAATGCGTTGCTCACTTCAGTTAATGCAGAACGTGAGGACTTTTTGCATCTATTACATGTAATGTAGACTGGTTTGCAGCACTGCGGAGGGATGGGTGCTGAATAACTCTGAATAACTGAAACCCAATCAAGAAAAACATTGTAATTGTATTTCTCACATTGGTGTAATAAAATTGTAAAAATATTTTGGATTTTGATATCAAATAATATTTGCCTTATAGTAACTAGATGAATGATTGTGTCTTTAATTTTGGGGAAAGCACTTGAGAAGTATAAATAGTAGGCCATCTTAGAGTTTTTGGTAGAATTTATAAATAATGTAAGTTTTGTCTTGGATCTTCTGATTACTATTTCAGTTAATTTATTGGTGAAGCAAAATAGTTCATAGAAAAAATATTTACTTGGAGAATCACTGGGAATTCATCAGATGGAGTCAGGGTTCGGCCATTCCCCTCCATTTTGTCGAGCCTGGTGGCCCCGCCCAGGAGCTGCCCTGCGGCCATCAGCCATAACATGAAGAGGCTCAGAAGCGGCTGGGGCGGCTGGAACTCGGCTCTCCCTGGGCCCAGCTGAATATGGGACCCCAGGAGGGCAGAGGGTTTTGGGAGTGGGCCCGTCACCTCTGGGGGGTCCCGGAAGCAGCTGGATGAGACTCGCCCATCACACTAGTCACCATTTTTGCTGTCCGGACGCTGGGAAACTGCCTCACGACCGGATTAACAGAGCAAAACCAGTTCGAGTCCAGGTCACGCGGCCGCAAGTGGCCGTGCGTTGTCCATTAAAATAGTGGAAACAGTAATGTCTTTTAATGCACTGCATTCCACGAAGAGCAGGAAAGTTTGGTGGGAGGGAGAGATAAAGAGGAGAGAAATTACATGCAGAACCCGCCAAGTAGTTGAGGGTGTGGGAGGGGGAGGGAGGTGGGGACATTGGTGATGGGAGATGGATTTGGGTGGAGGGATGGGTGTTGGAACACTGTAGAACCAAAACTCTACATGAGCATCTTTCAATTGTATGTCTAAAGTGGTGTAATAATATTTTGGGGGGAATAATAAAATAAAATTAAATCGGAAAAAAAAAGTAAGGGCAGAGAAAGAGAGCAGTCATGCTCAATAACATTGGCTTTTCTGTTGAGTAGCACCTGCTGTAAGGTGACAGCCCCTATGCCTATAGTGACAGTTAAGAAACTGTTAAATAGTTGGGGCCGGGATTCTGAGCCTGGTGGGACAGATATAAAAGGAGGGAGCCTGGGCGTGCCTCAGGAAGAATTTGGGAAAGTGTTAGGAGACAGAGTTTGTAAAGACAGTTTGGCGGTAGAGAGTGCTGAGAGAGAGTTGGTTGGACAGAGCTGGAGAGTTTGCCGGGGAGAGAGTTTGCTGGAAGAAAGGAGACTGGGGTCTTGCTGGACAGCTTGCTAGGAGAATCCCAGTGGGTCTGCCTGCTAGAGAAACGGCTGGGAGAGAGAGAGAGGTTCCTGGAGTGAGGGAGAGACAAAAGAAAGATTAATAAGAAGACCTTAAAGAGCCTGTGGACTTGTGCCTGTATCCATCGCTCAAGGGGAACTTGTCTTTGACCTAGAAGCAGCTGGGGCCTTCAACGAACCCCAATACTATCAGGGAACTGCATTGAAAACTGACACTTTTTTGTGTGCTATTTTATTTTTTTGGTTGTAATTAGTTTGACCAAGTTATCTATTTCATCCTTATTCTATCTTGGTACATTGTACAATTCTAAAAATCCTTATTCTATCTTGGTACATTGTACAATTCAGAATTGGACAAATAATCTTAATTGTCCCTAATAGTCTCTTATGAGTTTTTGTATTTCCGTGGTTACTATTATGACTTCTTCCATTTCATTCCTGATTCTATTAGAGTTTTCTTTTTTCTTTATGTGTCTGCCTAGTGTGTTATAAATTATTTTTATTCTTTCAGTGAAAGAGCTCTAAGTTTCATTCAACTTTTTGTACTCTCTGTTTTCTATATCATCTATTTTCTCAAATTTTATTATTTTTCTTATTCCTCTTTAATTTGGATATGATTTATGATTTTTTTAGCTTTCTTCTATTTACTTGAGAGTGTATCACTGTATCACTGTCTTCCCGTTCATCATTGATTTTCTCGACTGGGCACCAGTAACATCTCCATATGTCCTGTCTCATGCTAGTAGAGCCCAAGGGCATCTGCTTGCTCCAGGAACATAAAGAGCCTCAAGCCATTCCATCAGGTCATGGGAATGAGGTCTATAATTGTCACTGGTATTTGGCATATCAAGTAGGACATGGGTAGCTTGCCAGGCTCTGCTGTGTGGGTGGCATACTCTTGTAGTCACCTCTGATCTCCAGCATTTATTGATGAACCAAGCGGCCTCAAGAGGCAGTGCAAGCTGGTCTGTGATAGGCTCTTCTACTGGGCGGAGTTCTGACAAGAGGGAAGTCCGGATGTGGAAAATGGCAGCCCTCATGGAGTGGGGGATCATCTGGCTTCTTGTGAGGCTCTACTGGGGCAGCGGGCCAGGGCTAGAACCCAGGAGGTGCCTCGTGTGCAGCTGAGCACAGGGAGAGCCGGTTGCAGCTCTGCCCCATGTCTGTGAGTCTCTGGATCAGCATACCTGGGCTGGACTTGAAAAAAGACTGCTGCAGGGCCAGAGAGAAGGCCCAGTGGGTAGGGCATTTGCCTTGCACGCAGCCGGCCCATGCCGGCCTGGGTTCGATCCCGGCATCCCATATGGTCCCCGAGCACCACCAGGAGTGATTCCTGAGTGCAGAGTCAGGAGAAAACCCAAAAAAAAGCAAAAAAAAAAAAAAAAAGAAGAAGAAAAGAAAAGAAAAAAAAAGACTGCTGCAGGGTGGGTCTCGATGATCCAGGGTTGTGATAGACTCTTCTTCTGGGTGGAGTTCGATGAGAGGGAAGTCCGGATGTGGAAAATGGCGGCCCTCATGGAGTTGGGGGGTTGTCTGGCTACTTGTGAGGCTCAGCTGGGGCTGGGATGGATGGGATAGATGGCGGGAGGGATGGTAGGTTCTAGCCCTGGCCCGCCACCCCTGTAGAGCCTCACAAGGCTGGGTCAAGAAGCCAGACATCTTGAGAGGGAGGTTAGGTTATTTAATTGATTTTATTTATTCTTTTCTATTATGATCCTGTATTAATATAAACTCTGTTGTGATCACTGATGTCTAAATTTTCCCTTTCGAGACTAATTTAATTCCTTTTTGATTTTCTGATTACCCCCAAGTATTCCTATTTTATTTTTTTTTCTTTTTGGGTGACACCCAGCAATGCTCAGGTGTTTCTCCTGGCTCTTTGCTCGGGAATTGCTCCTGGTAGTGCTCAGGGGACCATATAGGATGCCGGGGATTGAACTCAGGTCAGCAGCATGCAAGGCAAACACCCTACCTGCTATGCTATAGCTCTGATCCCTCCTACATTATTTTTATGGTTAATTTCTAATTTTTATATCATTTTAACAGGTTAAATATTATATAACTTTTATCTTAATAGCTATTGATACTTCCTTTAGATAATTTTTTAATTTGACTAAAGTTTCTCATTAAAAATAGCTCAACAAAATGACGGTATAAATATATACCTAAAGCATAATAAAAGCAAAACACAGTAAATCCATACATTTTACCACAGGTTTTTTTTAACCATCATACTTGATGTTAAAATATAAGGTTTTCCTCTAAGATTACATATAAGACAGTAATAACCACTCTAGTTACTACTGTTTAGTATAGCACTGAAATTCCTTGCCTTACAATTAGATAAAAGGTTTTAAATAGGTCAAAACTAAAAAAAAGAAGCCAAACTAACTGTATTTGCAGATAACATGGTAATATGGTAATATGCCATGGCTGTGCAGCTTCGGCCTCATGGTGAGCGGCCCTATGAAGTTCCTGGGGAAAAGCAAAAGGCTCATCATAGCTCCTAGGCCCTGCTCGCCATGCAGGTGCCCGCACCTGCTGGACTCGGAGCAAGGATTGAGGGCCTCCACTCAGTCCCTAGCCTCTGGGCTCAGTGGGTTTGGCCCTGAGCTCCAGCCAACACAGCCAACCGCCTCAAGACAGAGACTCCAGAGGTGCGTGGCCTCTCTGCTGGCACTGTTTAATCTTAGATTCAATGTATTTTAGACTAGGTTCTTTCAGGGTCTTTCTCATTCGTACACTTCAACAATCATTCTATTTGCATAAAACTGGAGAGTTTATTTGGAATGAGAAATTATGAGACTCACACACACACGGGGCAGAGCTGCTTCTTGCTCTCCCTGTGCCCAGCTTATCACGAGGCGTCTGGGAGGGATGGCGGATTCTAGCCCTAGCCCACCACCCCAGCAGAGCCTTGCAAGAAGCCAGAGGAACCCCCCACACCATGAAGGCTGCCATTTTCCACATCCGGACTCCCCTCTCGTCAGAACTCCACCCAGCAGAAGAGCTGATTGCAGCCTGGCTCATCACTGACCTACCCTGCAGCAGTTTTTCCAAGCCCAGACCAGGTATGCTGATCCAGAGACACACACACACACACGGGGCAGAGCTGCTACTTGCTCTCCCTATGCCCAGCTGATTACAAGGCACCCGGGAGGGATGGCGGGTTCTAGCCCTAGCCTGCCACCCCAGCAGAGCCTCGCAAGAAGCCAGAGGAACCCCCACACCATGAGGGCCACCATTTTCCACATCCGGACTCCCCTCTCATCAGAACTCCACCCAGCAGAAGAGTTGATTACAGCCCGGCTCGGCTGTGTGGTTCATCAATAAATGCTCTAGTCTTGAGGTGACTAGAAGATTATCCCCCCGCATGGCAAAGTCTGGCAAGCTACCCGTGTCGTATTTGACATGCCAAATACCAGTAACAGTTATAGACCTCGTTCCCATGACTTGATGGAATGGTTTGAGGCTCTTTATGTTCCTGGAGTGGGAAGATGCCCTTGGCCTATTTCGCATGTGACAGGACATATTCAGATGTTACTGGTGCCCGCTTGAGTAATCAATGATCTAAGGGAAGTCAAGTGATCAAGTGATGGTAATATGTTGAGGAAATTGCCGAAAATTTCACTATTAAACTGCTAAGGTTTAAAAATAACTGAATTGGAGGGGGGAATCAAACTCCTAGTCAGGGAGTCCCCAATGCCCTAGGCTCAAAGACCTCTTGTGGATTCCATAGCCTTAACATTACTTGGGGTCGGGGGTAACTATGACAGCAGATACTAGGGCCTAGCTGGGTCACCAGCATTACTCACTCTCCATTAGTGCCCTCAGCCTATTTTCAGAGCACACACCATTTCCCTGACCCATTCACAAAATAAAGAGCAAGACCAGAGGTTCCTGAAGGTTACTATTTAATGTTACGTGACTTACACATGGCCATGATGAGTTTGATTCTCAGTACCTCATATAAAGGTGCAAGACTCTAGCAATAGATTCTCTGTTTTAGTTAAGTAAACATGCCTTTTCATTAGCTAGATTATTTTAGCTCTTTTTTTGGTTTCATTTTGGTGGGGAGATCTAGATAACAAATAGCATGATAATTCTAGTATTAACAACGTATGCAAGTTCTAAGAAATATTTAATAATAAATAAAACAAATTGATTTAAAAGTAGTAACTTTATTTTCCTCCATGGCCAAACTCTTGAGTTGTTCAATATTAAATTAGCCTAAGAACTATTTTACAATGGGTATCAACTGATAATACACTATCATGTATATGTAATCTTGGTCTTCTATTAGAATAGAACAATAGTAACAATAATTAAAAGGATAAACACAAAACTCATTATAACAATAAATTATAGATATTGATAAATGTATATAGTAACAAAGTTTTTTGGACTGCTAAGATTAAACTCTTTAAAAGAGAATTTCTAAACACAAATATTTATTCACCACTATTTTTTAAATGCACATTTCCCTGATTCATATGTATTAAACTGTGTATACAAACAACATAACTGATAAGATGAGGAAATAATTCCTAAAAGATAAATAGAAAATTTATTTAGAAGTGTAAACTAAAGAGAGATACTCAATACTTTAAGATTGAGCCTAAGTCAATTTAGCTCACAGCTGCTCAGCCTAGCATGAAGAACAAGAGTCTTAACTGTTCCTTTGTTTTAAATTTTTTGTATTTTTAGACCTTTGCCTCTGTCCAATAGTTCGGTATTTTTTTAAATCCACATTTAATACTATAACTTAATATATTTTTTTAAATTATTCTTTTGAGTATCAAGAGAGTAACTTTATGGTAACTGTCTTGGGTAACAAGAGAATAACTATTCATGACAAATACTTCATGATTAAACAAGCAGAATGAAGATATTTTAGGACAGTTAGTCATTACCAAGACGGCAGATACTAATGGTCACAAGGAAACTTTACTCAGATGATAATTTAATAACATTACTAAATGTGTTGGAATCCATCTAACACCTAGATCATTAGGAAAGGGGTTATTAGCTAAGCCATTGTCTGAAATCTACTGAATCACTGATCCTTTTGAAAAATGATTGGTCCTTCTTTTCAAAGATGGGTTTTAAAATTTAAGAGAAGTTCAAGCTGCAGACCTAAAAGATACAAAGAGCACAGATCTTGCTGGGTCTAGATTTTTCTCTTCCTAGGCAAAAGAGTGAGGTAAGATATAAAATCTTTTGCTTTGCTTTCATAGCCTTAAAATAGAATAAATCAGCTCCACAGTTTAGACTTCAAGGCTACACTACATGCTTTTGCTCATCTCAGGTACCAAAGGATACCTCAAAGAAATAAAAGTCATTTTTAATCATTAATTCATTTAACTACATCATATACCAGCAAAAAGTGAGTAAGGTTAAAGAAACAAACAAAAATGCTTTTTATAAATAGTTATCCTAAGCGATAAGAAATGAGTTTCCCTACAGATCCTAATGTAAGCCATAGAGTAGAGTTCACCCAGCTCCTTCTCTGACTGAGCAATACCAATAAATTGTTATGATTTTTATGTTAAAAGTCGATAAGGTAAATTTGGCAATTTATTTCCTAGAAATTTCATCTGAAAATGATAATTATAATTTTTCTTGGACTCCTGGGAGCCACAATGTCAGCCCCGGTAAGTAATGGCTTGGTATAACTGCTCTCTTTATAGAAAACCTGAAAAATATTATTTTTCACCGTTTCTGGTTTTTGTTTGTGTTTTAGCTTATTCCACAGCGTCTTCTATCTGCAAGTCACAGTCATGAGGTTAGTTTAAATAATTAGAGAATTTATATTTTTAATGGAAAAAACTCCATTGGGAAGGTTAGAAAGGATAGAAAAAACTGTCCCTTGATTTATATGCATCCTATCTCCTAGGTTTTTACACTCATATGCATTCCTAATGCTCATTGTTCATTCTTCTATTTTATACCAAATTACGTCTAGAATATTATATTCCCTCCTTTGTTTGATTGCAAATTGTGCAAAGGTAAAAGGCAGTATCTTTTTCTTTTTTTGTTCTAAAATTACCTGATACTGGTGTAAATAGAAGTTTAAGAGTATTAAATGATTAAACCATTGGACCACTGGAATTTGCTAAGTTTGTACAAACATGTACACAACAGGGAATAGGTAATTAAATCCCAGGCTCTAATCACTGTGCTTTATTATAATCTTGGTGAGAAATTATCCCACCTCTAACAGGAATGAAAATTAGTCATTTTTGACTTAAGCTGTATTGTAGTAAACATTGTTCTTAATACTTTTTAGTACTTATAGTGATTTTATTTTCATGATTTTTCTCCTTTTCTAGTTACTTCTGAATCTTAACAATGGTCAACTTCTGCCACTACAATTTCAGGTAAATTTACATCAAATATTATTTTAAAAACTTTTTTCTTATACTATTTTCCATGGCACATTGCACAAGAATAGATTCTTCCTAGTCCATTTTATGAAATATCAATTTTTAAAGTGAAGAATTTAAAGTTACCATTTTTTGAGAATAAGGTAAAATTTATAATCTGATTAACATTTATATGTAAAATATTTGTCATTTGTCAGGCATCAATTCAGTTGTCAATGAAATTGTAAAAATGAACTGTTTTGTAGAAAGTCACATCCAGGTAATTGAATGTGCTTTGTATATAAAGAAAAAACTAACAAATAAACAGAGCTTGGGAAATTATTCCATTGGCTGAACTCAGCTTTGCATGCTGGAGTCCTTAATTCTATGTCTATCATCACAGAGTCCCCAAGAACCTCCTTGGGGACCTTCCTATGACCTTCAAACTCTGAATTAGAAGTATCCTCAGCTCACCACTGCGCATTTCCCTCAAACAACAAAATATTTAAAAAAGAAAATATATTTGAAGCCAGTTTGGTAACTTTAAAAAATAGTCTTTTATCCACCTCATTCTAGATAATATTTCTAATGAACTTTATAGAAATATTCTAAGTAATATTTCTCATGGCCCTTAGGAGTATTGCCCATGCTATTTTCATAACCTATATTTGTCAAAATACAATTTTTTAAATTATAATGCAGAGATGAAAATATAGAAGTACTTTTTCATTCTTGCTCAGAACTGATTTAGCATTCTTTTTTGAAAGTCACTTCACTCTACCGCCGACCCCACTCCTTTTCTTCCGGTGTGATTCGGGCATCTATGCAGAACAGAAATGCTTTTCTTTTTGTGTCGTTCTAGGGCCTATTTAACTCATGGATTCCTTCTTTCTCTGTGGTTCCCCAACAGCAGCAACAGACTCAACATCCAAGTCCCTCTCACTTCTCAGTAACAAATATAGACCGATTTGCTAAGCCATTCCCAAACCAGGTACCTTCACCAGGACAGGCGGGTATTTCTCGAGGAACTCAAGTGGGCCAGCTGGAACTGCCACAGCCTCAAACACCATCTCAGACCCAACAAAATCCTAATCACGTAAGCCTTTCTTCTTTCTTTTCTGTTGCCTTAAGGTGAATAATTCACTTTGAATGTGAGAAGGAATAAGAATCAGCTTTGAAATGAAAGAGTAATCAGTGATTAAAAAATTCTTTTCTAGCGTTACAGACAATATATCCGTGTTCATTCTGAGATCAAATACAAGAAAAGAAATGAAGCTCAAAAATAAAACTATTCAGGATATAGTCACAAAAACTGAAAGCATAAATGCATATATCTAAGTGAATTTTATTTCAATCAAAGAAAAACAATTGACATTAATGATGATATAAAAATGCCCATTCATAAAAATTAAACATTTATGTTGCTTATATGTTCATCAATGATGAACGGGAAGACTGGTACAGTGGTACAGTGGATAGATATAAGAACAAATTTTCAAACTTGTCTTAAGCTCATAAGTTTAAAAATACAAAATAGGGAATAACTTTCATGTGTTTCCTTTTTTGGCAGGTTATGCCCTATATATTCCCTTTCAAAATTCCTCAAGAGCAAACACAGGTAAATAAATGAACAAAATACTGCTACTTTATAAAAAAAAGACGTGTACATACACATTTCTTCAATAATTTCTATCAACTTTGTAGTTCTGATTCTATAGAAGTACAATAAAATTCCAGACAGTATCAATAGTTACTATCATATGAATACTTGCTTGTTTGGTAATATTCACTGTATCACTGTCTTCCTGTTCATCTTCGATTTGCTCGAGCGGGCACCAGTAACATCTCCATATGACCTGTCTCATGCAAGTAGAGCCCAAGGGCACCTGCTTGCTACAGGAACATAAAGAGCCTCAAACCATTCCATCAGGTCATGGGAATGAGGTCTATAATTGTTACTGGTATTTGGCATATCAAATACAACACGGGTAGCTTGCCAGGCTCTGCCATAATCCTTTATTTATACGTGAGTTAGGTATGGAACCACCCTTCTATACTCTTCTATCTAGAAGCTGTTTAAAAAAAGTATAAAATATTTAAAAATAAGTATTTATATATTCCTCATATCATTATGAAGCCTCTCATGCACCCAGGTATCAGGCAGGTAACAAAAAACACACTCACCTGAGACTACCCTATCCAAGGGGATGAGGCAGGAGTGTGGAGGAGCATCTGGCCATTGGTCAGAATCAAGCAAAAATCAGGAAGAGAGGAGAGGGCAGGCTTTCCATATTCGTTTAATAATTTTGAATAAAAGCTTGCTAAGAGGGGATTCCAAGAGAATTACAACATTGTGAGCAAAGGAACTATGTTTTCCTCATCTGAAATGTAGGCCTTCCGAGAAACTCAAGGACTATGAGCTGATTCTTTCCATGGAATATTGTCCAGATAAAGATGAAATAACTGACAAGATATGTCATAGAAAAAATAGACACTTGTCTCCGCTATTAGACATTTATGGATTTTGGATCAACACACCTCCAGTTTCTCTTACCTTGTCAGTTTATTTTAATAATGAAATGGTGATTTCCATAAGAATACTTACAACAGTATCATTGTAATGTATTGAAAAGCCCTGTCAAGATTAATATTATAATACTGCATTCTAAAAAATATGGATATAGGTAAATTATACTACTTGCCACAAAGAATTGGTAACTTCGTAAAATAATACACCATTTGGATCTACTGTAGTCATACCTGTGGAAGATTGTTTCACACTCACTTCATTACAAAACAAAACTAGCTTCAAGGTCATAGGTATTTGAAAATCAAATACCTGTTGTGTCAAATACCAGCTGTCCAGCTTGACACAATACAAATGGAATCACTTCATTTAGCATATCCAGAAATGAATGTTCAATAATTTAGATTGCCTAATCTAATGAAGGACCCCTGCGCCCGCTGACCCCAGCAGCCGGGGACACTGGAGCTGGCCATGCCCCTGCAAAGCGCAGCACCGGGTTCGAGTCCGACTCGCGGCCTCCCTGAGCCGCGGAGCCCTCTAGTGTTGGAGGAGAGAAAGGGGCGGAGACGCGTCTACACAGCCTGCGCTCTCGCACTCTTGCCTGCAGCTGATCAGGGATCCTCCCTGGCATGGTGTATGGTCCACTGAGCGCCGCCCGGTGTCGCCTCCAAACACTCCAGACAAGCAACCCAACCCCCCGCCCCGAGACACTTGAGGGTGCTATCTCCAGCACATCCCGAGGAAAATGAGGGACCCGCGGGGTGCAGGAGCAGCTCAGCTGAACTGAAAGCAACCTGTACTGCAGACAGGTCCCTGAGCGCCACCAGGGGCCACAGAGCCTGAAGTGACTCCTGAGCATCACTAGTTTTCAGTTTGATGCCAACCTTTTCCAGATTTTTACAACTGGGTACCATAATGGAAATGATCTGGCCTTATTTAGAGGCTAAAGCACCTATGTCAGTTTGCCACATGGATCAGAAGAAACAGAAAAGTGAGGAATCACTCCTGGCAGTGCTTGGGCACCAAATGAGATGCTGAGGATGGAACCAGGTCCGCCGTGTGCAAAGCAAATGCCCTTCCCGCTGTGCTATGGCTCCAACCCCTGGCTTAATTTTGTACATGTTAACAATGTACAACATTGTACATCAAGACTCAGATACACGGGGCAGAGCTGCTACCGGCTCTTCCTGTGTGCAGCTAACCATGAGGTGCCCAGGAGGGAACACTGGTCTAGCCCTGGCCTGCCATTCCAACAGAGCCTCACAAGAAGCCAGAGGAACCCCCACACCATGAGGGCCGCTGCTTTCAACATCCGGACTCCACAGCTCGTTAGAGCTCCACCCAGCAGAAAAGCTGATCTTTCCCTGTTTCAAGTTCATCAATAAATGCACAAGATGAGAGCCTACTAGTATCCAACCCACATGGCAGAGCCTGGCAAGCTACCCGTGTTGTATTTGATATGCCAAAATCCAATATCAATTATAGACTTCATTCCCATGACCTGAAGGAATGGTTTGAGGCTCTTCATGTTCCTAGAGCAGGCAGATGCCCTTGGGCTACACTAGCATGTGACAGGACGTATGGAGATGTTACTGGTGTCTGCCTGAGTATATTGATGAACAATGGGAAGACAAGTGATACAAGTGAATCTAGCAAAAGCAAATAGCTAATAATTCTTTACTCTAATTTTAATTATAAAGCTCATGGTTCTACATACCTGGCTCTGCATTAGAATTTCTGATGAATACTTTAAAACATTATAAATGCTTTGGATTCTAGTAATCCTTAATTAATAAAACTTCATAAATAGACCCCAAACATGATTAGTTTTTAAAATGCTTGTAGATCACTTTTGGTTTTAGTCAGAAAAAGACTACACAAAGTATAGTTATCAATTCATGTTTTCAGTTTGTGTATGAATGCTTATGGATTAAAATAGTCTCTTATTTAAGTATGAAAAAACCATACATGTACTATCATATCTTTTCCCCACAAACTTATATATATTTGCATAAACATACACATTAAAACAGAATTAATATGATAGTGAATTTGTAGGAGACTTTATTTTTACTTCTTTGTTTCTGCAATGTCCAAATATTATAAAATGTTTACTAGCTTATCTGAAAAAAGTTCAAGATTTTTTTATTTTGTAATGTTATAATAATATTAAAAATTAATTATTTTTATATTAGCCTAATATTTTTAAATCTCAACATTTCTTTCAAGGCAACTATACATATATTAATATATGTGTATATTTATACAATTTTTCTGTTTGCAAATAGATGATTCAGTACTATCCAATCTACATGCTCCTGCCCTGGGAACAAACTGCCACACAATCACCTCCACCAAAAGGACAGCAACAATTTGAGGAGCAGGTATTGCAGTATTTCATTTTAATCTGGCTAGGTTTAATCTAAGAGAAAAGTTGGTGAGGAGAAAACAAATACTTGGGCAGAGGGTGTGGCTTTGGAACACAGTAATGCATGAAACAGTATTCTAAATCACACACTGTGTCTTAAAAACATTTAAAACTTTAAATTAACACATTAAGGAATAGAGATTGAAACATATTTTCAAAGAAAAGTATGCAAATACATGTTGTGTGAAATAATCACCTTTATTATAAACTAATTATAAGTTAATAAAGGGTTAAAATATTTTAAATGCCTAATGGCTTAAGCTTATGGACATAAAAGAAAATGCTTTTCATAATGATTCTGTCATGTTGGTTCATAAATAACCTTGAAAATGCTTTAAGACTGGATTATAAAATAATTAAGTCAGAGCTCAAAATCTGAGTTACCTTGAAAAATAGTCTAGTTATTAAAAATTTGTTAGCAACACTTTAAACACATATACATGTGGATATTGCTTTTAAAACCTAAGATTAGGGGCCAGAGCACAATGGGTAGGGTGTTTGCCTTGCAGGCAGCCACCCTGGGTATGATCCCTGACATCCCATATGGTGAGCGCCACCAGAGGTAACTCCTGAGTACAGAGCCAGGAGTTACTGAGCATCCTGACCATCGCCAGGTGTGATGAGCATTGCCAGGTGTGATGCCAAAAAAGGACAAAAAGTTAGAAAGTAAAATTTTATAGCTACTAAGACTAAAGTTATCTCTAATCACTATATAATATGCAAGTAGGTATTGGATGAAATTCTGTGAAATTTCAATACATTTTTAGAACATAAACATAAGCTCATGTGGGTTGTACAAAACTAGAACATATTTACATAGAATTAAAATAATAGTTTTTTAAAATTTACTAAAGGAAAATAAAAAAAATATTAAATTTATGCTCAACTCACTGGTAATAATTCCAACCAAATCATATTAAAGAGAAAGGGATCATTTTTATTTAGAAATTATATGTTACTAAAGGGATGCTTGGTTATTTAAAAATAATAGAAGTCTCAAACATATAAACTTGCAGAATAATTTACTTTATATAAAACATGCATAATTTTAAGTAAATGCTTATCACAGAGTATGAAAATATCAAAACTAATGAATTTTTCAAAAATTCACAGATGCCATTCTATACTCCAATTGGATACATTCCACAATTAGCAGAACCCGTAAGTAAATTCAGACGTTTGTTCAAAAAAATAACAAAATTGTAAAATAAAAATACTTGACTTATAATGTTAAATCAGCAATTGTCCTTCAGGCAGCCCAAACTCACCAGTCAAAACCCCTTGATAGGCATCACAGGGAGGAGTAGGAACTTAATAGCAAAGTACTGAAGACCTCACAGGATTTGGTTTGTGTTAGATGAATCTGAGGAGAGTTATGAGTGATAATAATTTACTCTGGTGAAAGTAGTCTCAGACATTGGCAGGGGTATGCTGGATTGGGTGGTTTAGTGGTTTTTACTTAAGAATGAAAATAACTTAGTGAGGCAATGGATAGGATTGATAAAGAAGCCAAAGCCCTCACTTTAACTAAGCTATAAGTCAACCTGGTATTTTTGTTGATTGGACCTTGTTCTGGCCAAGATTACTCTTGTACTTGTTATTTGTGGCAATTGTTTTTGTAACTCTCAATGTGTTTTGGTAACAACTCCCATACGCTCAGAGGGTGTCTTGTCTCATATGTATGCTCTTTATCAGTGGTTTTCAACTACTGGTCAACAGAAATTTCCTGTAACTCCACTCAAAAGGGATTGACATATGATATGCCTGGCTCATGCTGGGATACTACTATATAATATACAGATATATACTAACTCTTTTACATAAACATGGATATATAAAGATTTTTATTATAAATGATGGTGGGTTTTCTTCTTCCTTGATAGTTTGTGAAATTTATCTGCTTTTTCTTACCTGTTTGCAGTTGTAAAATTTTTAAAACCACTGATGCAGAATTATTAGTGTCGGGGCCGGAGAGATAGTAGATTAGGCAGGATGCTTGCCTTGTTTGCTGCTGATCCTAGCACCACTTAGGGTCTACAGGAGCATTCTAGTAGTGATCTCTGAGTGCAGATGCAGGAGTAAGCCTTAAGCACCTCCAGGTGTGCCCCCAAAAAAATAAAAACAAATTTACTGTTCAGGAAGAGAATGTTAAGGCCTAATGGAGAATAATAAACAACACCCTAACAACACCAATCTAGACTTCAGCATTTGTTCAGTTTCCTGATGTCAGTAGATCTTTTTCAAATATAAATTATTTTTGTGGTAAGTAGCCTGGGTTACATCTGATGGTGCCAAGGCTATTGCCAAAGAGTCTCATCTGTTGATGGTTGAGTGACCATATGGTCTGGGATAAAACCTGGGTCTGCTGCACATAAATCATGTATTCAGCTTGTTTAGAAATTTCTCCCCCCCCCTAATCTTTTTGTTGTTAAGGAACTAAAGAAGCGGGGACAGGTCTGAGAAATAGTACAGGATTAAGACACTTGGTTTGCAGGCCCCAGTATGATCCACCACACAGTGAAGAGTGATCCCTGAGCTTAGATTCTGGAATAAGCTTAGTCCAGGAATAATCCCTGAGCACTGCCAGGTGTCCCCAAATGAAAAAAAAAGGGGGAAGGTGGAAAACATTTAAATACCTTTTGTAAGAAACAAAATATTTTATAGATTTCTAAAGTATACTTTCTGAAACTTCCCAATTGTTCAGGTTTTGCCTGGAGGACAGCAACAAATTGCTTTTGATCCAGTCATAGTCACAGTTCCTGAAACTGCTGCAGTGGTAAGATTCCTCACCATATTTTGCTACCTATCAGAAGCCAGCAAACGACATTTTAAGGTCCATGCTTAACTGTTCATTTAAATGAAAACTTTACTGTGATTGTATCAAATTATTATTTCTTCCACTATATTCTTTGGCAGTCAGGATTCAGTTATTAGATAATCAGTCATCTAATATGTATTAGGTATTCATCTACCTCAAAAAATCAGATACTCTCTATGGTAAGGTAACAGGCATTTAGACATCCATATATGCTAGGATATATTCATAAACATTATGAAGATTAGATTTTACTCTAGAAAATAAAATGTGATCTGTGCTTCTTAAACTCCTTGCTCTGCATAAATGACCTGTTGCTTAATGTTCTTCTCAATTTTGACCTTCTTCTTGAACCTGTTACCACCTTGTTTTCTTTCTCATTCTCTATAGCCAGCAGGAGGAGTGATGACATACTTTCAAAATGAAATGATAGACTTTAAGCATGCCAGTGCAGGAATTGCCATTCCTTCTACTTCACCAAAACCCAGCACAACAAATTTTTTTGCTTCTGTCATAGACCCAACTCTTACCCCAGAGCTCATGGAAGAGAAGGTAGAGTAATCAAAGATTCCTTATACATAAAAAAAATGGCTAACAGAAAATGTAAAAACAAAATTATTGCTTAATTTTTAGAATTTAATCCATGGAAGGGATAAAATGATCACAGTAGAATCTATGGTCTTAATAAGGAGCCAAACACATACTGACAGCTACTGAATCAGACTATGATTATTTTTATTTAATAAGAGTTTCTTATTAATTTCATTTTCTTACTAGGCCAAGATTGATAGTCCAAAGGAACCATAAGATGTTGTCCTAACAATTCAGAGTTTGGGGTAGGTATTTGCCAAAAGACATGTATTAAGAACTATGGCACATCCTAAATTAGAAGAGAAAAAATACTGACAGTGGAACTAAGCAAGGAGTCTTACAACAATGAAAAACTGTTAGTTGTTTATATATCCCTACAAAGCTAATAATTATAAGATGTTAGCATTTTTTTAAAAAAACATCAAAGTCAATTTTTTTTGCTTTTTGGGTCACACTTGGTGACGCTCAGGGATTACTTCTGCCTCTTCACTCAGGAATTACTCCTGGAGGTGCTCGGGGACCATATGTGATGTGGAAATGGAACCTGGGCTTGGCACATGCAAGGCAAATGCCCTCCCTGCTGTGCTATCGCTCTGGCCCCAAAGTCAGTTTTTGAGAATCATATTATCCTATGCTATAACTTGATTCATTCTGAATAACAATTAGTAAACATAATATATAGCATAAGAACAAAATTCTACGAGCATAACAGAGTCAGTTCTATAGATATAATATATAGATTCAATCTTCTCAAACCAACATTTTCCTTTTGCAAACATTATTGGAGCAATGCCAATACAACTATCTATATTAGATGGAATGAAATCAAGTCCCAGTATGATAAATAATACAAAATTATATGAAAATTTTAAATTCCATGACCCTTATATCAAAGCAACATGAGAAACTATTTTAGTGAATTCACTAATTTTGATGTTAGTGGGTATTTTATAGGTAAGCATATTGGAATGGCACCAAGAACTTAAAATTATATTCTGAAATAAAACATGCATTGGAATGAACTAAAGGACAAACAAATTTTGCAATCTCCTCCCTGCTGCCTATGAGTCTTTTACAATATCTCCTTCTATGATAATAACACTCAGCATTATTCAGATGATACATCTATTAAAATGGTTAGAATTAAAGAATAATTTTAAAATACTTAAGAAATATTATTATTAGGTTACATTATATGCTATATAAGGAAACTCAATTTTTCAATCAGAAACACTGAAAACGATATTGGTACAGCAATTGTGCTGATTTTCCATCACAGCAATGCCCACAGAAATGAGGCATTTTATTTCCTTAGTGGCAATTTAGAAAATAATAGTAAACATTGCATGGAACTCTTTAATAATATTAAATAGTAATATATTATTTTTCAGGGGAGAAAATGTGATGGTGCTTTGGATCTCACTTTAGTCTACTAGCTTCCTTAATGCTAATGTAAGATTTTTTGAAATGTAAAAAAATCTTAGCTCTTCTGATTTTTTTACTTCAAATAGTGCTATGCTTTAAATCATAGAACAATAAAATCATGAACAAGTACTGTTTTAAAATTGTATTACTTTCATATATAATATAATTGCATAACCTGTACACTATGAGAATAAAACTGATGTTACTAAGTCTACTGAATAGTTGCATTCGTAAATAACGAATCTAGGGGTCAGAAGACAGCATAGCGGGTAGGGCCTTGCACTCTGCCAACCCAGGTTCAATCCAGCTATTCTTCTCTGAGCTATCCATAAGCTTTGGAAAAAGCCACCTGCTGAAAAGATGTTTGCAAAGTTGGGTTTTAAATCTATAATTGTTGTTATGTTAGGCAAAAATGTCTTCTGCTTATTAGATAGATACTAACTTTTCACTTAAGAGTAGCACAAGAGAAAGGGACTGTCATCCATTGCTGGTGGGAATGCCAACTGATCAGCCTTTTTGGAAAACAATGTGGACATTCCTCCAAAAACTAGAAATTGAGCAACTATTTGACCCAGCACTACCACTCCTGGGAATATAGCTTGGGAGGTCAAAAACAAATAGCAGTAACACCATCTGCACTTCTATGTTCATAGCAGAACTATTCACAATAGCCAGAATCTGGAAATAACCAGATTTCCTGAGAATAGACAACTGGATGAAGAAACTGTGCTACATCTACACAATGGAATATTATGCAGCTGTCATGAAAAATGCCATGAAATTTGCCTATAAGTGGATGGACATGGAGAGGATCATGCTGAGTAAAACTAGCCAGAGGAAAAAGGACAGATGTAAAATGACTGCATTTATTTGTGGGATATATATTAAAAAGTATGATACCAATAATCAAGATCTTGTAGTCTGTGGAATCTACCACAAGTGTGTGGGATTCAGAGGGTAGGTAAGGCAGAGAAAGGAATAGTGTACTAATAATTGTTGGAAATTTTAATAACAGCCCAGAACTGAGAATGTAGGCAAAGATATATACATGATAACCTCTAAATGTATGTATTGCAAGCCACAGTGTGTAAGAGAAGGAAGAAAAAGAGAGAGAGAGAGAGAGGGAGAGAGAGAGAGGAGGCAAAAGTCATGCCATAGAGGTAGGCTGAGGGAGGGGAAGGGAATCAGAGGACGTTGGTGGTGGGAAATGGGCACCGTGGACTGGTGGAGGGATAATGGGTGTTGGAACACTGTATAACTGAAACCCAAACATGAACATATTTGTAATTGTATGTCTCCCAGTGTTATAATAAAAAATTAATAAAGATTAGCACAAGAGGGGGCAGAGTGCTAGTCTGTGCACCACCAGGAGGATTCCTGTTGCAGTGCCAGGAGTACCCCTGAGCATTGCCAGTGTGGGTGTCCTGACCCAAAAAACTAAAAAAGAGAGAGAGAGATTTGTATAAGGAAACAGAAATGAATTTTATGGTCTGAATTCAGCTAATTACATACTAGAGAATGCTTCTGGATTGCATGGAGGTTGAAGACAGATAGCAAGAGAAAATAAAATCTCCAGATATACTTTATTTCAAAATTTTCTTATTCATATTAATAATTGACTATACAAAGCTATTATCAGTTCCAAATACCATTTTATAGCACTTTCAATTCTTGGCACCACATATGGTTCACTCAAACCTGTCATAGTGATCCCTGAATATACCCTGCACATCACCAATGTGGCTCAAAATTCAAAATAAATAGGAAAATTTAGTATATTCTTTGCATAGAAGACTTATGCGAGTTACTTAATAAAATATGTTAGAATTTACATCAACAATTCATGAAAAACAGTGAGGTACTGCTGAGGATTTGGAGTTGAAACTTGAAACACAACATTGCCAAAATGGCAATACTTTCCAAAGCATTATACAGATTCAATGCAGTCACTATGAGGATATGGATAAAATTTTTCAAAGAAATTAAGCAAACGGTCCTGAAATTTGTATGGAACAATAAACCCCCACAAATAGCTAAATCAATCCTTGGGACAAAAAGATGGGAGGCACCACCTTCCCCAATTTCAAACTGTACTACAAAGAGCATGCTATTGGAACAAAACTGACCTTTGGGCCTAGGAATAGAGTTGAATATCCTGACATACATCTTCAAATATATCATCATTTGATCTTTAATAAAGGAGCAAAAAATACAAAGTGGATCAAATAAAGTCTCTTCAACAGGTGGTTCTGGGAAAACTGGGCAGCTACGCATAAAAATGAACTTTGTCAGATCAAAGTGGATTAAAGATCTAAATATCAGACCAGGGTTCATAAAGTACATTGAAGAAAACATAGGCAAAATCCAACATGACATTGAGGCTAAAAAGCATCTTCAAAGATGAAACACCACTGACAAAGCAAGTGGCAGAAAAGAAGAACATAAGACTACATGAAACTTAAAAGCTTCTGCATCTCTAAAAGGAACAGTGATCAAGATAAAAAAAACATCCATGAAGTTGGAAAGAATATTCACCCAATGCCCATCTGATAAGGAGTTAATTTCTAAGATATATAAGGCACCTTTTAAAGGAAAATCAACCAACCCCATAAAAAAGGGAGACCCCAGGAGGCAAGATGGGTTTTTGGGGGTGGGCCCATCACCTCTATAGGGCCTCGGAAGCAGCTGAATGAGATTCTTTCAGCATAATAGCCGCCATTTTCGAGGTCCAGACACCACTGTTCATCAAAACCCGTCCAAGAGAGATACTGATCAAGACCAGCTTAGTAGAGCAGCTGAGTTCAAGCCCAGGTAGGTGGCTCTAGGAGGCAGAAGTCAGCGGGCATTCATGAGATAGAGCTGGCCCCCTTCCCCTCTGACTATAGGCAAAGTGATAAAAATGATAACTCCTAAATGTATGTATTGTAAGACACAATATTTAAGAGAAGGGAGAGAGACAGACAGACAGAGAGAGCTAGGAGGAGGAGGAGGAGGAGAAGGAGAAGGAGAAGGAGAAGGAGAAGGAGAAGGAAAAGAAGAAGAAGGAGGAGGAGGAGGAGGAGGAGGAGGAGAAGAAGAAGGAGAAGAAGGAGGTGGAGAAAGGGGAGAAGGAGGAGAAGAGGAAGGAGGAGAGAAGAAGGAGAAGAAGAAGAAGAGGGAAGAAGAAGAGGAAGAGGAAGAAGAAGAAGAAGAAGAAGGAGAGAAGAGAAGGAGATGGAGAAGGAGAAGGAGGAGGAGGAGAAGGAGAAGGAGAAGAAGGAGGAGGAGGAGGAGAAGGGGAATAAGGGGAATAAGAAGAAGAAAAGAAGAAGAAAATGAAGAAGAGGAAGAAGAAAAAGAAGAGGAAGAATATGATGATGATGATAATGATGATGATCATCATGCCGACCATAGTGTCAGACTGGAAGCTTGGGAAGAAATTTGGGAATATTGGAAGGGTGGTGAAGGGTGCTAGAACACTGTGTGGCTGAGATCCAATCATGAACAGCTTTTTAATTGTATATCTCACAATAGTATAGTAAAATTTAAAAGTAAAAAAATTTAATGTACCTAAGTATAAAGGGATTTACATGATAATCTTAGTATCTGTATTGCAAACATAATACTCTAAAGGAGAGAGTGAAAGAGAGAGAAAGAAGAGAGACAGAAGTAAGTGCCTGTCAGAGGTGAAGAGTGGGGGTGGGAGGGTAACTGGGGGCATTGTATATGGGAATTGTACACTGTTTAAGGGGAAAAGGACAGATGCAGGAACACTATATGATTGAAATCCAATCATGAGCAACTTTGAACTGTTTTTATTGATTCAATTAATGATTAAGTCATTTGATTCACTGATTCTAATAATAAATAAGTTTTAAAAATAATAAAATTAAAAACCCTAAATAAAAACATGAATTATGATGGTAAAAGAAATATATAAACAAATAAAATATAACCACCAGAGCTACAAAAGACATGCTATTTGCAATAATATTCAGCCATAAAAAATAATGCCACTTGTGTGACTGTAATTCAACTGGGAATTTTCTTTTTTTTTAAAAGTATTTTATTATACCACCATGAGACATACAATTAAAAAATACACAATTAAAAAAGTTCATATTTGGGTTTTGATCATATAGTGTTCCAGCACCCATCCCTCCACCAGTGCCCATCTCCCACCACCAACGTCTCCGATTCCCTCCCTCTTCCCTCAGCCCGCCTATATGGCAGGTTCTTTATTTATTTCCCTTTCTCTCTTTCACTTTTACTTCCCTTCTAGACTATGGATTACAGAAAATACATTAAAGGGTTGTCATGTGTATCTTTTTGCCTGCATTTAATGCTTAGTTCTAGGTTGGTATTAGTACATTCGACAAGTGTTAGCACACTGTTCCATTTTCTGTCTTACCTAGCCTCTGACTCCCACACATTTGTGATAATTTCCACCTTTGACAAGACCTCCTGATACATGTTTCACTTGACCTTGGTTGTTGGTATCGTAATATGTACATATATATTTATGTTATGCAAATAAATGCAGTCATTCTGTATCTGTCTCTCTCCTTCAGGCTAAATTCACTCAACATAATCTTCTCCATGTCCATCCATTTATAGGCAAATTTTATAGCTTCATTTTCCTGACAACCGCATAGTATTCCATTGTGTAGATATGCCAAAGCTTCTTTGCCCAGTCATCGATTCTCGGGCACTCTGGTTGTTTCCAGTTTCTGGCTATTGTGAATAATGCTGCTATGAACATAAAAGTAGGGATGGTGTTTCCGCTGCGTATTTTTGGTTTCCAGAGTAGATTCCCAGGAGTGGTATGGCTGGGTCAAATGGGAGTTCAATTACTAGTCTTTGGAGGAATGTCCATATTGTTTTCCAGAAAGGCTGTACCAGCCGGCATTCCCACCAACAATGGACGAGTGTCCCTTTTTCCCACATCCATGCCAGCACTTGTTGTTCTTGCTCTTTTGAATATGTGCCAGTCTCTGTGGTGTAAAATGATATCTCATTGTTGTTTTGAATTTTGCTAGCATAAATAAATCAGAAAAGTAAAAAAGGCAGAAAACACATACTGCAAAATATTTATAGGTATCTTCTTATATAACTAAGCTCATGGTAACAGAATGGTGACCAGAGTTAATACTGCATTACATAACTGGAAGTTACTGAGACAGGCTATGACTCACTGCTTGGTGGCAGTTAAATGGTTTCACCAAAATCATGCCAAAAAAGATCATAGAAGATGGTATATATTTAACAAACATATTGATGAATATTTTTAAATACATACATATATTTCATCTTATTGTATACGTTAAATTTACCAGTGCTTCCTACCCAAATAAAATCACTTTATTTGTATTTGAGTACTCCTCTCAATTCATACTGATGACTTTTCTGAATTGTCTTGAGAACTCACTCCTAGAAAGAATAAAATGAGATTAAGAAAGATTCATTATAGTACATTTTTGTGGGGATTAGAAAGATAGTATGGTGAATAAGGTATTTGTCTTGCACACAACCCACCTTGATCTGATGATCAATCAACACCTTGATCTGAGTCCTTTGAGCCTCACCAGTTCTTAGATAACCCCCTGTAAGGAGATGTTGGATAAATCACTGTAAGGTGACAGTTAAGAAAACTATTAAACAGTTACAAGGCTAGGATTCTGAACCTGGCCTGAGGCTATAAATAGAGTCCCGAGGAGAGCATACAAGAGCTTCCAGTGTGAGAGAGGCAGAAGCCCCTGGTGCCTGGGCCTGAGGGCTAGCACCAACACCAAAGGGCCACAGGGCTACAGGGCCACAGGATGACATGATCAAGGCCAGGACCCAGAGGACTGGACTGACATAAATATGTCATGAAAACAAGGCCAGGACCAAAAGGGCTTTTCTGAAAAAGAAAGGGCCAGAAAAGAGAGGACCAGAAGAAGAGAAAGAGAAATAGAGATAAGGAAACAGTGAAACAAAGAAAAATAGTGAAACAAATGGAAATAGAGATAGATAAACAGATAATTAGGGATAGGGGCACAGAGAAACAGAGACACCCTGAAGAAAGAAGTCCTGAATAGAAGCTCCTGAGAAGAGAGGGCATGAAAAGAGAGGTCCTGAGAGAGGACCTGAAAAGAGATGCCCTAAAGAGACACGTCCTGAAGAGAGATGCCCTAAAGAGGGGAGCCTGTTGGAGAACCTGTCAGGAGAGATAGAGGTCCCTGGAGTGAAGTTCCTGCAGTGAGGTGGAGTGAGAATTAAGAGAAGATTGGTTAAAAGAAAAGATTCAAGAGTCTTGGTCTTGTTTCTTTATCCGTCGAAGGGGCCAGGAGAACGGTTGTATGCTGGGGACACAGGCCAGCTGGGGATCTTAATAGATTAAGACCCAGATAGGCCCCAGCATCTGCTGCCTTGGTTATGCCCCTGACCCCAGTATGTTAAGGCCTGTAGTCCTTATGGAATCCCTTGGACATGGCTCCTTGGGACCCCTTGGGGGTGCTTCCCTCATTTCTTCATAAGCCATAACAGGAATGATTCCTGAGCACAGAGTTAAGTCTTGAACACAGTCATATGTTGCCCTCAAATAAAAATCTAAATAAGTCAATACAAATGTAAAATAAATTAATAATTAATTGTATCATTCAAGAATGCTCAGCTATGGATGTGGGGAAAAAGGGACACTCGTCCATTGTTGGTGGGAATGCCGGCTGGTACAGCCTTTCTGGAAAACAATATGGACTTTCCTCCAAAGGCTAGAAATTGAACTCCCATTTGACCCAGCCATACCACTCCTGGGAATCTACTCTGGGAAACCAAAAATACGCAGCGGAAACACCATCCCTACTTTTATGTTCATAGCAGCATTATTCACAATAGCCAGAATCTGGAAGCAACCAGAGTGCCCGAAAATCGATGACTGGGTAAAAAAGCTTTGGTACATCTACACAATGGAATACTATGCAGCTGTTAGGAAAAATGAAGTCATAAAATTTGCCTATAAATGGATGGACATGGAGAAGATTATGTTGAGCGAAATTAGCCAGAAGGAGAGAGAGACAGATACAGAATGACTGCATTTATTTGCATGGCATAAATATATATATATACATATATATATATATATATATATACATATTATGATACCAATATCCAAGGTCAAGTGAAACATATATCAGGAGGTCTTGTCAAAAGTGGAAATTATCACAAACGTGTGGGAGTCAGAGGCTAGGTAAGACAGAAAATGGAACAGTGTGCTAATAATTGTCGAGGGTACTAATGCCAACCTAGAACTGAGCATTAAATAGAGGCAAAAGGATACACATGCCAACCTCTTAATGTATGTTCTGTAATCCATAGTCTGGAAGGGAAGGAAAAGAGAAAGAGAGAGAAAGGGAAAAGAAATAAAGAACCTGCCATGGAGGGGGCTGGGGAAGGGGAAGGGAACCGGGGACGTTGGTGGTGGGAGATGGGCACTGGTGGAGGGGACGGGTGCTATAACACTGTATGACCAAAACCCAAATATGAACTTTTTAATTGTATATCTTTTTTATTTGCATATCTCACGGTGGTATAATAAAATACTTAAAAAAAAGAATGCTCAGCTATTTTCTTAAAAAATGAAATCTCTAGTTTACTACTACAGGATGGGACTGGAGAGTATCCTATTAAGGACATTAAGTCAGAGGGAGAAGAACAAATGCCAGATGATTTCACTCACCCGTGGTATACAACAAAACAAAACAAAGGAAACAAAGAGCATCAAACAATTACAAAGCTAAGTCTGAGATTATAGAATTTAGATTACTAAGCAAAGGGGAAGAGAGGTGGGAGGGAAGGAAGAGGTGAAGGAGAGGTGACATAAGGGCAGTGGTAGAGGCTTTTGGGATCTTGGTGAGTTACTGTATTGATATACAGTAACTTTGTATATCAATAACATAATGTTAAAAAAAATTAGAACTGGAGCTGGTGTGATAGTTCAGCGGGTAGGGCATTTGCCTTGCATGCAGCTGACTCGGTTCGATCTCCGGCATCCCATATGGTCCCCCACACAGTGCCAGGAGTGATTCCTGAGCGCAGAGCCAGGAGTAACCCTGAGTATCGCTGGGTGTGACCCAAAAAGTAAAAAAGAAAATTAGAACTATGATTTCTTAATTTTAGAACTGTTTCCTTAACTATAATTTAACAAATATTTTTAATTTCAGTTGTACAAACATGATGAAATATAAAATAGATTCAAGAATGAAGTAATCTTTGAGTTTTTAAATTGATGTAAGTTCAAATATGCAATGGCATATACAGTATTTATAAGCCAAAAACCAGTAACAATTATAGACATCATTTCCATGACCTGAACGAATGATTTGAGGCTCTTTGTGCTCCTGAAGCGAGCAGATGCCCTTGGGCTACACTAGCACGCAACAGGATATTTGGAGATGTTTCTGGTGTCCACTCAAGCAAATCGATGAACAACGGGAAGACAAGTTATATAAGTGATACAGTATTTATAGATATTTAAAGCAATTCTTACAAACTTTTACAGGAACCACTTAATGGTGTTTGTGTCTTAGCAGTGTTCAGAAGTCCTGAGGATCACATTTGATGGTCTAAAAGTAGCTGTGGTCCTGCCAAATGATCAAACTCAGAATTCCCCACAAACAAGGCATCTGCTCCAAACTCAGCAATCTTTCTACCTCTGACTTTAGAGAAACCTTAGATTTCTACTTTTAGTTCATTGTTGATGGCTTTATCCTTCGTCTTGTGTTAAATAATATTTATTTGGATATTAGGTGTTTCAAAAACATATACTTTGATAAGTTTAAATACCTTCGATTGAGCTCTAAAAAACTAACCTTCTCAGTAAGATTTTTTAAAAACAAATGAGGCTGGAGTAGCCACTCTGGTTAAGATCCCTGGTGCCACATATGATCCACAAACACTGCCAGGAGTGATCACTGAGCACAGATGCAAGAATTGTTGAGTGTATCTCTCCCTCAAAGAAAATTTTTAATAAAAACAGAAACTAAAATCATGAAAAAACCTTTTAAATAATTTTAATATTTTCAAGATTTTTATTTTCTTAAAGTTACACTATGAAATACTTTCAGTTAGTACAATCAGATACCTACATTATAGCTAAAAGCTAAGTTTTATCACTGTATCACTGATTTCCCATTGTTCATGATTTGCTCGAGCGAGTAACAGTAACATCTCCATACGTAGCAAGCAAGTGTAGCCCAAGGGTATCTGCTTGCTCCAAGGACAGGAAGAGGCTTAAACCATTCTTCAGGTCATGGAATTGAGGTACACAATTGTTACTAGTTTTTGGCATAACAAATAAAATAAATAAAACATGGGTACCTTGCCAGGATCTGCTGCGTAGGTGGTATACTATCAGTAGAAGGCTCTCATCTTGAGCATTTACAGATGAAACTTATAGGGGAAAGATCAGGTCTTCTCTTGAATGGAGCTCTGAGGAACTCTTTCCTCAGATGGAGTTTTATATTTTATAAAAATTTTATATAATTATCTAATTTATATTTTATAAAAATTTTATATAATTATTTTATGTAAAAGATCACATGGCATCCCACCTATAAGATGGTCAGACTTTTTTGTCAAGACCCTGAATGAATGGTTTGAGGCTCTTTGTATTCCTGAAGCAACCAGATGCCACTGGGCTACACTAGCACGTGACAGGGTCAAAATGAAATATTACTGGAGCCCGCTCAAGCAAATCGACGAATAACGGGATGTCAAGTGATCAAGTGATCAATTATTAAATGTAATTATTAAATGAAAAATTAAATAAATGCATGAAAAATTATATGCAGTGATATATACTTTTAATATAAATAAATACTAAACTTGGAAATAAACAAATGCTTAAATAAATGAACTTGGTACTCATTCAGTCAGTTTGAGAGAAACAGTGGTATTGGTTTTCCTGACTGATTTCAACACATTGTTGTGATGATTCAAAGAGTTACAACTGATCCCATGGATAAGACCTTCAAACCACAGACTTCACCATTCCATTCATTTCCTAGTGTATAAAATAACCCCAATATAGTAGTACCGGTCACATTTCTCATTGAAGCATCTGAGAGAGAAAACCTTCTGGAAAAGTTGAGGTAAGAAAAGTTTTAAGTAAAATTATAAACTAACATGGCTGATATTTAAATTATTGCATCTTAGATCATTGCTAAAATTTGTAAACTTAGTGATTAGGCAATTATTTGAAGTATGCAATTTACAAAATGTTTTTTAAAAACAACATCCAGGCATACCATTGTGACTATTTTAAATAATTGATGAATAGATCTTTGCACAGGTGGACTGCTGTCTTTAAGATTGAGTCTGTCACACAGCTTAAGGCTCCTCATTTTAACTTTGATTTGTTTCACTGAGCAGAGGGAACATGTACATCACTATCTCTTAAGTTTTTGAAAAAAAAAGACAAGGGGCCGGATCGATAGCACAGTGATTAGGGTGTTTGCCTTGCACGCAGCAAACCCGGTTTCCATCGCCATCATCCTATATGGTCCCCTAAGCACTGCCAGGAGTTAATTCCTGAGCGAAGAGCCAGGAGTAACCCCTGAGTGTTGCCGGGTGTGACCCAAAAATGCAAAAAAACCCAAAAAAGAGAAAAAGACAAGATATTTGTAGCTTCCAGTTCTATCTATAAAATTTACCATAGTTGAGTCTTTCTATAAGTTGATTCTAATATACAAATTGACTGCTTTCCTATGAAAATCATTAAGATACATCTACTTTACTCAAAATTATTGACTTTATTTTTCACTATGCAGCAATGAAATGTAGCAATTGCTAATTATGCTTATTTATAAGAATGAAATAGAAAAGTCTGTAATATGGTTTTACCTCTTTATTTAATGTGGTTTTGAAACATTGTTATAAATGTCCAGCTGGGATTATATCATGTCTAAAACTTTCCCTAATTTTTCACTATGTCTCTTACAAAATACTCTTAATTTCCTATAATTTTTATGCAGTGTTTATCATATTTTGCCATGCTTTATAAAAAACGTGTCTCTCTGGGCCAGAGCAAGAGCACACTGCACAGGCTTGCACATAGGAGGAGGCTTGAGTTTGGTCCTTGGTACTATCTGTTCTTAAGTTTGTCCAAACATAACACTCAAGCACGAACCACGAGCAGTCTCTGTACACTGTGAGGTATGCCCACCCACCAAAACAACACAAAACAAATTTAAAAATACGCCTGTTTTTCGAGTTAACTTCCAGGAATTATGTTTCTCATTATAATCCTGACAGTACCTAAGCGCAATGCTATGCATATAGAAGTTATGCTAGGTGGTGAAGATGTGAATTCAGTATTTATCTAGATAGTTGATAGATAGATAGATAGATAGATAGATAGATAGATAGATAGATAGATAGATAGATAGATAGATAGATAGACAGACAGATGATAGATAGATAGATAGATAGATAGATAGATAGATAGATAGATAGATAGATAGATAGATAGATAGATGGATAGATAGATAGATAGATAGATAGATAGATAGATAGATAGATAGATAGATAGATAGATAGATAGATAGATAGATAGATAGATAGATAGATAGATAGATAGATAGATAGATAGATAGATAGATAGATAGAGTGATCATATATATAATCATATATAATCATATATATATATGATTTGTGCTGTTAATTATGAATGGTCTTCTGGTAGAATTGAAAATGTTACGAAAAAATTTTAAACTCTTACCATAAAAAGCATCTGACATTTTAGAATCCCTACTTGATTTTTTAGCTAATATGATAAAAATTACTGCAGATTTTTAATTTATTTTTCCTTTATATTTAATCTTCCCTCATATTTGGGAGACACTGGGAGGTGATACAATTCCACTAGATTCTCTGCTTCTCATTATGAAGTAACCCTCATATAATAAAAATTACTTTGTGATTGACATTGTTAAAGCTTTCAAATGTATTAACATATAACAATGTACTTACAAAGATCCAATAGATCTTATAGAGACTTATCTTAATAGAGACTTATTCAGGTTCAAAATATGTGAATATCTGACTTCTTCAATGGTATCTATCCATATTACTTTGCAAATAAATGATGATAAACATTAGTGGACTTAAGAAAAATCCCCTAGCTACCCTCTTGTCAAACTTCTTTCTTTCAAAATCCCCTATTCATTGTTATCAACATAATCCAAAATGACAAAGAGAATTGATAACAAATATAATATTTATTAGGACTAATTGCTTGTCTGTATTTGAAATTAAGCAACATATTGCATTGACAAATATTTATTGCATTGGCAATATATTTATTGCACTGACAAAAGATTTTAATGCAGTCTCCTATTATGTATTGAATGATTCTCTATTACATAATATGATCATTGGATATGTATTTATGTTTTCCAAATATTATCAACGATAATTGATTTATTATAAAAGAGAATACACTGTAGAAATTAGAATGGAACAAAATGTTTTATCATTGGGCTGGAGCAATAGTACAGCAGGTAGGGTGTTTGCCTTGCATGCGGCAGACCCGGGTTCGATCCTCAGTATCCCATGTGGTCCCCGAGCACTGCCAGAGAATTCCTGAGTGTGTTGCCAGGTGTGACCCAAAAAATTTACAAAAAGGATTTTTATCACTTTCCTTTGCCAAAGTTGAAAATTGAATTTCCTAAGAAGCATTAAATTTTTGTTGTTTCCTACACCTTGGAAAAGTAACTCTATCACCTAAATTAACTTTATGGTCATTACTGAATAATACTGAAGAGATAGTGCAACAAGTAGAACACTTGTCTACATGCACTTGACCAAGGTTAATCCCAGCACTCCTTATGGTCCCCAAAAAAACCAAGAGTGTTCCCTAATCAAGCTGGGTTTGCCCCCAAAACAAATAAGCATAAAATAAGATCACTAAATGACTGCTTACCCCCACTAACATTCTATGTTAAACTGAGGTAAAAGTTCATTCAAGAATATTTATATATTTTATAAATATATATGAATATATAATTATTGTTATTATAATTGTGGCCATATAAATGAAAGTAGCATTCTCAAACAATATGTGAATATCTATTTTTAAAAAATTCATGTAATACTATGAAATTGCAGCACACTTTTTAATAAACTTATAAAAATTAATTATTGAAGTTGATAGCCCTAAAATTGTTAGTGGCTTGTCCAAAAACAAGGAGCTGTTTGTGATATAATCCGTACCACTAATTTCTGAATTTCCATTGACATTTAATTTTTACAGACTTCTAGGATGTTTCTGAACAAGATGAAAAGTTTCCTTCTGCTCATGGCCATCTTGGCAGCAACTACTGGTCTCCAAGTAAGTATTAATTTCCGCATTCCTGAATATATTATTTTATTCTAAGTCATCACTTGTATCACTTGTCTTCCCTGTTCATCAATTTGCTCGAGTAGGCACCAGTAGCATTTCCATACATCCTGTTGCTTGCTAGTGTAGCCCAAAGGCATCTGCTCGCTCCAGGAAAATGAAGAGCCTCAAACCATTCCATCAGGTCATGGGAATGAGGTGTATAATTGTTACTGGTTTTTGGCATATCAAATACAACACGGGTAGCTTGCCAAGCTCTTCTGTGTGAGTGGTACACTCTCAGTAGTAGGCTCTCATCTCGTGCATTTACTGATGAACCACATTGTTTTTCTCCACTGCTCTATATAATTTGCAAGGATGTCTAACACCTATTGCTTTAACTTGTATTCTAGAAACTATAAATTGTACTCTGTTCCATGCATAGTTCAATTTGATAAAGCTTTTATTTATTATTTCATTTATGTATTTGGTTTTAGGTTGTCAGGGCTTACTCCTGAGTCTCTGATTAGGGATCACTCCTGGAGTTGCTCAAGGTGTCATATGTCTTTCTGGGAGTCAGAACAGAATATATTGTATGTAATGCAAAGGTCTTACCTCTGTACTATATCTGAGACAGTCTTCATTATTCTGACACATTTAGAAGACATATTAATAATTGGGAACAGTTTCAACATATCTTATAGTCATGAAATTCTAATGTTTTTGAAAAATGGGTACCATGAAACAAAATACATGCTGTATAAGTAAAAGCTCTTTTCTTCACACTGTATTGTATGAGTATGGACTGAATTAATTTCACTGAGTTTTAGTCTCTCAAGGCCAGGAACAAGAAAAACAAAACGTAAGTTGCATTTTCTCAGCTTAACATTTGTGGTTTTTGTGAAAATTCAATAACGATGACTGCAGATATATATTTTAACCATCTTTCCCAATATCTAGAGAAACTTGTAAAGAGTCTGAGAATTAGGGTCTATAATAGTTTAATCTTCAGAGACTTGATTTTATATATAAAATGAATTATCTGCTTTTACCTTAACACCTCATTTAACAGAGTGATGCAGATTGAATCTCAAATCCTTATAACCAATCATATTGCATTTTCAGTAAAATTACTTAGTGTTAAATGTCCTGATTACTCAGACCTTCACTATGTTTTTACTCTACAAAGTCCAGTTAACAAAGCTAAACAAAAATAATAGTTTAAATTTAAGAAAATTAGAAATGGAGTCTAAGGTTGAGAAGTCCCACTAATGGCAAATTTATTAAAGGATTCTGCTGACCTTTAGCAGAAAGGTCCTTTCTGCTAATCCAGTTGGTAATGGTTCTAGTCCAGCGGTTGTCTCAAATCACATCACATGTCCAGCCCATCTGATTTTCGATGGTTTGGCAAACAAGACAGCGTCCCTGACTCTGGAACAGTGACGGAGATCGGAGCTCTGGATTCTTTCTTTCACTTGAGTGAGGCGTGATATGCTAAATCCGAAATAAATGTGAAAGAAATCCTTTTCATATTTTTTGTATGAAAAACAACAAAATTTAAGAAAATTAAATTTTTGAAAGATAATGGGCTGGAGAAAGGTGTAGCCTGAGCACCAGCAGGAGTATTTTCTGAGTGCAGACTTAGGAGTACTCCCTTGAGTATAGCCTGTGTGACCCAAAAAAAAAAAAAATTTTTTTGAGACAGTGATTTTTGTTTTTAAGAATTCATTTATGGTATATACTTTTAGATATAGTAATATTTAAAAGGAAGTGTGGCTTTAAGGTTAAAACTATAGACTGCTAAGAATACAGAAATTGATGGGGATATAGATATAAAATGATGAGAGGAAAGAATGAAAACAAAAAACGTAAAAACTCCAGTTATACATCTGGCTTAAATAAAAACTTTGTGAGCAGCTTTAAAATCACAGTGTATTAATAAAATGAAACATTTTTTATTACTGGTTTTGGCATTTTGAATACGCATCGGACAGCTTGCCAGGTTCACCAAAAAGGTATACTCTGGTTAGCTTGCTTGGCTGGAGCACCGCCAGGAGTAGTTCCTGAGAGCAGAGCCAGGAGTAACCCTTACATCGCTTGAGTGTTATACTGCTCTCCGCCCGACGCGAGAAGCCAGACTCTTCAGCCGCTCCATGTAGCCGAGGGACACATGGGGGCCCAGCGGTAGTCCCACTGGCGGTCCTTGATGAGTGCAGCTTAACATGGTGGAAAGTAAAGATGGTAAAAGATGACCGCCTAAGCGTCTGTAATTGTGTCGACCACATGGTTGGGACTGGGCCTCTCCGCGGTTGGTTAGGAACGGGGCCACAGTCGAGGGGCCCCCGACCTCTCCTCCTGGTCGCTCTGGCGGCTCTGCGTGCCGCTCTGCCTGAATCTCTTCAATCTACCGTTTCCTCCCTGCATTAATATAGCCCTCAGAGATCTGTACTCTCATGAAAGCAGCATGGAACGCTAGTCGGGTCTCCCCAGAGAGGAATCGAAAGAGCTATGCTTTGGAATGACACCGCGTCTCACCTAAGCGAAAGAAGTAACCGAGCTCTGACCTCCCTTGCTGTCTCCCGAGAGCCAGGACACTCGTCTCGCTTGCTGGGGCATCAAAATGAGACTGGGCTGACATCATGTACGCATTGGAGATGACTGCTAGAGTAGAGTTCCAGCTTACTGATCCCCCCACGATGTCAAAAGACCATGTGGCCGCCCACATACAAGATGGTCAGACTTGTCTGAAGACCCTGAACGAAAGATTTGAGGCTCATGTATTCCTGAAGCAACCAGATGCCATTGGGCAGACTGGCACGTTAGATAGGCTCAAATGGAAATGTTACTTGCACCCGGGAGCAAATCAACAACTAACAGGCTGTCGGGGGTGATCAAGTGTGACTAATAAAAATGAATGTTAAAGTCTGTACTTAAGCCAAAAGAAGAAAATTTATCCAATAACACCCACATTCCCTTTGTCCATACAGTTATAAAATTCATTTCTAGGAAAACTGGATATGAGTAAAATGGTGAAAGGAGATGATTATCTTTGTGTAATTTTCTAATTTTTTGGGGACTGGAACGCAAACCCTAGTCATACTTTCAATACTTGATAGACATGTTAGTTTAAACTTAATAAAGTTTCTGTTTAAAAGTTGGGGCAAGTACTGATACAGAATGACTGTATCTTATTTAGTGTATAAAAAACAAGCTTGATACTAATGTCCAAAGCCAGGCAAAACATGGACCAGGAGGACTTGTCAGTGGCTGAAATTTTCTATAAGTGTCTGGGACTCAGCGGTTAGATAGAGAGGGATACCCAGTGTCCTAATAATTGTTGGAATTGGTATCGCCACTTTAGAACTGAGCATGAACATAGGCAAAGGGACATACCTGATAACCCCTTAAATGTATATATTGCAAGCCGCAATATGTAAGAGAAGGGAGAGCGATAGAGAGACAGAGACAGAGACAGATTCAGAGACAGAGACAGAAATAGACATAGGAGGGAAAAGTACAACGTCATGAGGCAGGCTGGGGAGCGGAGAGGGAATCTGGGGACATTGGTGTTGTGAAATGTGCACTGGTGGAGGGATGGGTGCTGGAATATTGTATGACTTAAACCCAGTAATGAACAGTTTCGTAAATTTTATCTCAGGGTGTTATAATAAAATTTAACAAAATTAAATAAGACCTAAAAAACCACAGCAAAAAAGTAAAGACATTATGCTAAGGGTCTTCACTTGCTAACCGCTATTACTAGGAGTTTAAGGAACGTGTTAATTCCTTTCCACAGGCCAACAGGAGCATATCAAATTCACAATTCATTTCCCCTTCTTACCAAATCCATATGGCTTCACCTACCATTCTTTTCTCAAAGATATCCATGGTTCAGATTTTACTATATTCTATTCCAATTTCTGTGCCTTTCCCGACACCTATCCCTTCTACTCCAACCATAAACAAGAAAGAAGAATCAATGTGGTTTAAAAGCAAATGAGAGGTAACCAAATGCCGTTAAAAAAACTTGTTTGTTTTGCTGTCTGAAATTTGTAAAGCATCATCCTTTGAAGTTCTTGCAATTAGTTTCTTTCAAATAAAATTTGTTCTATTTTTCTCCCATATGAACTGTTAGGTCTCTGTTCATAGATATGTCCATGAGTCTTTCCATGATTTAACTACTATAGAAATTCAAATTTCTCATTTACTAAAATATAATAAATATGAAATCTTTTCTTACTGAATATTATGGGGGTCTGAAAAATAATGTAGGAACTAGAATTAAAATATTTTTTGAAAATAATTTGAAAATATTTTTGGATCACAACTTTGCATTTTGGTCCTGAGTCAGAGGTTTGAAGAAGGAAAATCTTAATCAAAGTGATCTTAATAGATATTGTGCTGATTTAGGTTCTAGATAAATTTTAACTTTTTTGCAGAGAAAATTATATATAATTAGGGTTTCAGTCATATAATGTTCCAACACCCAAGAATGAACAACTTTCAGCTGTGTATCTCACTGTGATTCAATTTAAAAACATTCATATATATATTTTTTATTATATAGTTCCATACCCAGAATCAAACCCCCGGGTCACCTAAAAATTGTTTTTTAAAATTGACATTAAAATTCCTCATATAGTTTCTACGATTGTCACATCATAACAGAATTCTAAAAGCTGGATGAACCTCCTAAAATAGAAGCCCTTATCTCCCTCCTTATATCATAAAAAGATGGCCTCATAATTTACCATATGAGTTAATTATTTATACTCTACTTATACAATATAAACATTATACAAAATATTATACAATATGTACAATATATTTACATAACAAAATACATACATATTTATACAATATTTTATAACTACATAATCTTTATATTTAGATACAATATAAATTTATACAATAAATAAATTAGTACAGTAAACCGTTATACAGTATTATATATTTACATGATAAATATATATTTATGCAATGTATTTGTACAACATAATGATTATGCTGGAATGCACAGAACTATTCTAGGACTTAAGATATTTCTTATGCATCTATTTAATACCTACCATAAAATATTTCTATCTTCCTTCCCATATCTTGAGCTTTCTTGAGTAAAAATTAATCCTCCAGAAAAATATATTTTGTGACAATATTTACAATTTAAATTTAAAAATGCAAGTTAATAAAGAAACGACACATTACAGTCAATAACTCTATGCCTCTTATTTATTTCAGGTAACTCTAAAGATGAATGTGAGTTACTTCCTTGAAGAATAAGCTTCCAATGAATAAAATAAATGCAACTGAACTAATATATGGTGTTCTCATTAATACCCTTTAACAATCTGTGTAGTAGGTTTTAACAAAATATTCATTTTCTTTTTTCTAACAGTCCTCTGCAGTTCGCTTTAAAGAAACATTTTCTCTGTGTGTGTGTGTGTGTGTGTGTGGGTGGTGTGTGTTTGCTCTTGGGTCACACCTAACAATGCTAAGGGGTTACTCCCTGGCTCAACACTAGAAATTACCCCCTGGTAGTATATGCTCAGGGGGCCATATGGAATGCCAGGGATTGAGCCCAAGTTGGTTCCATGCAAGGCAAACTCTCAACTGCCTTACTATCACTGGGGCCCAAAATGTTCAGTTTCCTAAGTTTGCATTACTATTAGGAGTCCAAAATGTATAGTAACCTAATATACATATCTAGAGATATAAGAGGGGTGCCAAAAATCAAATCATCCAATCCTGAATTAAGGGCTATTCAGAAGCTATACTATATGGCTGCACTGACTGGGTTACCAAGAGCTAGAGACATGCTTAAGTCAATTTTTTCAGTAATTTGTTTCAGTAATCAGTTGTCTACAATAAATGTGTGTGCTGTACACACACAAATATAGTATATATAGTGTATATTAAATAAATTCAATTATATAAATTTGTTAAACTTGATGGGTTGAAAAATATTAAAAATACTGTCTCAAACTTCAAAAATTCAAAATGAGAGCTTTCAATTGTAACACTTATATTAAGATATAGCTTGTACAATGTTTTACACATCATATCTTTAAATTTTCAAAATCATGGAAATTGAAGAATGATAAAATCCTGTAGCCTAAGACAGAGTTGATATATAACAGGGAAAAACTTATAAACTGGACTAACTGGCCTATGTTCTAATTTCAACAGCATGTTTACTAAAATGAATTCTAAGGCCCAGGACAGCAATATCAAAGTCTAGTGTAAGGCCTAATCTTTTCACTTTGATCACTTGATCACTTGAATCCCGTTATTCATCAATTTGCTCCAGCGGGCACCAGTAACATTTCCATTAGACCCTATCACGTGCCAATGTAGCCCAATGGCATCTGGTTGATTCAGGAATATGAAGAGCCTCAAACCATTCCTTTAGGGTCTTGACAAGGAAGTCTGACCATCTTGTAGGCGGGCGGCCACGTCTTTCTTTGGCCTCCCGTGGGGCCACATACTCGTAAGCTCTAGTCCAGCGGTTGTCTCCAAATCACACATTACCTCAGCCCATCTTATTTTCCGATGTCTTGGAAAACCCGAGACCGCCCCTGATTCGGAATAGCGACCGGGAGGTCAGAACTCCGATTCCTTCTCTCACTTGAGTGAGGCGTGATATTCTAAGCGTAGTTCTTCCCATTCCTCTCTGGGAGACCCGAATAGCATTCTCATCCTGCTTTCATAGGGCCCAGGTCTCTGAGGAGTATGTTAATGCAGGGAGAACAGTGGAGTCAAAGAGATGTGCCGGAGCCGGAGGTTCTTTGTCCTTTTTAGCTATTTCTTCGGTGCCTTTGAAGGCATTCCATGCTGCTCTCTTCCTCCTGAGCAGCCCAGGTTTTAGGGTCCTTCATCATGTTGACTTCTCGACCTAGGTACACATAACTGCTGCATTCAGAGATGTTTGTTCCATTGAGAGTGAATGGGGCCTCTGGAACTAGTTCATTTTTCATAAACATAGTTTTCTTTTAGATTCAGCTGTAGACCTCTCTTTCCACATTCTCGGTCGAAGTCAGCCAGCATTTGTGCTGCTTGGCTAATGTTTGGTGTTATTAGAACGATGTCATCAGCAAAGCGGAGGTGGTGTAGTTGCCGACCATCTATCTTCACTCCCATTCCTTCCCATTCTAATTGTCATGATGTTCTCGAGGGTGGCGCTGAAGAGTTTTGGTGAAATGCTATCACTTTTCACTTTTACTTAAGTATAAAATGTGAATGAAATACTCTAAGAATAACCGCCAAGCATCTCTATAGTTAATCTAAATGTTATCCCACTCTCAACGTTATCCTTCAAAAAACATACATTTACCCTTAATTCTAACCGCTAAAATTTGTCTGTGTACAGAGCTCAAGCCTTCAAAATTTTAATCACGGGGCCGGAGCGATAGCCCAGAGGGTAGGGCGTTTGCCTTGCAAGCGGCTGGCCTGTGCAGGCCAGGGTTCAATCCCCTGGCATCCCATATGGTCCCCCGAGCACCTCCAGGAGTGATTCCTGAGTGCAGAGCCAGGAGTAAACCCTGAGCATTGCCGGGTGTGACCCAAAAGGCAAAAAAAAAAAAAAAAAAAAAAAAATTAATCACAAGTTTCATTTTCAGAGATTCCCTCTCCCTTGTCTCTAGCATCAGCCTCCATCTACTTTACATCCTTATTGCAGTGCTAGGGCATTGCAATCACCTCTACTGAGTTTCAGCTATCACACAGCTGTGCCTTTCTATGGTGTTTATTTCTCACTGTTTACATTCTAGTTATTTCCATGACCAATTTTCAATATTATACTTTTTGCAGAACTTTAGCAGAACTTCTCCTACTGCACAAAACAGAATTAAATCACTTTGACCCTATTCCACTTAATTTTATTTAAGCTTTGAAAATAAATCACATTTAATTAGAAGTAATTAAAAATTCACTTATATTTATGTACCCCCTTCAGAAGATTCTAAGCCCCCAGCATATATACCAGTAAACATAAAAATAAAATATAAATAGATGTAGAGTTTTATTAATTTTAATTAATAAAAGTACTCATGTGAACTAAAAGATCTGACTATACAAGGAAATAATATCCATATATAATATACATGTGTATATTATACATATTTGACTATCCAGGTAAATAACTTATAAAGACACACAAGCAAAAATATCACATATACTTTAAATGATTTCACATTTGTATAAGGAAGTCAAAAACCAAGTTCAAAGGCTTTGAGATTATTAAGTGCATATAATTCTTCGTATGAGGTAATTGCACCTCATAATTGCACATTCAAGGTCTCATGAATACTATGGAAGAACAGTTTGTCCTGGTAATCAATTTCCTAAATTTCATAATGAGCATTCTAGAAACAAGCCCGCAAAGGAGGAAAAAGAAGCAGGTTGTGATGAAAATAAACTTTCCTGCAGTACATTTCAAAAGTCATCCAAGTTTCTACTTGTACAATAAGCCTTTCATGCATCACAATTGCAGCCTTTGTCCTCACACATAAGTCATCAGTAATAAAGATTGTATTTCTCCACCAAAGGTTTAAAACTAGCTTAGCGAGGGAAGTTCTGTCCACCCTTAAACTGACTACATATCAACTTCTAATGAGCCTCTTGGCAAGAATTGAATGGGCAAATTGTTTACATTCTGGGCCATATTCAATGATTAGAAGTTCTTCAATTATTAAATATTCACTCTTTATAGTAAAATAAATCATTCTAGTTAAAACTACAGGAAGGGCAACAAGAAGACCAAGACATCTTCAAGACAGTGTGTTAAATTTTATAAGTATTGCTTTCTGTTTACATATTAGAAGCCATTCCATTACTGTGTCAAAGCACCCAGAAGAAACAAGTTTGCTGATTTTGGTCTAGTTTATGTTCTGATCTATCAAACTAAAACTTTCATTTTGTTCACTTCAAATTGCATCACTGAAATTTCTGGTGGAAGAAAAATATACATTGCCATTACTTTCAATCACTAGATTTGTGAAACAAATAAATTCAATAAAAATTAGTATTACTTCCTCTCTAGATCTGAGTAACATCATTTTTCATCCCCATAGCTATAATTGCTGTTATTGATAGGTTTATATCTCTATAAATATATCAAACCATGATTTTCTTTTTATAATCTATTGTTAGGTTTTACATATCCAAAGCTTGGCTTCTTGAAGCATTAATCTCAGAGGGTTGGTTAAAAGTAATTTTTAATACTCCAAATTCTTGAAATTTTTGTACATAAATAAGTATAGTAACATTCTTAGAAATTATGGGATTTTTTTTGCTGTTATTTTTGGGCAGTTTTTCAGTGCTGGGGATTTCTCTCAGGGCCTTAGGCATGCATGGCAAGCATTCTACCACTAAACTCCATCATGAAAATGACAATTTATTAGATCATTTTTTCCTGTGTGTATTGCAATCCACAATGTGTAAGAGAATTGAAGGGAGAGAGACAGAAGAAATAAATAGACTGCCATTTAGAGGCAGGCTAGGGGAGGTAAGTGTGGGACATTGGTGGTGGGAAATGGGCACTGGTGGGGGGATGGGTGCTGGAACAATGTATGATTGAAAACCCAAACATGAACATCTTTGTAATTGTTTATCTCACAGTGGTATAATAAAATATTAATAAAATAAATATATAAAAAAACATCCTCGGGAAAAAAGAAATGATAGAACTAAATATACAAATCACAGACCCAAAAGCACTGAGATCAATAGATACAAACTTTAAGAACCAAACTTTAAAAGGTGCCTTTCAAGATGTCAGGCTGGGTGCTAAAGGTATGAGAGAGAACCTGGGAACATTGTGGAGGGGAGGTTGACTGTTAGTGATATCAGCACTGGAACATTATGCATCTAAAACCGAACTATAAATAACTTTGTAAAGCATAGTGCCTTAATAAAAATAAATGCAAATTCAAACAAAGATCACTGTCTGTCTTCCTGTTCACCATCGATCCGAGGGCACCAGTAACATCTCCATATGTCCTGTCTCATACAAGTATAGCCCAAGAGCACGTGCTTGCTCCAGGAACACAAAGAACCTCAAACCATTCCGTCAGGTCATGGGAATGAGGTCAATAACTGTTACTGGTATTTGGCATATCAAATACGACATGGGTAGCTTGCCAGGCTCTGCCGTGAGGGTAGCATACTCTTGTAGTCATCTCGAAATCCAGCATTTATTGATGAACTGCCTGCGCGAGCCAGGCTGTGATAGGCTGGTCTGCTGAGTGGAGTTCTGATGAGGAGGAAGACTGGATGTGGAAAATGGAGGCCCTCATGGAGTGGGGATTCGCCTGGCTTGTTGCGAGGCTCTGCTGGGGTGGCGGGCCAGGGGCTAGAACCTGTCATCCCTCACGGGCACCTCGTGAGCAGCTGGGCACAGGGAGAGCCAGTAGTAGCTCTGCCCCATATCTGTGAGTCTCAGAGACTCACAGAGAACAAAAGATCATTTTACCTAATTATATTTTCCAGAACCAGATAGACCACATAATAACTCCCAAGTTATCTAAAAACAGTTGATGAAAACTAGTCTGTTTCTGAACATGGAGCTCTAAATGTAACTAAATGTTACTCATTATTGAAGTACTACATTCACACGGAGTTTATAATCCCATTTATAAAGTCTTTCTTCAAATAGCTACAGCAGATCTAAATTTATCTGCATTATTCTGTTAGTTTCATAGGGAAAAGACTCCCATGGTCCCATATAATCTCTCATATTTCACTCAATCATTTAAAAACTGAATACTTATTTTGTATCATTGTACCCATGAACTGATGGAATGCTTTGAAGCTCCTTTATGTTCCTGAAGCAAGCAGATGCCCTTGGGCTCTACTAGCATGAGAGCAGGACATACGGAGGTGTTACTGGTGCCCGCTTGAGCAAATCAATGATGAACGGGAAGACAGTGACAGTGACAGGGCTAAAAAGATAATATAAAATGTATTATATCTTGTACACAGCTGACACAGTTCAATCCCCAGAGCACTGCCAGGATCAATCCCAGAAAATTCTACCAGTAGTTACCTTAAGCAATGCCAGACGTGGCAACCCAAACTGAAAGCAAACAAACAAAAAAAAATACTTTCTAGTGAGGGTACAAAAATGTATACTTAATTTCAACATGCCATAATATACATATAATATAAAAAAGCTCAAATACCGTTTTTATAATTTTTTTATTTTTATTTATATAAGGGAGGGAATTTGGATCATGTCCAACAGTATGTAGGGGCCATTCAGGCTTTGTGCTCAGTACTGATCTCTCACAGTAGTCAAGAGAGCAGATATGGTGCCTGAGTTTTGAGCCAGGTAAAAACTGCCCTACAACTGCATGCAAAGCAAATGTCTCACCTCTTGTATTATCTCCCTGGCCTAGTACAGTTTGTTTATCATTTTTTGTTTTGTTTTACTTTTGCTTTGTTTTACTGAATAGGTAACATAATGGATTTATGAGTCTTGTAAAAATATTTATCATTCTTCAAAGTAAAAGACAACAAAAGTTACTATTAGAATTCATTAGAAGCAAAATTAATAAATGTGCAAATTAGTAGATTGCTTTAACCTTGGATTAACCCTGACCAGAGAATCTAAAGGATGAGTAATTAATATTGCAGTAATATTCTGTTTAGTAGATATGTAAAAGATATATTCTTTTACATGATTCTCTTTATCTCTATACCTAAGATAAATATATCCTGATAAGTTAGTTCTTCATGTAAATTACCAAGATGCCCTGAAGGGAAAATTTTCCCAGAATCTATATTAGTTCAATAATATCTAGGAATGATTGAAAGTTCTGATGAAAATTAGTTAAAAACCAAGTAGCCGAATCTAGTTAACAATAACTGCACAGTCTAGTGAGGATTGTGCATTGTGCATTAACTGCATAGTCTAGTGAGGAATCTAGTGAGGAAAACTGAAGTTTCCTTCCTTCAATAATTTCAGAAAGTTTCTAGTTACTTTTGATTAAACAAGCTTTCATAAGTAGAGTAAAATAACATTAAAATTTAGCTGTAACTACTCCCAAAGAGAGCCCAGCTTCCACAACCTTCTCAGATTAAGTAAATTCTATTACTCTCATCAAAATGTAGTCTAATAAAAATTCCATATCTTAGTTACCCCAATAAAATAAATTAGTAAAAATTGATAGTGATGAATCATAGTTAATGAATAAATAAATTAATAAAAAAGACAAATAGACTAGAATTCTATAAGATGTGGACAATATTGTTGTCCAAGTTAGGAATTCTCCATAACTAGGTTCTATATTCATCTAAAAGAAAGAAATTATTTCTAGCTTCCTCCTAGTTGACCTTTGGTTTTTTTTTTTTTTTTTTTGGGGCCCCCCCGGGGGCACACCCCCCGCCCCCACCCCAACCAAAAATAAAAGGGGGGGGGGGTGGGGGGGGTAGGGGGGGGGGGGGGGGGGGGCGGGGGGGGGGGGGGGGGGGGGGGGGGGGAGGGCGCCTCCCCCCGGGGGGCTATCCCCCCGGGCCCTGAACTTTGGTTTGATACTGGCAACTTATATTGTACTTTACAAAGAATGATCCCTGAATGCAGTCAGGACAAAACCATGAAAACTGCCAGATACACCAATCCCATTTCCTAATTATTCATTCAAGTACTTTTAACTCTGCAGATATCCAGGTAAATTTTTCTTCTCAAAGTTATGAAGGGTAAATAAAAAGTGTTTAACCTAAAGAGTACAATATACAGTATATACAGTACCTTGTTTGTGCCAGGCATAGATCTGCCCCAGGGACTATACATGAATTTAAAAATGATTTAATGTGGTGGTGTGTTATAAGAAAACAAGAAAGTAAAGAATAGATTAGTGATCAATTGATCACTTGACATCCGTTATTCATCGATTTGCTCTAGCGGGCAACAGGGACATTTCCATTTGACCCGATCATGTGCCAGTGTAGCCCAATGGCATCTGGTTGCTTGAGGAATACAAAGAGCCTCAAACCATTCGCTTCAGGGTCTTGACAAAAAAGTCTGACCTTCTTGTAGGTGGGCGCTCACGTGATATTTTGACATCCCGTGGGATCCCATCGGTAATGGCTCTAGTCCAGGGGTCGTCTCCAAATCGCATTACATGTCCAGCTCAGCTGATTTTTCAATGCCTTGGCAAACGAGACAGTGTCCCTGACTCTGGAACAGCGACAGAAGTCGGAGCTCTGGATTCCTTCTTTCACTCAAGTGAGGCATGATATTCCAAGCATAGCTCTTTCGTTCCTCTTTAGGAAACCCGAATAACATTCTCATTCTGCTTTCGTAGGGGCCCAGGTCTCTGAGGCATATGCTAATGCAGGGAGAATGGTGGAGTTGAAGACACGTGCCCAGAGGTGGAGATTCTTTGTCTTTTTAGCTACTTCTTCAATGCTTTTGAGGGCATTCCATGCTGCTCTCTTCCTCCAGCGCAGCTCAGGTTTTAGGTCGTTCATCATGTTGACTTCTCGACCTAGGTACACGTAACGGCTGCATTCAGAGATGTTTGTTCCCTTGAGAGTGAATGGGGCATCTGGAAGTAGTTCATTTCTCATGAACATAGTTTTGTTGAGATTCAGCTGTAGACCTATCTTTCCACATTCTAGGTCAAAATCAGCCAGCATTTGTGCCGCTTGGCTAATGTTTGGTGTTATTAGAACGATGTCATCAGCGATGCGGAGGTGGTATAGTTGCTGACTGTCTATCTTCACTCCCATTCCCTCCCATTCTAATTGTCGCATGATGTTCTAAAGGGTGGTACTGAAGAGTTTTTGGTGAAATGGTATCACCCTGTAGAACCCCTCTTTTGACATCAATGATCACTTCTTTGTAGAATGGTGAGATCCTGGTGGTGAATCTGTAATACAGCTCACGAAGGATCTTGATGTATTGGGCTTGAACCCCCTGTTTTGCCAGGGCTTTGATGACCACTTCAGTCTCCACAGAATCAAAGGCTTTCTTTAATTAATGAACGTGAAACAGAGCAGCATCTTGAACTCCCTACAAACCTATATGAGCTTGGTGACCGTGTGGATATGGTCTACTGTGTTGAATCCTTTTTGGAAGCCAGCTTGCTAGCATGGTTGTCCTTCATCTAGTGTTCTGCCAATCCTGTTCAGGATGACTCAAGTGAACAACTTGTGGATGACACACAACAGGCAGATGGGGCGATAGTTGCCAATGGTGTGGATGTCTCCCTTTTATGAACAGTAAAACTGTCCTGCTGGTTTTCCATTGGGAGGGCACCTTGCATTCAGACAGGTAGCGTGTGAAGAGCTGAGCCAGTGTATTGATGAGTACTGATGGCATATTCTTCAGGTGTTTGGGTCAGACTTTGGGCCTGGTGCTGTTGGCTTCTTTACCAATGAAATGGCATGTCGGATTTCAGAAGGGAGAACGTTGGGAATGACATAGCCATCCTGGGGGAAAATGGTATGTGGGCATGTGGACGTGGCTATCAAAGAGATCTGAGTAGTAGTCATGGATGAACTTCTCCTGCCTTTCAGGAAGATGTGATATATCCATCATGATATCAGAGGGCAGTCATCTTGGTCTTATAGTTGGCAAAGGACGGTAGGCATTGTGAATGCTTCTCCTGGCTTCTGCTGCATCTTCCAATATTTCTGCTCTTCTCTCTTTGAGTTCTTCCTTTATCATTTCTCTGCACTGCTTTGTAAGATTGGATGTTAGCATTTGGTCTCCTGAGGCTCGCGCCCTACCACGTTGGTGAATGAGCTAGAGAGTTTTTGAATACAGGCGTCCTTTTGTGGCTTTCTCTCTCTAGGCATTCTTCACACAATCATGGAGGTGCTGAACCAGTCGGTTGTATTCTTCATTGATGTCATGTAGTAGTGAAGAAAAGGAAATAATGACTTGCAAATAGTAACATGGGTGGGGGACAAATCTGAAAAGATATTTATTCAAGTTGATGTAACTAAAATTAAGAAGACACTAATGAGAAAACCTGGGTAAGTACATTCATCAACTATACGCCTAAGTAAAAAGTTCCTGATTTTGAAACAGTTTGGCACCTTATGGGAACAAAAACGTCATTGAAGACTAACAGTAGCAAGAACTAGTTAAATAGATTTATCATGAGAACAAAGTGCTAAAAGATATAGTTGGATTGCTATATCAGTGTCTGTGTATGTAGTTGTTCACACAGTGGAGCTAGATAATGGGGCTACTGCAATCTCACAAACTCACATTTAAAATACTATCAAATAAACATTTTGTATTAAGTGTATTAAGTGGAATGATAATTAACTCATATATACATATACATGTTTATGAGTATATATAATATATACGTGTGTATATGTTAATGTATGTGTACAAATATATGTGTATATATATGCACACACAATATATGTTTTTTGGCTTATGTGCTCAGGGCTTACTCCTGACTATGTGCTGAGAGATCATTTCTGGCATTGCTTAGGGGACCATAGTGGATGGTGGGGATCCAATGAGGTAGGTAGGCCATGTGGAAGGCAAGCACCCTGCCCACAGTACACTTCTCAGGCCCCCATATGTATTATTTCACTATTAACAATTTCTTATTCTATTGAAGTTTTTGCAGCTTTATATTTTACCTATATTATTTTGTTTGTACCAGTTCTTACTGCTTTAGCTCCTACCTTAGGCAGTTTTGAAGTTCTGCTCTCCTCACTTGAAGAATAGAAGCCAACTATTATGAAAAAAGTAGAACATCTCAATTCAATTCATAGAAACTCAATACATACTTTGTGGTTCAGGTGGTTGTTCCTAACTTTCTAAAACAGTTCCATGAAATAATAAGTTCTAAAATAGTTCCATGAAAATAAAAAGATAAGAATGCTAGAATAATTACAATGCTGGCATTATTTCTTGTACTCATTCTAGAGTAGTACAATTATACTTGTAAAGAGCTTAGTCATATATTTAGAGCAAAAATGAAGTAATAGTTAATATCTTTTCCAGATAAATGGAAAAAATTTCCCTTGAGTTAGCTAAGAAATGAATCGATTTTCTGTATTTTTTAAAATCCCTGTATCCCTTTACTGGAGTTGATTCATAAATGTAGAAAAGCTCTCCTTGAAACATAACAATTATCTCTGAGTCAATAATTTAACCTATAAATTTGGAATTGTTCTGTTGTATTATTGAAATCTTAAAAGCTAAAACATCCTAATTAATAGAACATTAAGCAATACTGATGAATGGTAACTTAAAATGCATGTAAGAGCATAAATGCCAGTATATACTGATTAAAATATTTTATATGTGGATTTTAATTATAAGAAGTTGCTGCAGAGTATGTCAGAGATAGATAGCTTTCTAATTTTTAAACTTCAATATTTGTAATTGTAAAAATCACAAATCACAAATCATATGCAGGGTTGGTTGATATTCTGATTTGTAAACTAAATATGAATATTTAAAACAGAGACGTGTTTGGCTAATTGTTTTTAATTTAACTTTAGAAAGAGGTATGATTAGGTGGCTTTCTGTATTTTAAAGTTCCTCTATATTTTTTATCAAAAAAATCACTCTTTGAAAAATGGTATGGTTTCTTTTCAAACTTAATGAGTGACAACTCATTTTTCCTCTCCATTCTGCATTCATCAATTAATATTGACTCAAAGATGACCTTGCTGTCATCAAATCCTTCCTCTTTGTCATCATCTTCTTATTGGATAAAAAGTAGGAGGAAAATGAATCGCATGATACAAAACACTCATAGTCTTCGGTTATTTGTCTTGGGTCTTCTCTACAGTTGAGTGGCCAACTCAGCTTTCAGCCAAGCAAGAACTGACAGGCAAAAGGAAAAGGTAAAATATTGCAATGTCCAAAGAGAATGATTCATTTTCATGATAGTCAATAATGACAGCAGTAATGTTAATTTAGACGCATCTTTGCTTTCCTTTTGCTTCTATGGGTGAGTTTTATGGGAGTGTTGGCATCAGTTTGATATTGTTTTTAAACACGACCTTAGATTCTGAATAGTGTTCTGACCATGCTTATTTTTAACTTTGCTTTCATAAAATGTCAGGGTTTCATAATAACTAAACTAATGAAGCCAGTGCAAATTCTGGAAGACCTTTAAGACAATAAAACTATTTAAATGGAGAAAATGTGGAAGCTTAACTCCTCAGAAAGATGGGCGTGTAGCAAGAACTCTGATTAACCCCTTTTTATTTAAAGTTATGTATCTTTGTAATTCACAACTGTATTTGCTGTACTATAAGTAATATTTTAAAACATCATAAGAATTGGAAAATCATAACAATCATAACAGTTGAAAAACTAGAAAGTTTAACAAATAATTTCTGCCTTAGCTAGTAATCAAGGCAAAAGCAAGCACTCATTGGTTTAAGTGACTGATAAATATAGTTTTATGTGCAGTTCACATTTAAGGATAAAAAGGACCAATTACTATATAGTTACAGAATTTTTTTGCACATGTATGCATATTGATAACATCCTGTTAATTGAAAAAGAGTCTGTGATTTGCCATAGAAATATCAGTTATAATACTAGAGCAAACACATAATTATTATGAAATATTATTTTATATATTTTTTTCAATGGAAATAATATGAACTTTTCTTTTTTTTTTTTTTTATTATACCACTGTGAGATATAAAGTTACAAAGATTCTCATGTTTGGGTTTCAGTCACTTTATATACTAACTATACTATTTTATGAACATAAAACTTGCTAGGAAATTCTACCTTACTTTTTCTAACCATACATAGAAAAATAAGTGACCTGGGAGCAGTTGTATTATAATTAAAATGCTAGTCACATTCCAATATTAAATGCATGCGATTCATTTTCACAATGTCTTATGTTAATATGTATTCCACTGTGTAACTGACAAAGAGTTCATGGCAAATATTTTGCAAAAGTGGGGTGCAACAATTAAGTGTAGTGTTTTTAAAAATTACAAACCAATCTTTGGACTGAAAAGTAAGGATGCAACAATTTGTAGAAATATGCTATATTCTGTTAATACTAACTGTAAGATGAAAAAAATACATTTTAAATACTCCATCCTGGATCTGAAGAGAAAATACAGAAGGTAGGAAGTTTCCCTGGTAAACCAGGTTCTATCCCTGGGAAACCAGGTTCTATCCCTGGAACCACATATGGTCAGTCAAGCCCTCTCAGGAACCAGAGAGCACAGAATCAAGTATAAACACTGAGCACCATGAGGTCTGATCCCAAAGCACTAAAACAAACAGTAAAAAGAAACTCTATCATCTTCAGTAAATTTTGCATTTTCTGTAGGTTATTTAAAAAACTGGTTCCACATGAGTTCTTATACTTCACTATTTTTAGAGGGTGAGGGCTGGGTGACATCCAACAGTGTTCAGGGCTTGCTCCTAACTCTGTGCCCAAAGATCACTCCTGGTGGTGCTCAGAGTAACATATGTTGCTCCTGGGATAGAATGAGGGGTTGCTCACGTACTAGGCACCTCAACCACTCTGCTCTTTTGCTGGCCCCATTCAATTCTATATGGCAATTGTTTTGACAGCTGATAGTGGTAGTTGTTCTTCTTAACCATTACTGCCTGAGAATCTGAGTCTAAGGAAGTCTGATATACAAATCCCTTCAAGTTGGTTTGTAACTTTAACTGTCTTTTGTAGAACTAAATATTGACAGACACTAAGTTCAAATGGACTTAACACATGCTTATTTCACAAATACAATGTGTATTTTAATATTAAACTTTTGGAATATTATATTTCTATGAACAGCAATTTAATAGAATAAGCAAATCACTGTGTGTGGCTCTGCATAACCTTTTAAAATGCTCACTGTATCACTGTATCACTGTCTTTCTGTTCATCATTGATTTGCTTGAGCGGGCACCAGTAACATCTCCAAATGTCCTGTCTCATGCTAATAGAGCCCAAGGGCATCTGCCTGTTCCAGGAACATAAAAAGCCTCAAACTATTCCATCAAGTCATGAGAATAAGGTATATAATTATAAAGTGAATTTATTTCTCTAAATGCTTCTTTTAAAACAGCACATTGAAATTGTTGTGTTTATAGTTTTTTATTAACAAAATTAATCTTTTGTTTAATTACTTTTGTTTCATTACTGAAAAGAAAGTTTCAGAACACATGCACAGATATTCAATAAGAAATGTAAAGTCTAGGCAAGGGAAAAAAATTGGGGCAAATTTTACAAGCTAGAGTTTGATTAGAAATTCAGTCCTTCAGATAATATTTTATAATTATTTATCAGTCTCTAGTCCCAAGAAATGGTTTCCATTATTTACAAAGCAATGTGTCATTAGTAGTATCTGTTTCCCAGAACTTTTTTTTTCAGTCTATTTTTCCAATTTGGAAAGCACCCCCTCCAAAACGTCCATAAATATCTTCAACATTTCCCCCTTAAAACCTTGTTCAACTGTTAATGTCCACATAATACCTCTCCGCTCATCTAAGTTGTCATCTAAGTGTGCATACACACACAAAAAAATGTTGATTCTCTTAGGTAAATCACATTTGTGAAACTTTCCCACTTTCTATCCTCTTGCAGTAATTTGCATGTTTCATTTCTCTTCCTCAACTTAATTCAATTTATTACAAATACCAAATCTCATTGATAATCTCAACATTTGTTATAGTGCCACTGTACCAGTACATTCTTCAAGTGTTAAATAGCTAACAGTCTTATAATGGTACTTTTAATAATACAGTCAAAAGTTACATGAAAAAATTACTAAAATAAATTTCTTCACATTGACAGAATCTTGACTTTCCCCATCTTAAAATAAGAAAAACATGTTCTAAATTTATAAAAAAAAGTTACTATAATAGACCCTTCTGTTTCTTTGTTTATTTATTTTCTTTATTTCTAGATCAATGATGAAGAGCTTTTTCTTAGCTTTGAATGTCCTGGCATTAACTCTGCCTTTAATGGTAAGTAAATTAACTTGATAGTTATGTTATGGCATTAAGATAATCTTTTTTTTTTTTGCTTATGATCATTTCTATTTTTTTTTTGTTTTTGGGTCACACCTAATGATGCTGACGGGATACTCCTGGCTCTGCACTCAGGAATTACTCCTGGCAGTGCTCGGGGACCATATGGGATGCTGGTGATCAAACACGGGCGGCAGAGGCCAGCCGCGTGCAAGGCAAATGCCCTACCCTCTGGACTATCGCTCTGGCCCCCATTTCTATTTTTATACCACTTTGTACACAGTTACAAAGATATTCATGATTGCATTTCAGTCATACGGTGTTCCAGCATCCATCCCTCTACCAGTGCCCTATTCACACCACCAATGCTCCCACATTCTCTCCCACCGCCCCAGCCTGCCTCTATTCTCTCTGTCTCTCTGTATCTCCCTTCCTCCCCTCTCTCTTTCTCTCTCTCTCTCTTGCTCTCTCTCTCCCTCTCTCCCATCTCTTAAACTACATATATACATTTATGGGGTATCACGTATATCACTTTGCCTACATCAATGTTCAGTTCTAGTGTGGCATTTCCCATAATTAGTAGAACACTAGTATATATTTATGTCCCACTAATGAATGCAGTCATTCTATATCTGTCATTTACCTACTGACTAATTACACTCAGCATGATAATCTCCATGTCCATGCATTTGTAAATGAATTTTGTGACTTTGTCTTCTGACAGCTGCATAGTATTCCAAAGTGTAGATGTAACATAGTTTCTTTATACAGTCTTCTGTTCTTGGGCATTCAGGTTGTTTCCAGATTTTGGCTATTTTGAATAGTGCTGCGATAAATATGGAAATGCAGATAGTGTTTCTTCTGTGTATTTTTTGGTTATACTGGGTATATTCCAGGAGTGGTATTGCTGGGAAAAATAGGAGCTCAATATCAAGTTTTTGGAGGAATATCCATATTGTTTTCCAAAAGAGCTGTTCCAGTTGGCACTCCCACCAACAGTGGATGATAGTCCCTTTCTCCCTGAATCTTTGCCAGCACTGGTTGCTCTTGCTCTTTTGTATGTGTGCCAGTCTCTGTATTATGAAATAATACCTAATTATTGCTTTGATTTGCATCTCCCCTATGATTAATGATGAGGAGCAGTGTTTCATATGCCCTTTGGCCATTTGAATTTCTTCTTTTGGGAAGTTTCTGTTCATTTCTTCTCCCCATTTTTGATGGGGTTGGCTGTTTTCTTCTTGTAAAGTTCTACCAGTGCCTGATATATCTCAGATATTAATCCCTTATCAAATGAGCATTGGGTGAATATTCTTTCCCAGTGTGTGGGCTATCTTTGTATCTTTGTCACCGTGTCTTTTAAGGTGCAGAAGCTTTTCAGTTTTATACCCATTTGCTTATCTTTTCCTCCATTTGCTTTATCAGTGCTGATTCTTCTTTGAAGATGTCTTTAGATTCGATGTCTTAAAGCATTTTTCCTATGTTTTCTTCTATGTACTAGATTCATGTCTGATGTTTAGATCTTTGGTCCACTTTGATCTGACTTTTGTGCATGGCATTAGTAGAATGTCTAAGTTCAGTTTTTACATGTAACTGCCCAGTTTCCCAGCACCACCTGTTGAAGAGGTTTGCTTTGCTCCACTTAATATTTTTTGCTCCTCTATCAAAGATTAAACAATTATATACTTGATTTTTGTTTCAGGGGATCAAACCTGGAATAGTTTCCTTGTTCAATCTTATTTAGGAGACTGGAGACTTAATACAGTTGCCTTTCAGCTGTGATTCAATGCCCACTACCCTAATATGGCCAAAGGCATCTGCAGGAATAATCCCTGACCAGAGTCAGGAGTAAACTACATCCCAGCTGATGATGTGGCCCAAACACCAGGAAAATAATTTTATTTAAAGTCTAATTAAGTAAATTCCAAACTAAATTTAGACTTAATAGAACAAAATAGCTGCAGAACACCTAGATTTTTCTTAAAAAATTTCTTTTTATATTTAGAATTTATATGTATACTTGCATTTATTTTATTGTGAAATCAAACTTGTTTTCTTCTTAGTATTTCTTTATTTCCAGACTTAGGAAATCAAGCCTTAACCATGTAAAAGGTAGTTCAGTGATAAAATACTTCCCTTGCACATGTATGGCCTTGGATTTGACTTAAGGACAAAAGGAAAAAGAAATAGAAAGAAATTGCACATAATTAGCACCAGTACTGTAATCAATCCAGAGTACACATAAAATACATTACATTAAATTATTTTAATGTAAAATGCTCTACTACCAGCTATGAATTAAAAATATAATCCAAGTCCAGAAATTCTTTTATTTAAATTTTTTGCCCTATATAGACTTCCTTTTCTCAAATTCTTAAAAGCTTAGGAGCTTGGTTAAGCCTTTTCCACAGTTTTACATTCATTGAAACATCTACCTTTAATATTCAAACATTGTCTTATCTTTTGACATATTACTTGCCATATAGTTACAGGCTGATTCCTTCCTATGTCTCTGTTCTGTTTCACTTTATTTTGTTTTCACAATTTTTTAAAATTATATATTGTGTTTTAAGGCTATTGGATAAGAAAAGGCTTTGCTCTTTAAAAATGTTTTATTACTTATTTTTATTACTGATACAACTATTGCTGTATATAATTTGAGCGTTTATTTGGGGTTAGAGGAATGATTTCCCAATAGAAAAAAAATATGGTAATGTTACAAGATATCTTAGACTGAAAGATGTTGGTGGGCACTAGTCCTTTTATTCTTCTTTTTTATTGTTTTGTTTGTTTGGTTTTTGTGGCATATCAAGAGTACTCAGGGTATAATTCTAAATCAAGGGACTGTACGTGGAACAGGGGATCAAACCTGGGGTAGCTGCCATGTGCAAGTCAAGCAACTTACCTCCTGGACAATCTTTAGAACCCCATATGTTTTTGCTAATAATGGTAGGCTTAATTTTCAGGTAAACTACCTTAAACAATTTTAGTAGATAAATTTAGAAATCAAAGTTATTCATAAAATTTGCATGACTTTCATCAACACAAGCCGTATTATTTGCAGAGCGGGCACCAGTAATATCCCATAGTCCGTCTCAGCCAGTAGAGCCGGGGTGGAACATAAGAGCCTCAAACATTATTAGGTCAGGGAATGACCTAATTTTTACTGGATGGCATATCATATACAACACGAGAAGCCGGGCCGGGCGGGAGGAACCCTTTCGCCCCAAAGGAAACTTGTGGGTGCGTTTTATTCTTTTTTATTCAAAGAAATTCTCTTTAATTTTGCTACTTCAACACTTAGACCTTGAGATTCCTCCTCAAAAAGAACTAAATTTAACATCAAAAATTGATGCATAACACTCTCTAGCAATCTCTTTGTGATTTACCTGAACATGCTGTTTGTCCCCATAACTACTGACCATTTCACAAGGACTTCAAAGTTCAGACACACAGATAAATCATTCAAATTAAAATAAAATTTTAAAGTTTGCATTATTTTATATTGTGAATACAAATGAAAACAGACAATAAAATATCTTTATGAGCTAATTTATCTTTCTTTTAAAAAAGAATGCTATCTATTACCAGATTGTGTTATGAACTAAATAATTTTATGGGGTTTTGTTGTTTTATAAGTTAGCTGACACAAATATATATATGGTACAATTCCCATCAGTGAATTTTCCCAAATTCCTATTTTTAAAATTTAGGGCATTAAAAAAATCTATTTCTTGAATTTGCTGATGTACATATATTATGCACATGAGTATTTTATTTTTTGGTTGTATGGGCCAAAACCAGCTGTGCTCAAAGCTTACTTCTGGCTCTGTGCTCAGGGATTACTCCTAATGGTGCTCAGGGGACCATATGTAGTCCCAGGGATCAAACCCTCTTTAATCACACGCATGACAATTTCCTTACCTGATTTACTATCATGTCACCAATAGTAAAATATTTAAATCTATTTAACAATAAATAAAAGCATCATGACATAGTAATCGATTACATACCTTCAACTATATGCAGGGATAAAAAGCGGTTAAATGGGAAATTTTGAGTGCTCATGCATCTTCCAACAAAACAACAGATACCTAATAAACATACAAAGGAATTTATAGCCTATAGATTGAAAATGTATCAATGTTTCTAGATTATCAGACTTTTTGAGAGCAGACAACTTTTCAGCTGAGTACAAAGCAAACATACTATTCACTGTATTATTTCTCCAGTCCACTCATATAATTTTATTTTTGTCTTTCGTCACACTTCACAGGGTTCAGAAGCTACTCTGGTAGTATTGGAGGAAGAGGCATCAGTAGTGCATGAAAACTCACATAGCTCATTGACCTAGCAGTCAGAATCCTTTTAAAATTTTTAACTGGGAATTTAACTCAGGGGAAAAGAAAATGACATACTATGACCATGCTTCCCCAAAAGTCTATGAAGTCCTTTATATGTAAGGGATATGTGTATAAACTCCTAAGCTGGAACTATCATTTTTAAATATTTAAAATGGTTATCTCATATCAAAAGTTTCCATAGTCCTTGTGAGTTTTTACAGCTTCTGTGTGGGTGCATGGGTGTGTGTGTGAGTGTCTGTATGCATACACACCATCAAAATTGTTTTATCGTTCCTATTTGCAGAGAGATTGATAGTTATCAGAGATTGATAGTTATGAACATATATAGAGACATACATACACACATATATGTACATATATATATATATATATATATATATATATATATATATATATGTCAAGCCCAGGTATGCTTGAACCAGAGACACAGAGACAAATACACAGGGCAGAGCTGCTACCGACTCTTCCTGTGCTCAGCTGATCATGAGGCATCTGGAAGGGAAGACGGGTTCTAGCCCTGGCCTGCCATCCCAGTAAAGCCTCTCAAAAATCCAGAGGAACCCCACATCATGAGGGCCGCCATTTTCAACAAAGACTCCATAGCTCATCAGAGCTCCATCCAAGAGAAAAGCCGATCTCAAGTCCTCCTCATGAGAGTCCCACCCTACAAGGAAGCCTATTTCAAGCCCAGGTATGCTTGAAACAGAGACACAGAAACAAGGGGCAGAGCTGCTACCAGCTCTCCCTGTTCTGAGCTGATAATGAGGCATCCTGGAAGGAAAACAGGTTCTAGCCCTGGCCCACCATCCCAGTAGAGCCTCAGAAGAAGCCAGGGAACCCCCACACCATGATGGCCACCATTTTCAGTATCAGGACTCCACAGATTGTCAGAGATCCACCCAAGAGAAAAACTGATCTCTCCCTGTTGCATGTGGCCACTTAGGGGCCATGCAGTTCATTAATAAATGCACAAACTGAGAGCCTACTACTGAAAGTATACCACCCATATGGCAGAGCCATGTCGTATTTGATATGCCAAAAACCAGTAACAATTATAGACCTCATTCCCATGACCTGAACAAATAATTTGAGGCTCTATGTGTTCCTGGAGAGAGCATATACCCTTGGACTACACTAGCATGTGACAGGGCATATGGAGATATTAGTGGTGCCTGCTCAAGCAAATTGATTAACAAGCGGAACACAAGTTAAGTGATATATTCACATAGAATACCCTGAGCACTGTCTGGAATGATCTTTAAGCACACATAAGGAATAAGGTAGTATGACTACTACACACCAAATCTATTTAAAATATTACTAATTGTGTAACATTTATGGATTAATTTTATGCTACTGACAATACTTAAAATTTATGTAAACTTCACTAATCATTTTAACAGAATGGATAAAGAAAAATGTGCCACTGTTCCTTTTTCACAAATGCATTTTAATAATTACTATATCCTGACCTCCACCAAGAGTGATCCTTAAGTATAGAGTCATGAAAATGAACTCACGTTGGTGACAAGCCCTATTGAGGTCTGGGCTCTTGCTAAGATTACCAATGTTAAGAGCTGCTCTCTGCCTTTAGGGAATCTCCGAGCAGATACAATGGGAGCATGGGCAGAATTGGATTAATTTCATAATTTTATGTGGCAAAGTATCCTTATTATAAATCTCTCTTGCTCCAGTACAATACTCCTTTTGCCTTACGGGTCCCCATGTGGAACAGACATGCAGACACTCCAAGGAGTACCTTGCAACAAAAGGTTAACCATAATGTGATCAGTTTTGCTAGTTCAAATAGACTAGCAATGCCCCTCTGATTCTACAGGTGAAAGGCAAAGTAAGTTATGCTGATGAGTTACCCACACACAGAGATATTTATGCTTGCATATTTGGTAAAAAATATTAAAACCTAATAGTGAAAAAATGATTTTTCACAAAAAATATATTTTATTATGGCCCATTGTGAGATTTAATATTTTGTTCTAAGAATATATTTCTCAACCATATTTGGTAAATTAGCCCAACAAACAATATAAAGTAGAATATTCAGTGTATGCTTAGGATAGGCTCAAACAATGGTTGTGAAAATTTGAAATAATTGTTTTCATAGTGGCAGTGTTGGTGGGTTTGAGGTTGAGTAGTAAAATCCCAGTGTTCTATAAATTCAGCAAGTGAAAGCAAGAACACAGATGCTCCAAATTTGAATGTAACAACCCCCAAAAGGTCATGAATTTATTGATACCATTCCCATATATATGTTGTAACAGTCAAACTAATTAGCGCCGGCTAAGGGAGCCGACATGGGGGTGGGTGGAGTGGGAAATGAGCGTCTTTGGTGGTAGTGGGCACGCTGGTAGTCATATTGGTGTTGAATGACAAATGCTTGTAACAACAGTACAGTGCAAAACTTTGTACTTTGTAAATCACAGTGCTTAAATACATCAATAAATGCTGTATTTAGAGGTGACTGCAATAGTATGTCACCCGCACGGCAAACCTGGCAAGCTACCCGTGTTGTATTTGATATGCCAAATACCAGTAACAATTATAGACCTCATTCCCATGACCTAATATAATGGTTTGAGGCTCTTTATGTTCCTGGAGCAAGCAGGTGCTCTTGGGCTCTACTAACATGAAACAGGACATTTGGAGATGTTACTGGTGCCCGCTCAAGCAAATCAATGAGGGAAGACAATGATACAGTGAAATAAAGAATCATTTTTAATAATGACTCATAGTCACCATTACAGACCTCAAAATTACTTGTCTGCCATTTATGATAGACTTTATACTTACTTATTTCTCCCATCACTACTCTTTTCTACTAAAATTCATTGTTCTACATTTACTGAACCCAGAGTCATGGCAGTACCTGGCAAGCTACTTATGGTGTGTTTGATATGCCAAAAACAGTAACAAAATGTACCTCATTCCCAGTGAATGGAGACATTACTGGTGCTTGCGCAAGCAAATGGATGAACAAAGGAAAGACAAGTGACAATCACTATACATTTTTAATTTTTCAGTCAAGCAAATATGTACTTTTGTTAGTACAGGGTAAAGATGATCATGTTACTTTTGATATTTTTGGTTTGGGGGGCAAAACTATTGTGTTAAGGGGTCATGCTTGATTCCTGTTCAGGTGCTGCTTCTAACTCTGGTTTGGGGACACACCTGGTTCTCTGCTCAATGACCACACCTGGTATTGTGTCCAAAGACCACAAGGAGTATAGGAAATTTTAGGCCATTGCCAAAGCTGCAGCTGCATAGAAGGCAATTGTCTTAACATCAGTTCCTTCTCTATTTTTATTCTCTATACAAAAATCTGGTGGCTTTTAAACCGTTTTTTTTTTTTGCTTTCTGGGTCACACCCAGCGATGCTCAGGGTTACTCCTGGCTCTGCACTCAGGAATTACTCCTAGCAGTGCTCGGGGACTGTATGGGATGCCAGGGTTCGAACCCAGGTCTGCTGCATTCAAGGCAAATGCCCTCCATGCTGGACCATCTCTCTGGCCCCAAATATGGTGGCTTTTAAAGACAGCTTAATCATGAGGTCATTATTTTTTCTAATATTTTTATTTTTTATACCACCATGCAATATACAATCACAAAGATGTTCATGACTGGGTTTCAGACATACAGTGTTCTAGCATCCATCCTTTCACCACCCTCTCAACACCAATATCCCCAGATTCCCCCCCCTCATTTCCCCATCATGTAGTCATATAGTGCTTTAGCATACATAATAGTATTTTACTTCTTGAGTGGTTTCCAGTACTTTTAAAATTAAAATAAATAGAAATTTGTATAGTATATTGTATTAAAATTAGAGAAAAGAAAACATTTTCACCTTACAAAAAACTTTTTATTCAACCATTAAAGTCAATCTAAACATTGACTTGCTAATTTTTCTAAACTGTTTTTTGCATTTTCTTAATCTCACCAGGGTGCAGAGGTACAAAACCAAGAGCAGCCAACAGTAAGTATTTTCATACTGTTTCTATTCAAGATGTGGCATTCAAAGTATATTTTCTGCTAAGACCAATATTGACATGGCATTTCTAAATATTATATGCCTAATCTCCATAAAATTTCCTAAGGGACTAGGAAGTAGTATAGAAGTTAGAGATCATGCCTAACATGAACAAATAAAACCTATGCCTGATTCCAGACATCACATAATCTCTGCAGCACCCATAGAGGGGCCCTAGCACTGCCAGGATAACTCAGATATCCCTGGCACTCAAGTCCCAAGCAGCATCACTTCCCTGGCACCTTTGCACTAAATCCATAAACTGATTAGCCAAAGATTGTCAGTTGAATCCCCAGACATCATGAAGACCCCTTGAGAATGCTCCCTGGAGGAAAAGAACACTAATAATTATTGCCAAAGATACAACTTCAATTCCTTAACTCAGTCATTGATTAATTCCAATACTTAATTGAAATTCTTTATTTTATAGTCCAAGATATCTGTACTCAGATTTCATATATACTTAGCAGCATGAAAAATATTTCCTAAGTTTAATACCGAAAATAAAGCAAAAGAAAATTATAGTTCTCTTTTTTCACGACTAGGGTAAAGATTCCTTTCTCAGCATTCTTGAGGAAAGTAAAAATTCCCAAAATCAACTTTAATGCGTAAAATTAAAATAAAATCCAAACTATAAATTCAATAACCCTCTCACATCACACTATTTTACTAATCTGCTGTAATTAGGACTTTTTCCCTCAGTCTAGTCTCTAGATCAGTAAAATTAATAAACTACTATAAATACATTATACCACTGGATAAATATGGATATGTATATTAAATATACCTATATGTGTAGATATGATATGAAAATATGTACATATACTGTTTTGGTATATTTCAATACAGTGCATCAAAGCTTTCCATGAGGCCGCTCTAGCTATTGTGCTTATTCCCATCATTGCATCATTCTGAGTACCAGCTCTGAAAGCTAGACTCTGATAAATATGGTTTTTATTATGGATTACCTCATCCAATCTTTGGAACTGCTAAAACTTTTCATATTTATTAAAAAATCATCATAAATAATGCTATCATTAGCATCAGTACTTATAAAATTTAAGTATTAAACATCAAGTGATTTATTATGTAAGAACTTAATTATCTGTACATTCCAACCCAAATAATGCTATTCTGTGTCATTTATTCTTTTTTGCAGCTCAGTGAAATTGAGAAAATATTTCTTGATCAGAACATTCTCAAGCTTGCTCCAGTTCATTATCTGCTGAATAGCTACTTTCACAGTTACTACCCACATAGACCAGTTGTGCCCATATTTTATCCATTTTATTCAAAGCCAGTTGTGCGCATTCCACATATCCAAATTCCTCAATGGGAAATTCTGCAAAATATGTATAGATACGCTGTAGTTTGTCATCCAAACCAGCATCAATCAGTTACTTCAACTCCCCAGAGAAAACTCAGGATGAAACAGTTATCCCTACCATTAACCCTACTACTACTGTGGAGCACACATCTTTTCCTGCAACTGAAACAGTAAAAAGTGTAGCAACTCCAGAAGCTTCTTCAGAATTCATCATTACAAGCACAACTGAGACTACCACAGTACCAATTACTTCAACCTTGGCTTAAAAATTTTAATAAAGCATCAAAGACAATACAGGTAAATTAACAAGGTAAAGAATAGGATACATGGATTTAGCAACAGAATCATGAAATCTAAAACAGTTCAAGCAAAGTCTATTATAAAGACTGGTAACATCAACTATTTGTAATCTTAATTTTCACATATCATTGCATTTATATTAAATTAATTTCCAGTAAGAGAATTGTATTTCATAAAATAAAGAAAAATTGAAGATTTTATAATCAAACTTTTCTCGAGGATTGGAATACTCCTAGAATTCCAAGATATTTTTATATCTATTCAAGAACAAAGACAGAATAGTTAAGGATCGTCACACTATTTTCCTATATAAGTACTGAGTTTTTTCTAGAATGGTTTGTATATAAAAATAAATTTACATACATTTTAATTGTTTAACAGCATTGTACTCTCATTTTGGCATGAACAGAGAGGAAATAATATGTTCATTTATTCAGACAACATATCTGAAAAGCTGTTCATTTATTCAGACAACACTTCTGAAAAAATATCTGAAGCTATGCATCCCAAATTTCTCCTGTTTTAAGATACATCTATGGAAGCATGCCACCTGGTACTGTGTACTCCTATCCCTACCCTCAGCACTACTTGGTGCTAGTGACCCCAGCAATAGTGATGCAACAGCACTGCACTATATTGCTCCTGGGCACTAACACTTAGGACCAATCCATTCATGCTTATTTTGTCTGGAATGATTTTCAGGTCCCCAAACAGCTCTGAAACCAAAATTTGAAACAATTTTTTTAATTAAACATTTTAAAGTTAAACATTTCTAATTCTAAACTTTAAAAGCATATGGACACCAAATGATAATTTTAGAACCTGAAATGTTATAAAATATGTTTCTTCTGCTGGGTGTGGGCAGTGGTGGAGCAAAGTGGTTACACCAATGTTGCTCTGAGTTACTCCTGGCTCAGTGCTTTGGGATCACCCCAGCAGTACTTAAGGGGTCATCCGTACCTAACAAGGGCCTCTATTATGCAAACTATTCACTCAGTCCTTTGAGTTGTCACTTTAATCTATTTCTATTTATTATTTGGTGAACATTTTTTGTTTATATTTATTACTACTAGTAATAAACTTGATCACTAACAGTATTATAAATATACATTATTCAATGGATAATGAAGACTATAAAATTATTTGATACTCATAGGGAGAAATTAAATAAAGAGAAAGATCCCAACAAATGATCAGATAATACAAAATTACAAACTTTAAATTTTTTGTGTCAAAAAATTTGTAAACTACACTGTGCACATGTTTTATGACCTAAAAATAGTTATGTCTGATATATTATGAATGACCTTAGATCAGAGAAAGTTATTTCTGTCATCTATGTGATCTTAAGTCATTACTCTCAATGACTATCCATTTTCTCTTTGTCCAATACAATATTTAAGTGAGATGAAGATTGCAATATCCTTTTTTTAATATTTTATTATACCACTTAGAGATATACAATTACAAAGATGTTCATGTTTGGGTTTTAGCCATAGAGTGTTCCAGCACCCATCCCTCGACCAGTACACAATTCCCACCACCAGTGTCCCCAGTTCCCTCTCCCCTTGCCCCCAGTCTGCCTCTATGACAGGTTCTTTATCTCTTTTTTTAAGTATTTTATTATACCACTGTGAGATATACAATTACAAAGATATAGTGGATCTACCTGTAAATTAATACATTAGAAAAGATAATTTATGTCTAATAAATATTAAAATTTACCTTCAACCAATATCTCAAATATTATAAAAATGATACTAAAATATGTGATTAGCTCAGTTTATTCCTATATCAGTCAAACATAATATATTTTATCACTATCTTGAATTTGTGAAGTGTAAAAAAAAACAGAGCAATAGAGTTTAAGTTACTATAATTAGAAAGCTCAAAACTGGGAATAAATCAAACCTGTGTAATATAAGATAGACTTAACTTATGTGTGAGAGCTTTAATTGCTAAAATAGAGCAATTATGTTACAATTTTTATAGATCAACATATATCCTCATTGTATTATTTTGGTAGTTAGTATAGCTAGTAGAAAAGATAATAAATTGAATAGAGTTTTGAAATATAATTTTACAAAATCTGAATAAATTAATAAAGACATGAAATCAAATAATTATATACTCTTAAATATATCATCTACTGATTCTAAATAGAATTAGTATATGGTATTTTGACAATATAAATATTTCTATAATTTGCCTGTTTAAAATTGATGTATATGTACTTCTAAATTAAAACTATTATATATAGTCATTTATAAAGATATATGTGAAGTACGACATCTTTCTAAAATATAAGGTGAAGTCATTTACTTTCCTTAAATTATATACTAAACCTACATTCAATTATTTAATTTCACAAGGTTTTGCCAAAATTTAAGTAAAATCATGGATATAAAATTAAATTCTCTACATAAGAACTATTAATACTTATGTACTTAAATTCCTAAGCTATTATTATTTTTTTATAGGTCTTACTGAAACCGAAGAACTACTTCAAATTTTTATTGGCCACCTGTCTTCTTTCAAGGAAGAGAAAATGTAATTTTCATTAATTTTACTTTTTCTTCTCTTGTACAATAAAACCAACTGAACACAACTGGGTCTTTTAAAAGGAGTCAATTTATACACCTCCAGGCTCTCTGAAACTTTAAAATTCAAAACCAAATTTAGGGCAGAGTGATAGCACAGCAGGTAGGGTGTTTGCTTTGCACACAGCCTACCCCGCTTCGATCCCGGCATCCCATATAGTCCCCGAGCACCCCCAGGAGTACTACCTGAGTGAACAACCAGGGAGTAACCCATGAGTGTCGCTGGGTGTGACCCAAAAAGAAAAAAAAATAATGTGAGTTTGACTACATAAGCTTATATGGAGTTACATATGTATTTGGTAATTTCATATGATTCTCAAAGGGTTCATGATTTAATACTAGATCACTAGACATCCTGTTGTTCATTGATTTCCTCAAGCAGGTGCCAGTAACATATCCGTTTGACCCTAACATGTGCCAGTGTAGCCCAATGGCATCTGGTTGTTTCAGGAATATGTATCACTGTATCACTGTCTTCCCGTCATCGATTTGCTCGAGCGGGTACCAGTAATATCTCCATATGACCTGTCTCATGCAAGTAGAGCCCAAGGGCACCTGCTTGCTCCAGGAACATAAAGAGCCTCAAACCATTCCATCAGGTCATGGGAATGAGGTCTATAATTATTACTGGTATTTGGCATATCAAATACGACACGGGTAACTTGCCAGGCTCTGCCGTCTGGGTAGCATACTCTTTTTTAATTCTTATTTTTTATTTTATTTTTTTAAATTTTTTATTATACCACCGTGAGACATACAATTACAAAGGTGTTCATAATTGGTTCTTGGTAGTACAGTATACCAGCACCCATCCCTCCACCAGTGCCCCATTTCCACCACCAATGTACCCCACCCCCTCTCGCCCACCCCCAGGCTGCCTCAATAGCAGGTACCCCAGTATCCTCTCTTTCTCTCTCTCTCTCTCTCTGTCTCTGCATCTCTCTCCCTCTTCTTTTACACATTGTGGTTAGCCCTGCAGATATTTAGAGTTTATCACTTAAGTCTCTTTGTGTATATTCAATGGTGAGTTTTAATCTGCCATTACCATTTCACACATTTAGTAAAACACTGGTATCTATTTATACCCTATTAATGAATGCAGTCATTCTATATCTGTCCTTTTCCTTCTGACTAATTTCACTCAGCATGATAGTCTCCATTTCCATCCATTTGCAGGTAAATTTCATAATTTCATCTTTTCTGACAGCTGCATAGTATTCCATAGTGTAGATGAACCACAGTTTCTTTAGCCAGTCCTATATTCTCGGGCATTTAGGTTGTTTCCAGATTCTAGCTATAGTGAATATCGCAGAGATGAATGTAGTCATCTAAAAAATCCAGCATTTATTGATGAGGCTGCAAGCGGCCGCACGAACCGAAGCTGCGATAGGCTGGTCTGCTGGGTGGAGTTCTGATGAGAGGGAAGATTGGATGTGGAAAATGGAAGCCCCTCATGGAGTGGGGGGTCGTCTGGCTTGTTTTGAGGCTCTTCTGGGGTTGCAGGCCAGCGCTAGAAACTGCCATCCTTCCCGGGTGCCTCATGAGCGGTTAGGCACAGGGAGAGCCAGTAGCAGCTCTGCCCCCATGTTGTGAGTCTCCAGGAATATGAAGAGCCTCAAACCGTTCATTCATTGTCTTGACGAAGAAGTCTGACCATCTTGTAGGTGGGCGGGCACGTGATCTTTGACGCCTCTCATGGGATTCAGTCGGTAACATATCTAGTGCAGCGGTCGTCTCCAAATCGTATTACATGTCCAGCCCATCTGATTTCCAATGCCTTGGCAAATGAGATAGTGTCCCTGACTCTGGAACAGCTGCAGAGGTTGGAACTCCGGATTCCTTCTTTCACTTGAGTGAGGCATGATATTCCAAGCATAGCTCTTTCAATTCCTCTTTGGGAGACCCGAATAGCGTTCTCATCCTGCTTTGGTAGGGCCCAGGTCTCTGAGGCGTATGTTAATGCAGGGAGAACAGTGGAGTCGAAGAGATGTGCCTGGAGCCAGAGGTTCTTTGTCTTTTTAGCTATTTCTTCCATGCTTTTGAAGGCAATCCATGCCACTCTCTTCCTCCTGCGCAGCTCAGGTTTTAGGTCATTCATAATGTTGACTTCTCGACCTAGGTACACATAACTGCTGCATTTAGAGATGTTTGTTCCATTGAGAGTGAATGGGGCTTCTGGAACTAGTTCATTTTTCATGAGCATAGTTTTGTTGAGATTCAGCTGTATACCTGTCTTTGCACATTCTTGGTCAAAGTCAGCCAGCATATTCTCTTCAGGTCTAGAAAGGCAAAACAAACATCTGATACAACAAACTGCACATCTATCACAACTACATGCATGGAGAATGTACAAATACATGACAATTTGTGACTTAATGGAGACTCAACCTATGTGATGGGTTACCTCCAGATGTGGAACTGGAATTGAAATTTACATCACTCCAAGCACACATGCTCACATACCCCCAGGACATTTATAGAACTGAATTACTACAGTCTATAAAAGTTGGTGAATGGGCAAAACATAGTACAGCATATAGGTGCTTGCATTTCTTTCATGTGGCCAATCATGTTGCATCTCCAGCGTCCCATAGAGTACCCCAAGCACCACAGAACCAAGAGTAATCCCTGAGTGTTGCCAGGTGTGGTCCCAAAACTAAAAAAAAAAACTGTTAAATTCAGACACAAACATAAAAAGTTGGGTCCGCAGAATGTTATAAGAAGTAGGTGCCTGGCACAAGTTGCTGTAGCAGAAACCCTAGTTATAGTTCCCTGCCCCACACATGGTCCCCTGAGAACTATCAGACTATCAGGCTCATTTCTCAGCACAGAGTCTGAATCTTTCCCTATCTTAAAAGAGACTTATTTTGTCTCGAAACAAATATTTGGAGGGAATAGAATTCATGTATACTCTCTCTATATTTGACATGTCATTCAAAAAAATAAAACAATTGCTCTATAATTACCAAATGATTACTAATCTACCATCTAGTCTTTTGAGAACCTCTCAACAAATGTGTTATCAATACTAACATAAAGGCTTTATTTTCTATCTCACTCAAAAGCTAGTCTTGATGTGAATTTTATCAAGAGCATATCATGACTGTGCTTAATTTTCTCTGACCACTAGAAACATAATTTTCATGAAAAATACAAATGAAGTGAGGTTTATTTAAATACATACAAAATTTATTACCTACATATATAAGATGTGAAACTTATCACAAAATACCATGTAACATTATAACAAGCAATAGTTATTTATTACATAGTTAATGCTTGTTAATTCATTTATATGCATTAACCATTATTTTACATTCATTTACAAACAAGTACTTTTGCTATTACCATTCTAATTGTTGCTATAATTTCAGAGAAAAAAAGCAATTTTCTCCTAAATGAAACAAACTACTTTGAAACAAATAATAAAGTTGACTTATATTAATACCGTAATATGCAGCTAAAGGAGTTGCTAAAAGTAAGACTTTCATAAGTAATACTTATCTCCATGCTGTGAATTAGCCCATTGTTATATCAATTGGAATAATTAATTGATGTACCATATGAACCTTAAAATGCATAGTAAGATTAATTCAAATCAGGTGGTTTGTAACTATCAAAATATAAGTCTAATATCACATAAAATAAAATTAATATTCATATATTGACATTGCATGATTCACACATAACTTATTTTTCCAAATGTTTAATATCTGAATATAAAATGCTCCTCCTTCCCACCTCTTGAACTTTAAAATCTAATGATATTTATAAAATCATTTTACTATCCTCTTCTACAAAAGGCCTTGTTGCAAGTTATTATATCTCCAAAGCATAGTCATGAATTATACTGTAAGTTTTTAGTGCATACTTCTACCTATCTCCATTGATTTCTATTCATGTGCTCCTCTACCAAAGCTCCCTTATTACCTTTAAAAAATTTTATTATACCTTTAATCAACCTATTCATTCCCCTCATTTCTCACTCATAACCTGGAACCTTGAAATCTGGAAACAAGTGTCTAGTATTAGTAAATATCATACTATGGTAGTTGATATGGATATCAGTGATATCCATACCTTTCATTTGTTTTTCTATAGACCACAGATAAGTGAGCTAGTTCCATTTATATCCTTATTCCTCTGCTAGAAATAGTGAAACTCAGCATGATGCCTTCCAAGTCTTCTATGCAAGCTGCTACAAGCTCCATTAATTTTTTTCTATTGTGATGGCATCGTATTCCATTGAGAACGTATACCACAACTTCTTTATTCATTCATCTGATGTTGGACATTTGGATTGCTTCTATATCCTCAATACTATACTAAGAGAACTTATAAATCTCCATAATAATTCTCAAAGATGACCCAGACGATGTTCTCACAACAATTTTTTTAAAAAATTTTTATTATACCACCGTGAGACATACAATTACAAAGGTGTTCATAATTGGTTCTTGGTAGTACAGTATACCAGCACCCATCCCTCCACCAGTGCCCCATTTCCACCACCAGTGTACCCCCACCCCTCCCTCCCACCCACAGGCTGCCTCAATAGCAGGTACCCCAGTATCCTCTCTTTCTCTCTCTGTCTCTCTCTCTGTCTCTGCATCTCTCTCCCTCTTCTTTTACACATTGTGGATAGACTAAACTGCAGATATTTAGAGTTTATCACTTAAGTCTCTTTGTGCATATTGGTGAGTGAGTCTCTTTGTGTATACAATGGTGAGTTTTAATCTGCCATTACCATTTCCCACATTTAGTAAAACACTGGTATCTATTTATACCCTATTAATGAATGCAGTCATTCTATATCTGTCCTTTTCCTTCTGACTAATTTCACTCAGCATGATAGTCTCCATTTCCATCCATTTGCAGGTAAATTTCATAATTTCATCTTTTCTGACAGCTGCATAGTATTCCATAGTGTAGATGAACCACAGTTTCTTTAGCCAGTCCTCTATTCTCGGGCATTTAGGTTGTTTCCAGATTCTAGCTATAGTGAATAGCGCAGAGATGAATAAAGAAGTACAGATAATGGTTCTGCTATGTGTTTTTCGGTCTCTCGGGTATATTCCCAGGAGTGCTATTGCTGGATCAAATGGGAGCTCAATATCTAGTTTTCGGAGGAATGCCCATATTGTTTTCCAAAAGGGCTGGACCAGCCAGCACTCCCACCAACAGTGGATGAGAGTCCCTCTTGTCCCACATCCCTGCCACCGCCAGTTGTTCTTGCTGTTTTGGATGTGTGCCAGTCTCTGTGGTGTGAGATGGTACCTCTTTGTTGTTTTGATTTGCATCTCCCTGATGGTTAAAGATGAAGAGCACTTTTTCATATGCCTTTTGACCATTCGAATTTCTACTTTTTGGAAGTTTGTGTTCATTTCTTCTCCCCATTTTTTGATGGGGTTGGCTGTTTTTTCTTGTGGAGTGCTACCAGTGCCTGATATATCCTGGATATTAATCCCTTGTCAGATGGGTATTGGGTGAATATCCTTTCCCACTCTGTGGATTGTCTTTGTATCTTGGTCACCGTTGCTTTTGAGGTGCAGAAGCTTTTCAATTCTATATAATCCCATTTGTTTATCTTTGCTTCCATTTGCTTGGTCAGTGGTGTGTCGTTTTTAAAGATACTTTTAGTTTCAATGTAGTAGAGCGTTTCTCCTATGTTTTCTTCGATGTACCTTATAGATTCCTGTCTGATGTTGAGATCTAGAATCCATTTTGATCTGACTTTTGTGCATGGCGTTAGAAGGAGGTCTAAGTTCATTTTTTTACATGTAGCTGCCATGTTTTCCCAGCACCATTTGTTTAAGAGGCTTTCTTTGCTCCACTTAATATTTTTTGCTCCTTTATCGAAGATTAAGTGGTTGTATATTTGAGAGTGTGTTTCAGGATACTCAGTTCTATTCCATAGGTCTAAGGGTCTGTCTCTATACCAATACCACACTGTCTTAATTACAACTGCTCTGTAGTAGAGCCTGAGGTTGGGGAAAGTGATACCTCCCATCTTCTTTTTCCCAAGGATTGCTTTAGCTATTCGTGGGGGTTTATTATTCCATACAAATTTCAGGAGTATTTGTTCAATTTCTTTGAAGAACATCATGGGTATCTTTATAGGGACCGCATTGAATCTGTATAAAGCTCTAGGGAGTATTACCATTTTGATAATGTTAATCCTTCCAATCCATGAGCAGGGAATGTGTCTCCATTTCCTCAGGTCTTCTTTTATTTCCTGAAGTAACGTTTTGTAGTTTTCTTTGTAGAGATCCTTTACATTCTTTGTCAAACTGATTCCTAGGTATTTGATTTTCTGCGGCACAATTGTGAATGGGATAGTTTCTTTAATGTCCCTTTCTTCTCTTTCGCTGTTTGCATATAGGAAGGCCATTGACTTTTGGGTATTGATTTTGTACCCTGCTACTCTACTATAGGAATGTATTATTTCTAGGAGCCTCTTGGTAGAGAGTTTTAGGTTTTTCAGGTATAATATCATGTCATCTGCAAATAGTGATAACTTGGTTTCTTCCCTTCCTATCTGGATGCCCTTAATGTCTTTTTTCTTCCCTGATTGCTATGGCAAGTACTTCCAGTACTATATTGAATAGAAGTGGTGAGAGTGGGCAGCCTTGTCTTGTCCCTGATCTTAAAGGGGAAGGCTTTCAGTTTTTCCCCATTGAGAATGATGCTCACTGTGGGCTTGTAGTAGATGGCCTGGATTATTTTGAGGAAGGTTCCTTCAATCCCCATTTTACGAAGAGCTTTTATCATGAATGGGTGTTGAATCTTGTCAAATGCCTTCTCTGCATCTATTGATATGATCATACAGTTTTTATTTTTCTTTTTGTTGATATGATGTATTATGTTGATTGACTAGCAGATGTTGAACCATCCTTGCATTCCCGGGATGAATCCCACTTGGTCATGGTGTATAATCTTTTTGATGACTCTTTGGATTCTATTTGCTAGTATTTTGTTGAAGATCTTAGCATCTGTATTCATCAGGGAGATTGGTCTGTAGTTTTCCTTTTTTTTGTGACATCTCTGTCTGCTTTGGGTATCAGGCTGATATGTGCCTCGTAAAAGCTATTTGGGAGTGTTTCTGTTTCTTCAATTTGCCGGAAGAGCTTGAAAAAGAATTGGGAGTAGGTCCTCTTTAAAGGTTTTGTAGAATTCACTGGTGAATCCATCTGGACCTGGGCTTTTTGTGTTTGGGGAGACTTTTGATTACCGATTCTATTTCCTCGATGGAGATAGGTTTGTTGAGGTATTCCAAATCTTCTTGTTGCAGACTTGGGAGGTATAGGAATTCAAGAATTTGTCCATTTCTTCTAGGTTCTCTTGTTTCGTGGCATACAGGCTCTCATAGTGATCTCTGGTGATCTTTTGAATTTCTGTGGTTTCTGTTGTGATGTCCCCCGTTTTCATTTCTGATTCTATTCATTTGGGTTCTCTCTTTTCCTTTTCTTACAAGTCTTGCAAGTGGTTTGTCAATCTTGTTTGTTTTTTTCAAAGAACCAGCTTTTGGTTTCGTTGATCTTCTGGATTGGTTTTTGACTTTCCATCTCATTGATTTCTGATCTAAGTTTTATTATTTCTTTCTTTCTGCTTGGGTTGGGCTCCTTTTGTTGATCACTCTCTAAGATCTTAAGTTGTGAAGTCAGACTGTTTATGATGGCCTTTTCTTCTTTCCTAATGAATGCTTGAAGAGCTGTGAACTTGCCTCTTAACACTGCTTTTGCTGTATCCCACAAGTTCTGGTAATTCGTGTCTTCAGTCTCATTTGTTTCCAGGAATCTTTGGATTTCCTCTTTGATTTATTTTATGACTTGCTGGTTGTTCAGCAGTGAGCTGTTTAGTTTCCAGGTACTTGGTATTGGTCTCTGTTTTTGTGTACAATTAACTTCTATTTTCAGTGCATCATGGTCTGAAAAAATAGTTGGCACAATTTCTATCTTCTTGATTTTATGGAGGCATGATTTATGGCTCAGCATATGATCTATTTTGGAGTATGTTCATGTGCACTGCAGAAGAAAGTGTATTCAGCTTTTTGGGGATGAAATGCCCTGTATATGTCTACCAGCCCACTTTCTTCCATCTCTTCTTTTAGGGCTAGTATTTCCTTGGTAAGTTTCAATCTTGTTGATATATCCAGGGTTGATAGAGCAGTGTTGAAGTCTCCAACTACAATTGTGTTGCTGTCAATGTCTTCTTTGAAGGCTATTAGTAGTTGTTTTAGGTATTTTGCTGGCCCCTTGTTGAGTGCATATATGTTTAATAGCGTGATTTCTTCCTGAAATATGCATCCCTTGACTATTAAGAAGTGACCTTCACTGTCCCTTCTGACCTTCTTCAGCCTGGGGTCTATGTTGTCGGATACCAGTATGGCCACCCCAACCTTTTTGGATGGGTTGTTTGAGTGAAGGATTGTTTTCCAGCCTTTTATTTTGAGCCTGTCTTTGCTCCGATTGTTCAGGTGTGTTTCTTGAAGGCATCAGAATGTCGGATTCAATTTTTTTGATCCATTTTGCTACTCTTTGTCTCTTAACTGGTGCATTTAGACCATTGAAATTGAGAAAGATTATTGTCATGGGATTTTGTGCCATCTTTCTGTATAGGTTGGTTGTTCTTTTGGGTTATGTCTCATCTTATAGTAGATCTTTCAGTCCTTCTTTTAAGGTTGGTTTTGATTTTACAAAGTTCCTAAGCTGTTGTTTATCCAAGAAGTTGTATATCTGTCCTTCAAATCTGAGTGAGAGTTTAGCTGGATAAAGAATTTTGCTGAGGCATTCATTTCATTTAGTTTTTTTACTATATCCCACCACTGCCTTCGGGCTTGGAGGGTGTCTTCTGTGAAGTCCGCTGAAAGTCGAATGGATGCTCCTTTGTATACAATTTCCTTCTTTGATCTTGCTGCCTGAAGAATTCTGTCTCTGTCTATGGCATCCATTACTTTGACTAGGATGTGTCTTGGGGGTCTTTCTATTGGGGTCTCTTCTTGTTGGTACACGTCGGGCTTCTTGGATCTGGATGTCTTCGTTCTTTAACTCAGGGAAACTTTTTTAGCCAGGATGTTTTTAACTGTTTTAATTTCCTTGGGGTTACTTTCCTGTCCCTCTGGGACGCTGATGATTCTTATGTTGTTCCACCTGGCTTCATCCCATTTTTCTCTGTTCCATTGCTGATCCATTTTCTGGTCTTTTTTCCATCTTATGTAGTTCTCTGAGTGCTTTCTGCAGCTCATCTTCAGTCTCACTGATTCTCTCTCTTCCACTGCTGTCATTCTACTGTTGAGAGCCCCTATTGTGTTTTTCATTTCATCTACTGAGTTTTTAAGCGATGATATTTCTATTTGCATGGTTCTCATTTCTGCTCTCATTTCCTCCCGTAATTTATTGACTGCCCTTTCAACTGCTTTGTTTATGTTCTCCTGTATTTTATTGGACATCTGCTCCATTTTTTCGTTGAGCTCCTTAAACATCCTACCAATTTCTTCTCTAATTTTATTGTCAGAGAGATCTTGCACACCTGTATTCTTTTTTGAGTCTTCAGGGTCGATTCCTTCATCTGTTCTTCGAGCTGGGGATCTGCGTTGTTTCCCCCATGGTGTTGCGGTGTTCAGGGATAGACTCCTCTAGTGTACTGTTTCTTTTTTCTTAAGGGTATTACCTTCCCTTGGTGTTGAATTTCCTAGTTTTTGTACTAATAAGCGGCCGCGTGAGCAGCCGCCCGCCCAGCCAGCCACACACCCCAGGGAGAATACCTGAGGCAGAGACAGGCCCGTGTGGAGAGTTCAAAATGTCCGTTTACTTCTGCTTCCACTCGGACTTCTGGTGGTTGTAGTTCCACCTTCATGCGAGGCCTGGGGCTCTACCACGGCCCCAGGTGCCCCCCTGGCCAGCCGCACACCCCAGGGAGAATCTCTCACAAAAATTAATGAGGGTTCCTCTTTCAAACACTCCTACCAACAATTGTCTCCATTTATTTTATATAGGCCATCCAATTACCTCGCTGTCAGGATTTTTTGTTGTTTGTTTTTAGGTTTTTGGGTCACAGTTGGCAATGCTCAGTAGTTACTCTTGGCTCTGCACTCAGGAATTACTCCTGTGGTGCTCGGGGGACCATATGGGATGCTGGGAATTCAACCTGGGTCAGACATACAAATTCCCTACCAGTTGTACTATTCCTCCATCCCTCCCTCATTATCATTTGTATTTCTGTTTCCTGGGTATTGAGAAAGTCTCAGCTTTCATAACATTGCCATTACCTTCTCACCTTACCACTATCTTTTTAACCTTCACCCCAGTCATATACCTTAGTTGCTCAAAAATTCTTGTGATTGCCTGAGCTGTATCGCACCATCAACAGCACATTTATGAAGCTGCTAACATTCTTTGATGGATAACACATAATCAAAGATACATTTCTTAGATTAGATATCAAATTATGGTTATTTTGTTTTATTTTATTTACTTTGTGGTCTCTAATTGGTGCTTAGGGAAACCTCATGGACCACTCCCTGCAATATTTCACCCAATGCTTCCGGCATGGAGCATCTCTAACCCCAGTATAATATATCTGAAATTCTAGAAATAAAAAGTGAGCTTCCAAGATTAATTACTCCATAGTATACTGTGCTAAAAGGAATTCTGAACCTAGTAATACCTGCCCTAACTTATACTCAACTTACTGCTCTCTTATATTTGCCTTTCTCATTCTCTTTCTTGGCAATGAGTGCTTTAAGAGTAGAAACTACACTCTCTTCACAGTAAAATCCAATACAATATATATTTGTATACATACATACAGCTATATAAAAGCTGCTAAGCAAATAAGTAAGATAATAGTGAATTGTTAGTAAAATTCATTTAATAGGATTAAATAGCATATATTTTAAATCAAAATACAGAAACATTTGACCTTTAAAGTTTATTAGTGATCATGAATCAAACTACCAAATCCAGAAGTATGTTGTTTGACCAATTTTAAACCGAAACAAATTGTTGCCACATTGCCAATAATATCTGTATAAAAGTGTAAAGAGAAAATGTTTTTATACCTTAATCTTAACTTTTTAACAAAAGAACATTGAATGCCAACAGATAATAACCAAATAGGTACATCAATATTAAGGTATTAATATTAATTCTAGCACAATATAATGATATGGTGATATGACGGCTTGTAATTTTCATAACATTAATATAATATGCTATAGTAATGAATAGATATCTGTGTTATTGAAATTAAAAATTAAAAGCTGATAGTCAAAGCTTTTTTACAAAACTGACTTATTTTAATGTGTATTAGTTATAGAAATCCCATAAATTTTCAAAGTTTAGATCAAAACTATTCCCAATTACTATTTAAAAAATAGTTATTTTCCATATTTAACAATCATTCTTTGACTCATTTTTTGTAATATACCTACTCAAATAGTAATACCAGAACCATAAAGAACAAACACTGATGAACCTAATGATTTCAAAAACTAATGAAACAATTAAAAGCTTATTTGGAATAAAATTACTTTTTCCCAAGATAATATATAACAGTACAACAAAATATTTGTACAGAAAAATCCATATAAGCAACAATTTTTTTTCAGTAACCTTTACTTTCTTTCAGCCAGTATTAACACTTGTGAGCTGGAATCATATTAAAGTTTTCTCAGCTCTCCCCAATAGGAAATTAGTAGGAGGGACATGCAGAGATGAGGGTTTATTTATTTAAAGGATTCTCACAGTTTTCATTTGAAGACAACTACCAAGAAGAGTCAGCTTCATGAAGAGAAAAGGAGATCTGACCAGAGCACAGAGAAGAAAACTTTTTAAGGTATCTCTAGAGATAAGAATTAAGAATGCAAACTTCTCTTTTAGGCTCTTAGATTTCCAATTATAAAACAATGTGGGCATAGTATGATGACTTCATTGAAATTGAAGTGTTATGGGGCCAATGAGATAGATAGTACAGCAGGCAAGGCATTTGTCTTGCACTCAACCTCCCTGGGTTCAATCCCTGGCACCAGGAATAATTTCTCAGAGCAAAGCCAGTAGAAAGCTCTGAGCATACTTTGGTGTACCCAAAAAAAGAAAATAAATTAGAAATATTTGATTGATATTGAACTTGTTCTAGTGCTATTGCACCAGTTACTGGTGGAAGATGATCATATTCACTCAAAGGATAAAGTCTCACTAACTGCATTTCTGCAGGCTTTTTTTTTTGGGGGAGTCACACCCCAGGATTCTCAGAAGCTACTCCTGGCCCTGCACTCAGAAACTACTACTGGTGTTGCTCTAGGGACCATATCACATGCCGAAGATAGAACCCAGTCGGCTGTGTGAAGCCAAAGACTACCCGCTTGCTATCACCCTAGCCCCTATTTTTGCAGCTTAATCAGCATGCATCATATAGATTATTCAAGTTCTATAACTGAATAACATTCTTTTGTAAAATTCAATTTAAATAAAGATTTATTAAACAATCATTTTGTCAGTGAAAATGCTATAAAAGTAATGCTTCGTTCCGTTTAATGTACTCCCTGGTAATAAAAATGGGTGCCAACAATGTTTGCTTCATACTCTTTGATCTTGTATATTAACTTTATTATTTGCCATATACAAATATTTTTACTGAATCACAGTGAGATCATAGTTACAAAGTTGTTCATGATTGTTTCAGTCATACAATATTGCATCACCCATTCCTTCACCAGTGTACATTTTCCATCATCAATGTCCCCAGTTTCTCCAGGGAAACTGGGAAGTATTGACTTCAAAGTAAAAAATTAAGAATGATAATTTTTAAGTAAAACCATTTAAGTGTTTTTAAATGGTTTTACTTAATAAATGACTTTAAATGGTTTTACTTAATGGTTTTATTCCTACATTTCAAGAAGTATCAAGCTTTGAGCCCAACCTCTATGAAAAGCTCTTATTTAAACAATTCTAAAGAGGACAAAAAAGTCATTGAGTCATCATCAAATTATTTCTTAAAAATATTGCTTTCTTAGAAGTATTAATATAATTATTTATGTTTTTTAAAGTTGACTAAAATTACCTCTTTAAGCTCTCTGCACTCCAGAAAAGTCAGTGTTCTCTCTTGAACATGTATTTCTCCTTTTCTTTCATGTGCTTTACCCACTCTGAAGAAGGCTCTACTATTTCTCAAACATGTATTTCTTCTACCTCTCACCCCTCACAGATATCTAAATTTCTTTGAATAAAAAATAATATGCTTCATTAATAAAATAATATAAAAGTAATCTCTTTCGTCCCTTGGCTGCTAAGTATGAATTTTTTGTTTCTATTTTTCTTATGGTCTATAGAGTAAAGATGAAGAATCTCATATTATATATGGTCATCTTGAATCTTAGTGCAGTCTTCCTGGTAAGTTAAGTGTCCCTAAACACTGTTTTTGATTGGGGAGAAGATAAATATATCTGTAGCAATCACATACAAAACAATTATACTTGTAACATAGTATATTTTTAATCAAGATCATGCATGCTGGGCCAGAGAGACAGTACAGTGGGTAGGACATTTTCCTTGCATGTGGTGGACTGGGTTTGATCCCTACCACCCCATGTGATTTCCCAAGCACTTCCAGGAGTAATTCTTCAGTGAAGAGCCAACAGTAACCCCTAAGCATCACTGGGTGTAGCCCAAAACAAAACAAACAAAAAGGTAAGATAATAAATGCTTTGGTTTATTTTTAAGACTGTATTATGGGTCCACAGAGAAAGCTCAAAGGACTGGAGCACATGTTTTACATAGGTGAGATCAGCTCAATTCTCAGCATCACATGACTCCTGAAGCACCAGTGAGCTGCCCCTGGCAGCCCCCTGCACCTCTAGGCACAAGTAGCACTGTATCACTAAGCAAAAGTATTGAGTTGTTCATTTCAGTTGACTGAGTATTGTCAAGGTGATCTCGGGTCCTGACTATTGTTTGGAAAATCCCCCAAATGTTTGTTATATACTTTAGTTGTTATATAAATTTCTATGTAGTCATATAAAGGGAAAATATATCCACATATAAATACACATACATATACATATGTCCATGCTTATTGTATATATACACATACCTATATAACCAATCAGACTGATGTCTATACAAAAGCATGTTCATACCTGCCAAAACTTGAAAGTAACAAAAATTCTCCTTTGCAATAATGAGATAATAAACTCTGGTACATCAAAATAATGAGATGGGGTTGTTAAGTTACATTTGTTTGTCTTCAGTGTTGTTAGGTCATATCTGTTTATCTCTGTGTCCAGAGATCAATCCTGGAAGAACTTGTAGGACATGCTAGAGACTTAACCTCAGTCAGCCATCTGCAAAGCAAGCACTTAATCTGCTATGTTCTCTCTCTGGTCGAAATAATGGGATGCTATTTAGCACCCAAATGAAGTATCAAACTATGAAAATACATGGATAAAACAAAATATTTTAATTTAAAGAATCCAATGTGAAAAGGGTACATACCGTTTTAACCATAAGTGGGAGAGAGTATAAAGGTAAGTGGTTGCAGTGAGTTAGGAGAATGTTTGGGATAGTGAAAATACTCTGCATGTAATGAAGACACATATTGTTATACATTTGCAAAAAGATTACAACCACCAAAAAGAATTCCAAAGTAAACTGAGTAATATTGATGTGTTAATGAAGTCTTAGTGATAGTAAAACAATATACCACCCTGGTGAGAGATATTGACAGTGAAAGGACTAGATATAGGTAGGTGAAGGCAGGAAATATAAAGGAATTTTCTGTGTCTTCCACTCAGGTGTTCTGTGAGCTTAAAACTTCATTAGCCAGAAGGAGAGAGACAGATACAGAATGACCGCATTTATTTGCATGGCATAAATATATATGTACATATTATGATACCAATATCCAAGGTCAAGTGAAATATATATCAGGAGGTCTTGTCAAAGGTGGAAATTATCACAAACGTGTGGGAGTCAGAGGTTAGGTAAGACAGAAAATGGAACAGTGTGCTAATAATTGTCGAGGGTACTAATGCCAACCTAGAACTGAGCATTAAATAGAGGCAAAAGGATACACATGACAACCTTTTAATGTATGTTCTGCAATCCATAGTCTGGAAGGGAAGGAAAAGAGAAAGAGAGAGAAAGGGAAAGAAATAAAGGACCTGCCATGGAAGGTGGGCTGGGGAAGGGGGAGGGAACCGGGACGTTGGTGGTGGGAGATGGGCACTGGTGGAGGGACGGGTGCTGGAACACTGTATTACCAAAACCCAAATATGAACTTTTTAATTGTATATCTCTTTATTTGTATATCTCACGGTGGTATAATAAAATACTTTAAAAAACTTCAAATAGTAAGAAATTGTTTAGGGAGAGGGGGTACAGGGGCAGGGAGGGAAAGGGGAGGAAAATGAAATCAAATTTGAAGAAAAAATTAATGGTTGATTTTTTGAGCTAACACTTTTTAAGTATAGCCACTGTTACTTGATCCCTACATATTTAACTTCTTAATTGATTTTTTTTTAATTTTTTAGATAACTGAGAGTCTCAAAACTCATGACCAGTCAGGACAAAAATTACCAAAACTGAGTTCACCTTCCATAGCCAAAAAAATAGAGACCTCACCCAGAGATTCTTCACTGAGACAAGCCCAAACCAAGACCTCAAAGCGGTCATTAAGTCAGGCTTCACTGACTGGTACTCAACCAAGAACATCTCTGTCAGCTTTACCAAACCAATCTCAGGCACCTAAGTTTAAAAAGTCTTCAACTTCAAAGTCTATATCCACAAGCTTGTTTTCTTTACAAGAGAAAGTAAGTAGATCTCCTGCTATTAAAAAACAATTCCTGTCTGACAAGATTGAACAAAACCAGCCTCAATCAAAGTCAATTACTAAGCCTAAACAGAAGCAGGCAAGAGTTAGCACATCTACATTGGAGCAGACATCTTCTTTACGCACTAAAACAAAAAAGTCCTTCTATTGCTAATGCTACACAGAAAACAACTGTAAAGAGAGCCAAACAAAGGGCTCTAGCTGCCAAGCCTGCGCTCACACAGAGGTCATCTCCCCAAGTCTCAGTAAGGAAGCATCATCTCTCTGAGTCTAAATTACAGAAATCTAAAGTCTCTGAAAATAAAAAAAAAGAAACTTTCTTTTAAAGCATCTCTACCAATAAATTTGCTAGGCTCAAAATCTACTTCAAAAATAATTATAAAGTCTGCTGCCAAAAAGTCTCACAGAGGCAATTCTGCTAGAAGCCAACAACCAAAATCTAAAAACAAACTGAAGATTAATCACCGTCACCCTGTGAGTCAGTCTCCAACTTGTGCAAAGTTACTTGGCCTTCCCAAGCACAATGCACTCAAACCTCTTCCACCACCATCTTGTCAAAACAAATCACCTCCATCTCAAATTCAAACATATACCTCTAAAGCTCATGAAACAGTATCTTGTACACAGCAAACAAAAGAGCAGCCAGCTAACAATTCTGTAGAAACAGCAACTACATCATACATAGCACCAACTACTCTTTCTGAAGGAATCTCAAGAGATACTGATGGTGTTACTACTAGCATAAATCAAAGTTTACCTACCACAAAATCTCTTCCTATTACCACTATCTCTGTATCTAAAACCATTACCCAGTCTGCTGATGCTACTACCAACAAACAAGAAATCACTACCACTGAAGGTAATACAATTATTACCACAACTGATACTACTACCACTGAAATAGGGAAAACCACTTTTGTAATTGGAAGCAACTACAGTTAAATGCGACACAAGTACTGAAGGGACTGATGTTACCACTTCCAAAACTATCCCTACAACCACTGAAATAAGCACTGTCAGTACAATTCATACAGCGACAGAAACTGTAACTCCCACAGAGGTTCCTAAAACCATTACAACTGTAAGTGGCACTACTGCCCTTGGCACTTCTACCCTTGGCACTACTCTCTCTATGAGCAACAGCTCTTCTTCCCTCCCTAATGCTACCACTGCTCCCATTACAACTGAAAAAGATATCACTGATCCTGAAGAAGATACTGATGACACGGAAAATAGTGATTCTGAAATGCATTCTGAATATGACCCATCACTTCGATGAAGAGTACACAGAAGTTCCAGAGTTAAATTCCACAGATCCTATTACTTTTTAACTCCAGACACCACTGTTTCTGTACAAAATGCCCAGGACACTACAAGCGATAACACTAATCATAACCCACTGGTGATAATCAGTACAAAATTTAATTTTGAGTATTAGTTAAATAAGAAATCAATAATCTTAAGTGTAATCATAAAATACTAAAATTTTTCAGCAATAAAATATAGCAATCTTTTAACCAATTAGTATTAGAAATTTCTGTCTTCTTTTTCTATTGAAAACATCACATATTTGAAGTTATAAGAATTTGCATCACATTTGACTCAATTTAAGGTCTGAAATTTCAGACAAAAATGGGTTGTCTTTTATTTAGCTTCACTCTAAAAATCCTTAGTATCAAGAAAGCAATACTCCCCAATACCTCTTGCTCAATTTTTTAACACTGAAATCCACTCACTAATTCTGATTATAATCCCTAAGAGGAAAAACATTATAATTCAAAATTATAATTAACCCCAATGATTCTATTCCACCAATAATTTGTATGTTATTAAACTTATTCCAATATGATTCCTTTTTGTAGAATAGGAGATTCCTAAGATGCTGAAAAACTATAGCAGTATTTTTGAGAGAGATAAATAGAAGCTGAAAGTGTGGCATAATATAAAATGGAATAGTATATAGCACTGAAAGAAGGAAAAATCATTCAGTCTGCTGTAACATGAAAGGAGCTAGAGAATTTTGCCCTGAATGAAGTGAGATAAAGGAAAGGGAGAGAAACATAATAATCTCTCACATATATGGGGCTTAAAGAAATACAGCAAGATAGCAAAAAAGAACCAAGGGCAACACAATAGGACACCTAATCAATACAACTGAATTGGGAAAGTAGGCTAAAGGGAGGGATATTGGGGTCCTTAAGGGAGGGAGGTGAGCACATATGTAATGGATATTGGAATAGTTGGAATTATGTGTACAAGATATCATCATTATCAATACTGTATATCACGGAAATTTAATCAATCAAGTAGTTAAAATAAAGACATTATGCAACTTGTAGTCAAAAAAAGAAGAAAAAGAAAGTATATCAGCAGGAAAGAAGTAACCCTAAGTATAACTAGATATAGTTAATTTCACAGAGATTTCACAGAGATATTCATGTTTGTGTCCTCACAACTGTGACTATGGCATCATTTCAACTCCTCATGGTGTGTTTACAAAAGTAGATCATATGGCAAATCAAAACAACAATGAGATATCATCTCACACCACAGAGACTGGCACATATTCAAAATAGCAAGAACAACCAGTACTGGTGAGGACATGGGGAGAAAGGGACTCTCCTCCATTGTGGGAATGTCAACTGGTACAGTCTTTTTAGAAAACAATATGTGCATTCCTCCACAAACTAGAAATTGAGCTCACATTTGACCCAGCAATACCACTCCACTCCTGGGAAAATACCCTGGGAGCCTAAACTACATAACAGAAACACCATATTCATACCAGCACTATTGATATTTATAATTTTATTTTACTTTTATTATAATTTAAAATAATAATTAACCCACTTAAATTAATTTAAAATAATAATTAAATGTGAGATAGACATTTACTGTTCATAATTGGGTTTAGTTATACAATGTTGCAGTACCCATACCTCCATCAGTGCACATTTCCCACCACAAGTGTCCACAGATTTCCTCCCCCTTTCCCAAGCCTGCCTCTATAGTAGGCACTTTGCCTCTCATCTCTCTCTTTCTCTTCTCTCTCTCTTCTTTCTCTCTGTCCCCCTTCTCTTACACATTGTGGCTTGCCATACATATTTTTAGGGCTTATCATGCAAATCGCATTGCCTACATTCAATGCTCTGTTCTAATCTGAATTACCATTTCCAACAATTAGTAGAACACTGGCATATATTTATATCCCACAGAAGGATGCAATCATTTTATATCTGTCCATTTCCTTCTCACTTTTTGACCTAGCATGATGATCTCCATGTCCATCCATTTGTAGGCAAATTTCATGATGGAGAGCTGTATAGCATTCCATTGTGTAGATGCACCATAGTTTCTTTATATAGTCTTCTGTTCTTGGTATTTAAGTTATTTCCAGATTCTTGCTATTGTGAATATTGTTGTGATGACTATAGAAGTGCATATGGTGTTTCTGCTGTGCATATGGCGTTTTTGTCCTGTAGGGTTGGAGGTGCAGAGATGAGAGTCCAGGAACAAGACGTATTTACATTAATATTTTAATGATCACCAGCTGGAGGGCAGCAGCTTTCATCTTGGCAGCTGAAAGACCTCCTCCACAAAGACACCAGCTTTCTTATATCCCTTTGTCTGAAAGGGCAATGCAGCTTAGAGTTAAGTTTGCATGGTTTACATTACAAAGACATTTCACATTCTTTGCATAGGACTTAAGAATAATAGGAAGAAGACTACCAGGAACCAAAAACCTACAGGGGTGCTATCTAGGTAAGGTGAGATGAACAAAAGAATGCACTACAGTTGCTAATTCAGCCTTCCTGACTAGCCCAACATGGCAAGGTCATGTCAGACAGAAGAACAAGAAAGACTTATTTTCTGCCTAACTTCAAGAAGTATCCATAGATTCCATCTTGGGCTAGTTATAGCCAACAGGAAAATGTGCAGAGAAATGACCCAAGATAGCAATGTCTGTGCATCTACAACTTGAAAACAGTCTCACTAGGGAATTCCACATACTAACTCTATTAGGAGACAGACTGCCAGAAAACCCTGTATCCGTTAACAGGCAGTACTATCAGACCTCTTCGCATATCCTTAGATCTGCTTTCTGCCAACATATTTCTGTCACGTTGCTGGGTCACATATCTAGTTTTTGGAGGAATGTCCATAATGTTTTCCAAAAAGACTGTACCATTTGACATTCCCATTAGCCAGAGAACAGATGACTGGATAAAGAAACTATGGTACATCTAGACAATGAAACACTATATGGCTGTTGGAAAATCTAAGTCATGAAATTTTCCTATAAATGGATGGACATGGTTATTAAATCAGTGAGAAGGAAAAGGACAGTTATAGAAGGACTGCATTCATTTTTAGGATATAAAAATAGTCTACCAACTTTAGTGATACTAAAGTGATACAACTTTAGTGACATCCACCCTGCAGCAGTTTTTTTTCAATCTAGCCCAGGTATGCTGAACCAGAGACTCTCAGACATGGGGCAGAGCTGCTACTTCCCCTCCCCTGTGCCCATCCGCTCATGAGGCACCTGGGAGGCATGGAGGGTTCTGGCCCTGGCCTTCCACCCCAGCAGAGCCTCACAACAAGCCAGACGACCCGCCCGACTCTATGGAGGCCTCCGTTTCTCCACATCCGGACTTCTTTCTCATCACAACTCCACCTAGCAGACCAGACTATCACAGCCCGAATCATTGACACCCACCCTGCAGCAGTTTTTTTTTTTTCAATCCGGCCCAGGTATGCTGAACCAGAGACTCTCAGACATGGGGGAGAGCTGCTGCTACTTGCTCGCCCTGTGCCCAGCCGCTCATGAGGCACCCGGGAGACATGGCGGGTTCTAGCCCTGGCCTGCCACCCCAGCAGAGCTTAACAACAAGCCAGACGACCCCCACGACTCCATGGAGGCCGCCGTTTTCCACATCCGGACTTCTTTCTCGTCACAACTCCACCCAGCAGACCAGACTATCACAGCCCGGCTCGTTCGGCCACTAGCGGTCGTGGCGGTTCATCAATAATTGCTTTATTTAGAGGTGAATACAAGAGTATGCCACCCGCACGGCAAGCCTGGCAAGCTGCTTGTGTTGTATTTAATATGCCAAATACCAGTAACATTTATATTAGGTCGTTCCCATGACCTAATATAATGGTTTGAGGCTCTTTATGTTCCTGGAGCAAGCGGATGCCTTTGGCTTCTACTAGCATGAGACAGGGCATATGGAGATATTACTGGTGCCCGCTCTAGCAAATAGATGATCAATGGGAAGATAGTGATAGTGATAAAAAAATAGTATGATACCAATTTCTAAAGCCAGGCAATCATGGATCAGGAGGACAAGTCAGTGGTTGGAATCTACCTCAAGTGTGTGGGAGTCAGAAGTTAGGTGAGACAGAGAAGGGATCAGAGTGCTAATAATTTTTGGAAATGTAATGCCATCATAGAACTGAACATTGAAAGTAGAGAAGCTATATATATATATATATATATATATATATATATATATATATATATATATATATATATACATAACCACTAAATTTATATATTGCAAGCCACAATGTATATAATAAGAGAGAGAAAAAAAAGAGAGAGAGAAACAGAAGAGACCAAATACATGCCATAGAGGCAGGCTGGGGGAGGGAAGAGGGAATAAAGAGACATTGGTGGTGGAAAATGGACACTGGTTGAGGGCTGGGTGCTGGAACACTGTATGATTGAAACCTAATCATGTAAAGTTTCATAACTGTGTATCTCATGGTGGTATAAATAAAAAAAAATACATTTAAAAGGTGAATCATAAATGAGACCACAGAATAACTAACATAAAAAAATAAGTCTTACAATTAAAGATTTGTCTAATAATACTACTACCAAACTACAATACAATTATAAATTATTTAAAAAATAATCAAATATTGGGGCGGAGCGATAGCCCAGCGGGTAGGGCATTTGCCTTGCACGCGGCCGGCCTCTGCCAGCCTGGGTTCGATCCCCGGTATCCCATATGGTCCCCCGAGCACCGCCAGGAGTGGTTCCTGAGTGCAGAGCCAGGAGTAGCCCCCTGAGCATTGCCGGGTGTGACCCAAAAAGGAAAAAAAAAATCAAATATTCATCCAAATAAATGAACCTTCATTTAAATTATATTAATAATGAATTGAAGATGATTATATATTTAAGAATGGTATGTATTTGAAGTTATCTAAATAGGTAAAATGCCATAGAAATTCTTATTATCTAATCTTTTTATAAAGTAGATTTATCAAGAGTTTGCATATAAAAATTACTAAACAAATTACAAAACTGAAATAATAAAGGATGAAATAACTTTTCCAAGTTTTATTGAGGCATAGGTAACAAACTGCACATATTTAAAGTATACTGTATGATTTGATATTCTCAATACTGTGAGATGATTACCACAAACTAACAAATCGGTTCACTTCATCACTCGATCACTTGACATCCCGTTTTCATCGCTTTGCTCGAGCAGGCGCCAGTAAGTTTTCCATTTGACCCCATCATGTGCCAGTGTCGCCCAATGGCATCTGCTTGCTTCAGGAGTACAAAGAGCCTCAAACTGCTTGACGAAGAAGTTTGACCATCTTGTAGGTGGGTGGTCACGTGATCTTTTGACATCCCGTGGTATCCAGTCGGTAACGGCTCTAGTCCAGGAGTCATCTCCAAATCTCATTACATGTCCAGCCCATCTGATTTCCGATGCCTTGGCAAATGAGACAGCATCCCTGACTCTAGAACAGCGACAGAGTTCAGAGCTCCGGATTCCTTCTTTCAGTTGAATGAGGCATGGTATTCCAAGCATAGCTCTTTCGATTCCTCTTTGGGAGACCCGAATAGCATTCTCATCCTGCTTTCCAGGGCCCAGGACTCTGAGGCATATGTTAATGCCAAGAGAATGGTGGAGTTGAAGAGATGTGCCCGGAGCCAGAGGTTCTTTTTCTTTTTAGCTATTTCTTCAATGCTTTTGAAGGCATTCCATGCCGCTCTCATCCTCCTGCGCAGTTCAGGTATTAGGTTGTTCATCCTGTTGACTTCTCGATCTAGGTACACATACCTGCTGCATTCAGAGATGTTGTTTTATTGAGAGTAAATGGGGCCTCTGTAACTAATTCATTTTTCATGATCATAGTATTGCTGAGATTCAGCTGTAGACCTATATTTCCACATTCTCAGTCGAAGTCAGCCAGCATTTGTGCTGCTTGGCTAATGTTTGGTGTTATTAGAATGATGTAATCAGTGAAGCAGAGGTGGTTTAGTAGCCGACCGTCTATCTTCACTCCCATTCCTTCTCATTCTAATTTTCTCATGAGTTGTCAAGGGTGGCTGAAGAGTTTTGGTGAAATGGTATCACCCTGCCGAACCCCTCTTTTGACAGTGATGATCACTTCTTTGTAAAATGGTGAGATCCTGGTGGTGAACCTGTAATACAGCTCTCAAGGATCTTGATGTATTGAGTTTGAACACCCTGTTTGGCTAGGGCTTCGATGACTGCTTCAGTCTCCACAGAATCAAATGCTTTCTTTAAATCAATGAACGTGAGTTCAATGAACAAATCAGTTACTTCAGTTATATATTTGAGAGTGATAATGATCAATTTCTTATAAGTCTAAGTATGTAACAATATATTTACTATTATCAAGCTATATATTAGGTCTTCATGATATTTATCTCATAACTGAAATTCAGGAGAACAAAAAGGGTGCTAGGAATAAAACCCAGGTGTTTCTATGCAAAGCAAGTCCCAACCTATATAATTTCTCACAAAATTGTTAACATTTTAAATGTTTCAGGTCAGAGAACTAAAATAAAATAGTCATTTATATGGGCTGGAAAGATAGCACATTAGGTAAGACTCTTGTCTTGTATGTGGCCAATAGGTGTTCAATCCCAGACACCTATGGGTCCCTTGAGCCCACCAGGAGTGATTCCTGAGTGCAGAAGAATAGTAAACCCTGAACACTGTGTGTGGCCCCAAAAAATGCCCCATCAAAAGAGTGCAATTTCCAGAGCCCATATCTCCCTAAACTGAACCCCCTATTGTGTTTGCAAGTATTAACACAGTGCCCTATTTACCTCTTTCTCAATCATGTGAATTTCATATCTACTACAGTTTTTTTTTAAAAATGTATTGGTCAAGTTCCTTTAATTGACAGACCTGATAATGCTAGTTTCCCATTATTTCAACATTACACCCATCACGAGTGTGCTCACCTCCCTCCACTAAGGATTCTTAGTGTCTCCCTCTTATTCTTCCCCCTCCACCAAAATGAGCTCATTTTATGTATCAGTTTTCCAGTTGTGTTCCCTTCATATCCCTTTTCTTCTGACTGATAACACTCAGCATATTGTTCAATAATTCTATCCTTGTTGTGGCTAATTGTATGATTTTGTTCTTTTTTTAGAACTGCATAGTATTCCATAGTATATTTATACCACAACTTCTTTTTTTCTTTTTGAGTCAAACCCGGAGATGCTCAGGGGTTACTCCTGGCTCTGCACTCAAAATTACTCCTGGCAGTGCTCAGGGGACCATATGGGATGCCGGGGATCAAACCCAGGCCGGCATTGGCCAGCCACGTGCAAGGCAAATGCCCTTTGCCTTGCACACTGGACTATCGCTCCAGCCCCATATACCACAACTTCTTGACCCATTTATTATTGAGTTTTGAGGTTGTTTCATATCCTGACTTTTGTACTAAGTATGGTGATGACCATAGTTGTATATATAGCCCTTCAAATTAATGATATTTATCCCACAAATGATTTTACTCCACAAATGATTTTTATTCCATCTTTACCACTGCCATATTTGCTGTGCTCATCAAGGACCACCAGTGGGATGACCAGGGCACAGGCCATCTGTCCTACGGCTATGTGGAGCAGCTGAAGGGTATGTCCTGAGTGTTAGGGCAGAGAACGACATCACACTCAGTGATGCTCAGGGGTTACTCCTGGCTCTGCACTCAGGAATTACTCCTGGCAGTCCTTAGTCCAGCAAGCTACTAAGATTATACTGCCCGCACGGCAGAGCCTGGCAAGCTGTCTGATGCATATTCAATATGCTAAAACCAGTAAAAAAAATGTTCATCTTCCTGACCCTGAAAGAGTGCTTAATATGGCAGCATTAAGAAGGATGAACAAAGAGGGCCTGATAAAATTTCAGGGCAATGCTAAGCTGCCAAAATGAACAAGGCCTAAAATGACACTCTGTGCTTTCAATACGCATACACTGGCAGTGGCAGCATAGATCAAGGACTTGATGGTGCAAAAGAAAAGATCAAGCATGACATCATTGGTCTGACTGCTACAAGGAAGCATCAATCGTATCACGCAGTTTTTGACACTGGAGAAGAACTGTTCCTCGGAACATGCGATGAAGGAGGCTTCTGTGGTGTCGGTGTCCTTGTCAACATGAACATGGCTGCTAACATTGATTCATTTGAATGCCTAACAAACCGGATAGGACGATTACACTTGAAGAGATGTGGCCCACTGCCAGCAATTTCTATCTTCGTTGTCGATGCACCAACATCCACATACTTGATCACTTGATCACTTGAATCCCATTATTCATCGATTTGCTGAAGCGGGCACCAGTAACATTTCCATTGGACCCTATCACATGCCAATATAGCCCAATGGCATCTGATTGATTGAGGAATATGAAGAGCCTCAAACAGTTCCTTCAGGATCTTAACAAAGGAGTCTGACCATTTTGTAGGTGGGCGCCCACGTGATATTTTGACATCCTGTGCGATCCAGTCGGTAACGGCTCTAGTCCAGCGGTTGTCTCCAAGTCGCATTACATGTCCAGCCCGTCTGATTTTCGAAGCCTTGGCAAATGAGACAGCGTCCCATTCTGGAATAGCGACGGAGGTCAGAACTCACTTGAGTGAGACATGATATTCCAAGCATAGCTCTTTCGATGCCTCTCTGGGAGACCCAAATAGTGTTATCATCCTGCTTTCATAGGGCCTAGGTCTCTGAGGCGTATGTTAATGCAGGGACAATGGTGGAGTCAAAGAGATGTTCCCAAAGCCAGAGGTTCTTTGTCCTTTTTAGCTATTTCTTCGATGCCTTTGAAGGCATTCCATGTCGCTCTCTTCCTCCTGCGCAGCTCAGGTTTTAGGTCATTCATCATGTTGACTTCTCGGCCTAAGTACACATAACTGCTGCATGCAGAGATCTTTGTTCCATTGAGAGTGAATGGGGCTTCTGGAACTAGTTCATTTTTCATGAGCATAGTTTTGTTGAGATTCAGCTGTATACCTATCTTTGCAGCGGCCGTGCAAAGCGGAAAGCTGGTTTCTGCTCTGCCGGGTGTACCTGTGTCTTAGGCTCAAACATTCCTGGGCTTGAAATACTCTCCTCTGAAGGGCGGGTCTCTGCTGGGTGGGTCCTTGTAGGCTGGGTTTCTGACAAGCCGGGCTGGAGACTGGATTATTCTGTGGGCTGGAAACTGGATTAATATACTGGGGGGGAGATCTTACCAGCTGCAGAGTGTGGATTGTGAACATCGCTGCCAGCAAGGTGTGGGGGGTTTCTCTGCGCTCCTCTGAGGCTCCATCGGGATAGTGGACTCGGGTTGGAAGTTGCTCTCGTGGTCCATGGAATGCAGGGGGTTCAATGGGGAAAGCTGGTTTCTGCTCTGCTGGGTGTACCATATACAAGGAAGAAGAAATTGAGCAATTCTATATAGAACTGGATGGGTTCTATAAAAAAGATCACACGTTCTTCTGTATCGCTGATGACATCGTTCTAATACACCAAATATTAGCCAAGTGGCACAAATGCTGACTGACTTTGACTGAGAATGTGGAAAGATAGGTCTCCAGCTGAATCTCATCAAAACTATATTCATGAAAAATGAACTAGTTCCAGAGGCCCCATTCACTCTCAATGGAACAAATATCTCTGAATGCAGCAGTTATGTGTACCTAGGTCGAGAAGTCAACACAATGAACAACTGAAAACCTGAGCTGTGCAGGAGGAAGAGAGCGGCATTGAATGCCTTTGAAAGCATCAAAGAAATCGCTAAAAAGTCAAAGAACCTCTGACTGGGCACATCTTTTAAACTCCACAGTTCTCCCTCATATGCCTCAGAGACCTGGGCCTTAGGGAAAGCAGGATTAGAATGCTAATCAGGTGTCTCAAAGAGGAATATTACACCTCACTCAAGTGAAAGAAGGAATCCGGAGCTCAGACCTCCGTCACTGTTCCAGAGTCAGGGATGCTGTATCAAAAATCAGATGGGTTGGACACGTAATGCGATTTGGAGAAGAACACTGGACTAGAGCCATTACCGACTGGATCCCATGGGATGTCAAAAGATCATGTGGCTTTCCACCTACAATATGGGCAGACTTCTTTGTCAAGACTCTGAACGAACAGTTTGAGGCTCTTCGTGTTCCTGAAGCAACCAGATGCCATTGTGCTACACTGGCACGTGAAAGGGTCAAATGGAAATATTACTTGTGCCCGCTTGAGCAAATTGATGAATAACAGGATATCAATTGATCAAGTGATTCCACAAACATTGAGAAAAGATGTATCAACACTTAAAATTTAAATAGTTAATTTTCTTGCATATTTATTTCATTTCAAACTATACTGAACTCTAAACATACAAAGCCAATATCATTTTTACTGAATTTATGGATATTTAGCTCCTCAAATTCAACTAATAGTCTTAAGTATATCTAAGCGAGCTATCTCTTCACAGTATGGATTTTAACTATCATCTCAATCTCTATGAATATTAGAAACCTGTGCTAGCATTCTCAAATATATTTTAAAAAATGCTTCTTCTGAATCAACTTTTGCTGATATAATGGCTGCCCAACCTCTAATTCCTAGGACCATTACTGGAAGAATACAGCTATCATCACCACATTTAGTCTCATTACCTCAAATTCTATCACCAGTACAACACAATTATCACTGATGCTCATAAATAATTCCACAATTTCTACCAAGTCTTCAGAAATTACTGTTTTTGTTTTGTTTGTTTGCCTAGAATTATATTAAAGTATGGTATTAGGACTGGGTATGTCTTGAAAGCTTAAAATTCAAATTATTAAGAGTATTCTATTCTATAGACAATTAAAACTCTAGAAACAATAAGTCTGCACACATTAAAAATTAAGTTTTAGGATTTTGTAAAAGTTTATATGGAATCTTCATAGTACTTAGAGATAAGACACTTATCTTTACTCATAGATGATGGTAATTGTTGGGGCGCTCCGCCGGGTCCCCGACAGTGCCGGGAAGCGAGTTCCCTTCTACCTCCGAGCCGGCGAGGAACGGATGAAAACTCAGGAATCCGATGCAGTTTTAAAAGGCTTTACTTATCACAGGTTCAGGCATACAAATCAGCAAAAGGAAAAACCCGATGCTTAGGATTCCAGGCTAGAACCCCAGCCACGTGTAGGCCAAGATGGTGACCACCATGTGTAAAAGCTTCAAGGGAATGAACGCTCACAAGGAGAGAGATCTCACAAGGAAGAAGAAGGAAGCGAGAGCGGGAACCGGCTAGTTTATATCCCTGTAACTCAGACCTTCCTCCCACTGTTATGGAAAGCAGGGAGGGTCCAATGCCCTTAGGTAATCCCCTCCCTGCACCTCACCTAGGGCCTTTACTGTGCTAATGTTTTGAGCCGAAATCTGCTTAGGAATGCTTTTGTAGTGTAGAGAAGGGGGTTTCTGAGATGGCATGTCTCTGTACCTTGACCAACACCAATGCCAGTTAAATATTTCTCCAAGCCTTTACAAGTCTCCTCTACTTCATTGTAGTTTTATATTTTAGTTGCCTTTGAGTATATCAGCGAGCCATGCTTGTTTGCTTGGAAGCAAACAGCATTTCTCTCTGGTCTAATTACTTAGGTGTCCTACGTGGCCAGGCTAATATGCTGGTAAGATCTAGCTAGTCCCACGATGATTGTGGTAGCATGGGAGAATATTTATACCAGCTAGTACAGCATACATGGTCGGATAAACTGCCACATTTAGACTACCCCCTTATCTACGGAGTGATTTGCGGGAGGCAATCCAGAGCAGATGCAGCGGCCCTTAGGAGTCCTGCAACAGTAATAAAACGTATTTTCTACATATAGAGAAAAGCATGAAATGGAATATGCAGAGAAATGGTTTCCTAGAGTTATATTTTCTCACCACAAAGCCTACACAAACTGTGATAAACATATTAAAAAGCAAATGCTTACAATTTCTTGTTTATTACTTGTGTGTTAAATGGAAATAACATTAGGTAAGTGGGTTTAGATTTAAGAAAGTTGTAGCGACCTGCAAGGGGGTGGGGAGTTTAATTAAGAAGGCCAGGGAGACAGTGAAGTGTGTAAGGTTATTGCCTTACACCTGGCCTATCTGGATTGGATCTCCAGCATTCTCAGATATTATTCATAAACAAAGAAAAGAGTAATCCCTGATCATAGACAAAAGAAAAAAATCAAAAAGGATGAAGTTAAGAATGAGGTATGGAGCCATTTTTCTCTTTGTTGCTTTAAAAGGAACATTTATTTCGGAAAAGCATTAGTCTTCTCAGCTTTATTTCCCAATTTCTCACTCATACATTTCTCACTCAAACATGAAATAAATGTTATAGTTCTCTTTCACACCTCTTTCTGATATTCCTAGAATGTCATTTACCTGTGCCTCTAGGAGTCACTGTGAGCAAACCAAATACAATGTCCTATTAAAAAGTTAACAAATAGGGGATCAGATTACCTATTCCCTATTATCTCTGTAAATACTCAAAAATTGATTCATTAAACTATTTGAGTAAAATTTGTACACTTAATTGTATATAAATTTTAACTTAAAACAGAACTAGGAAACAAATTTTATACTCCTGTTAAGGATCTCTTCTCTAGAATGTATGTACAAGTATATTAATGTCTTAAATACATAAATACAAAATTAATAATAGATGAATTTGAGTTAATGCAAGTTTAATAAAACATCTTTGTTTGATGTTTTGGGCAACACTCGGTGGTTTCAGGACTTATCCCTACCTCTCCTGCAAGGGAGCATTCCTGGCAGTGCTCAGAAGACCATGTTTGGGTTTAGAGCATCAAACCCAGGTCATCTTTTTGCAAGAAAAGCACTCCTATTAACTATGCTAATGCTCCTACTAGTAAAATTTTAATTGAAGCGTTGGTGATCACATACATTTCAACTTTCTGTATACTTGAAAATTTCCATTAAATATAGGAGATTCAAGCCAGAGAGATAGTACAGCAGGTAGACTGTTTGCCTTGCACATAGCTGCCCTAAGTTCTAATTCTGACATTCCATATAGTCTCATGAGCATACATAAGAGTAATTACTGAGCATGGAGCCAGGAGTAACACCTGAACATCAATGAGTGTGATGAAAACATATATAATGATGTTAATTCTTATACATAACTTAAGAAAAATATCTAATGTTTCCACAGCCATTTATCTAATGACACAATCTAATATATATGTGTGTGGGGAAAACAATATATACATATATATGAGACTAATTCTGATATATAACTTAAGAACAATATCTAATGTCTCCACAGACATTTTTTTTTAATTTTTCTCTTTATTTTTAATCCCCAAGGGCCTATTTTTTTTGTTTTTTTTTTTACAATTAAAAAGTTCATATTTGGGTTTTGGTCATACAGTGTAGCAGCACCCATCCCGCCACCAGTGCCCATCTCCCACCACCAACGTCCCCGGTTCCCTCCCCCTCCCCCCAGCCCTCCTCCATGGCAGGTTCTTTATTTCTTTCCATTTCTCTATCTTTCTCTTTTCCTTCCTCTCCAGACTATTTACACTGGAAGAGAGAAAAACTCGTTTTATGCAAATTGTCTCAATTATTAGTCCATGAAATGATACATGACTTCACATATATGTATATATATATTGCATGCTTTCAAAATTTTAAGATAATCATTCAGATGCACCTGATTTATTAAGTTATTAATGCAAGTGAAGTAATCCCTGAAAATCTTTTTTAATTTTATTTATTTAAACACCGTGATTTACAAAGTATTTGTACTTTGTACAAATACTGTATCGCTTTAAGCAATACAGTTGTAAGAAAGAAGCATAGTTCTGCACCAATTCCACTACCAGTGTGCCCACCACCCCCAGCAGAGAACCCACATTTCCCATCCACTACCATCCTTATCCCCTTCCGTGCTCCCTTTTATCACTTGTATCACTTATTTTCCCATTGTTCATAGATTTACTCGAGCAGGCACCAATAACATCTCCATGTGTCCTGTCACATTAGTGTGGCCCAAGGGCATCTGCTCTGCTCGCTCCAGGAATACAAAGAGCCTCAAACCATTCATTCAGATCATGGTAATGAGGTCATAATTTGTACTGGTTTTTGGCATATCAAATATTACACGAGCATCTTGCCAGGCTCTGCTGTGTGGGTGGGATACTCTAATTAGTAAGCTCTCAGTTTGTGCATTTACTGATGAACAGTGGCTGCACTAAATGGGGAGAGATCAGCTTTTCTCTTAGGTGGAGCTCTGACGAGTTGTGGAGTCCAGATGTTGAAAATGGCTGCCTTAGTTGTATGGGGGTTCCTCTGGCTTCTTGCAAGCCTCTATTGGGATGGCGGGCCAGGGTTACAACCCGCCTTCCCTCCTGGACTCCTCATGATCAGTTGATCACAGGGAGAGCAGGTAGCAGCTCTGCCTCATGTATCTTTACTCCCTTAGCTGGCATCAATTATGTTGATCATTACTGCCCATATAAGGGAATGATATTGACAAAGTCATGGCTTTTTTGTTTTTTCTGGGTTGTTTTGTGGGAGTCTGGTCAATTCAGTTTTTGGATTAACTTTCTGGGTTTTCAGAACACAGTGATTCTCTATTGTCAACCCAGGACTCACCTCACTTCACTTATGGACAACAACTATTTCACATTTATCTCAATTTCTATTTGAGCTTGTTTTACGCATACACTGAATAATGTACTCTATACTGCTCATTCGGGCCACTTCTCTAAACATAGTCATGAATATGGTCTTAGACAAAAGTTATTGGTGATTCTTAAAAACTCCATTGTGCCACCTGGCCCACTGTATAGAAAATTTTCAATATGTTCCCACACACCACACATTGTGTCCACACATTTGAGTTTCTATGAGATGTGATAGGATACATGTAAGATGAGTATACCAGGTTTTGCGATATAGTCTTGAAGTAGGGCTGTGTCCAGTTGTGAACTCTGGAACTTGAAGATGGCTGTGATTCTGTTGTGCAAGGTTTTCTGGCCACTGAGAGTCTGTCAGGGGTTGGGGACAGGCAAGGGCCAGAACCTGTCCCCCCTTCCAACCCCTGAAAATCTTATCACTTGATCACTTGACATTCCATCATTCTTCTATTTGCTTGAGCGGCACCAGTAACGTTTCCATTTGACCCTATCATAAAATGGCATGTCAGATTTCAGAAGGAAGAACTTTGGGAACAACGTATCCATCCTGCGGAATTTCAAAGAGATGTGAGTAGAAGTCATGGATAATCTTCCATTGCCTTTCTGTAAGATGTGATCAATCCATCAGGACATCAGAGAGCAGTCACGTGGTCTTATAGTTGGTGAAGAACAGGCAGGTGTTGCTAATGCTTTTTCACGGCTTCTGCTGAATGAGCCAGTATATCTGTTCTTCTCTCTTTGAGGTCTTCCTTTATCTCTTCTCTGCACTGCTTTGCAAGCTTGGATGTTAGCATTTGGTTGCCTGAGGCTCACGTCTTGCCATGTTGGTGAATGAGCTTGAGAGTTTTTGAAGACAGGCATCCTTTGTGGCTTTCTCTCTCGGCGTTCTTTGCATAGTCATGGACGTGCTGAACCAGTCGGTTGTATTCTTCGTTGATGTTGTCAATGATGGCATCTTCCCATGTTGCTGCAATGATGCCAAAGAGTTCCCAGTTGGTGGTCATTCTGGGAGTTCTTAAACTTTGCAGGCTTTTTCCCCTGTTGTGTGAAGTAGAATTTTGCATGAAGGAGACCATGGTCCAATCCTGTTTAGAATTTTGGGATGACAGTGGCATCAGTCAGGCAAAAGTGTTTATTGAATAAGATGCCAATTTCATTGTGGAACTTTTCACGAGGATATTCCCATGTCCAATGTTTTGATTCAGCCTTCTGGAACTGGGAGTTCCCGTGAATGGTCTTGGTGGACATGATAAACTCAGAAAATCTCTCACCCTGTTCGCTCCATTCTAGGGCATGGGTCCCGATGTGGAGTTCTTTGGCTGAACTTCTCGGTCCTATCTTATAAATTAACTTATAAATCTTATAAAATTATAAATGAAATTATGATTTAATTATAATTGAATCTTATAAATTAAATTAACTAGATGAACTAAGCTCCCTTGAATACAATCCTAATTACTGTTATTCTGATTGGAGTCCTCCACATATTCTTTTATTCATAATTATAAAATTCTTAATCACTATCTATCACTATCACTATCTTCCCGTTAATCATCTATTTGCTAGAGAGGGCACCAGTAATATCTCCATATGTCCTGTCTCATGCTAGTAGAACCCAAAGGCATCTGCTTGCTCCAGGAACATAGAGAGCCTCAAACCATTATATTAGGTCACGGGAATGACCTAATATAAATGTTACTGGTATTTGGCATATCAAATACTACACGAGCAGCTTGCCAGGCTTGCTGTGCGGGTGGCATACTGTTGTAGTCACCTCTAAATAAAGCATTTATAGATGAACCGCTCGGCCGCTAGCGGCCGCGATACCGAGTGGTGATAGTCTGGTCTGCTGGGTGGAGTTGTGACAAGAGGGAAGTCCGGATGTGGAAAATGGCAGGCCCCATGCAGTAGTGGAGGGTGGTCTGGCTTGTTGTGAGGCTCTGCTGAGGTAGCAGGCCAGGGCTAGAATCCGCCATGCCTCCCAGGCGCCTCACGAGCAGCTGGGCACAGGGAGAGCAAGGGAGCAGCTCTGCCCCATGTCTGAGAGTCTCTGGTTCGGCATACCTGGGCTGGATTGAAAAGAAACTGCTGCAGAGTGGGTGTGGATGATCCGGGCTGTGATAGTCTGGTCTGCTTGGTGGAGTGTGACGAGAGGGAAGTCTGGATGTGGAAAATGGCGGGCCCCATGCAGTAGTGGAGGGTGGTCCGGCTTGTTGTGAGGCTCTGCTGAGGTGGCAGGCCAGGGCTAGAATTCGCCATGCCTCCCGGGCACCTCACAAGCAGCTAGGCACAGGGAGAGCAAGGAGCAGCTCTGCCCATGTCTGAGATTAAAATTCTTAATCAAATTTTAAAATCTATAACATATCACTTCACTTGTATCACTTGTCTTCCCTTTGTTCATCAATTTTCTTGAGTGGGCACCATTAACATCTCCATATGTCCTGTCACATGCCAGTGTAGCCCAATGGCATCTGCTCTCTCCAGGAATATAAAGAGCTCAAACCATTCCATGAAGCCATGAGGTCTATAATTGAGGTTAAGCCCAGCCCAGGCATGCCTGATCCAGAGACTCGCATAAACAGGGCAGAGCTGCTACCGGCTCTCCCTGTGCCCAGCTGATCACAAGGCAAAATGGCCAGCCCTGGCTCACCATCCCAGAAGAGCCTTGCAAGAAGCCAGAGGAACCCCCACACCATGAGGGCCTGACATTTTCCACATACTGACTCTCTAGCCCGTCAGAGCTCCACCCAGCAGAGCAGCTGATCACGAGCCCTGCTTGTCAGAGACCCACCCTACAGTAGTCTTTTTTCAAGCCCAGCCCAAGTATGCCTTATACATAGACTCACATACATGAGGCAGAGCTGCTACCGTCTCTTTCTATGCCCAGCTGATCACCAGGCACCTGGGAGGGAAGGCATGTTCCAACCCTGGCCCACCATCTCAGCAGATCCTCGTAAGAAGCCAGTGGAACCCCCATATCGTGAGGGCCTGCTGTTTTCCACATTTGGACTCCCCAGCTCATCTGAGCTCCACCCAGCCAAAGAGTTGGTCACAAGCCCGGCTCATTAGAGACCCACCCTATTACATATACTCACATATAATGTATTTTACACTGCATAATGTATTTTTACATTTATATACTCGTTTAACATAATATTATTTTGATAATAAAACAAGAAAAGGTGAAGAAATGCAGCTAGAAATTAAGCATACCTAAATTTCTGAACATCTAGAAGCAGTACATTATAATAAAATATAATAGAAAAGAGGGTCAAAAAATTTAAAGTCCTGGGGCATCTCAAAATTAAGGTACTTAATAAAATCATATAATTTTAATTAATTTGCTAATTTTAAGATTAAATGTGTTCTATGATTAAATTATGAATCTCCTACTGTTAACATTAGAGAAGATATATATCTAAATAAACAAAAACATAATGTGAACCCAAGATCCTGACATAAATGTTAACCAAATAGATACCAAATGAGGGGTGGAGGCATGACACACAAGGAGATGAGATAAGGTAAAGACTTTTCCTTGAAAGTTGTTAAAGAAAACAACAGCATTTCTGACATTAAGACAGTATTTCCTTCACCCAAAAACCTGTCTTGGATATGTCCTATGTTTGGCTATCAAAACTATAATTTTGAGCTTTATAGAGGAATATATAGAGATTAGTATTTTAAGAACAAATGGAAAACATGCAAGAGAAAGCAAATCTCATTATGATTCAAGTCAGCGTAGCACTAAAGTGTGCATGACCTTTACGATTAGAAATTGATGACCTCAACTCATAAAAAGGCAGCATTATGTATTGTTCTGTTACTGGCACATTTATTTTGTTGATTATCTCGTATGTTTTCAACTCAGAGGTTCTTTGAAGCAAAGGTGAGGTAGAGGACATTTTACTTTGGTAGTGGAGGAATTACCTCTTTGAACTATACAGGCTCTACTAAGAGGAAGTCTTCAAAAATACATTTTTATTCTATTTCCTCTTTCACTATTACCATTACTTTTACTAATAATTGCTACCATCTCAGAACATAAAATATAAAACCAAAGAACTTAAAAAGTTGTTAAATATTTTTAAATGAGTAAATAAATGCAACTATAAAATGTATAGATATAATATTTCTAGTAATAGTCAATATTTCATTCCCCCAAATATTAAGGTAGAAAACTTCTAATCAACATATAAATTCGTCTAGTGTTTTTTTTTTTGTATATGGAGGTCTCATTTGCTGAGAGGAGTCAAGGCATTGTTGAGGATCTCACATAGGCTGCTTACACAAAAGTCCTTAGGCAATCACTTATATGATCATCCCACATCTAGATTCGTTAACTTTCTAAGTTTTTCACATTGTACAACAAGAAACCTTGTAATATATGTTTTAATAAATATTGCCTTTAAGGGGCTCAGATCAATAATAAAGCTGGTGCATTTGCCTTGCAAGTAGCAAGCCCAGGTGTAATCCCTATAGAGAGTTTGTATTTCAAGTAGCGAGCCCAGGTTTAATCCCAGTCACCCTATGTGGTTCCCTTAGTGCAGAGTCATGAGCCATGAGGCAGGAATGACATGAAAAGCACAAATAAAATTAATATTGACATTTAACCTAAAAAGATAATATGAGTATTAGAAATATAGTATCTTTTATCTACTGATGGAATTAAAAGATCTCCCTGTGGTTAAATTGCTAAATGTTCAGTAGAATTTAACAATAAAAATTCTAATTTCAAGGACAACTCAATTTACTATAATTACTTCAGTGAGTTTTTGGTTAAAGTGATTTTCACACACACATAATCATTTCTGTCATGTCTTAGTATTTAATATGTACTTATGCATGATAAGTGGTAAATGACTACTAATAAATAACAAATGCCAAGACAAAGCAAAATTCACATGACTAAGACAATTTTCAGAGAGTTGGAAGTAGTCGGATATAAAATAATAAAGTAAATGGATATAAAATAATGGTCATATTTCCCCAAATAATTTAACAAGAAAGATATTTTTATATGCTTCCAAATATAATTTGAGAAACTGTTTCAATGTAAATTTTACAATTTGAATAGGTTTGAATTTGTATTTTATTCTGGAATAATTTTATACAGAGTACTTCAAGTCTATAGAAAGAACATAAAGGCAAAGTAAGCAAAATAAAATTGATTAAAAATGCATCATTACAAAAAGGTATGTGGATATTATATTGTATAATGTTATGATATTAAGTAATTATTTTCATTGATAAAATTATCAAAATGAATGGTTGGGAGGATAGAGAGAGTACAGTGGGAAATCACATGTCTTAAAAACAGCTGAATCAAAAAATAATGATAATAAAATCTCCTAAAACAAAAAAAACAGCTGACATGAGTTTGGCCCTGAAAACCCTTGAGTCTCCCAAAACAGCCAGAAGTGATCCATGATTGCTAAACCAAGAGTCAGCCCTTGATGAAGGGGGATTATCTCCATATCTTAGAAATCACTTGATCACTTGAATCCCTTTATTCATCGATTTGCTCGAGTGGGCGCTAGTAACATTTCCATTTGACTCTATCATATGCCAGTGTAGCCCAATGACATCTGGTTGCTTCAGGAATATGAAGAGCCTCAAACTGTTCGTTCAGTGTCTTGACGAAGAAGTCTGACCTTCTTGTAAGTGGGCGGCCATGTGATTGTTTGACATCCCCTGGGATCCAGTTGGTAACGACTCTAGTCCAGGGGTCGTCTCCAAATCTCATTACATGTCCAGCCCATCTGATTTTCCATGCCTTGGCAAGTGACACAGCATCAATGACTCTAGAACAGCAATGGAGGTTGAGCTCAGGATTCCTTCTTTCACTTGAGTGAGGGGTGATATTCCGAGCATAGCTCTTTTAATTCCTCTTTGAGAGACCCGAATAGCATTCTGATCTTTGTTTCCTAGGGCCACAGGTCTCTGAGGCATATGTTAATGCAGGGAGAAGGTGGAGTTGAAGAGATGTACCCAGAGCTAGTTTATTTGTCTTTTAGCTATTTGTTTGATGCTTTTGGAGGCATTCCATGCTGCACTCTTCGTCCTGTGCAGCTCAGGTTTTAGGTCGTTCATCATGTTGACTTCTCAACCTATGTACACATAACTGCTGCAATCAGAGATGTTTGTTCCATTGAGAGTGAATGGGGCCTCTGGAACTAGTTCATATTCAATATGCCAAAACCAGTAATATTAGAAATAACAGGATAAACTAGTAATAATGATAATTAAGTTTCGTATTCTATATTAAACAAATAAAAATTCATATAATCTTGCAGAGTGATTGTACCAAAAAAATTATTTTTAGGAAATAGCTATTTATGTGGTTGCTGTTGTTTCAAGAGCAACATTTATATTAACATTTATATTATATATTATATATATAACATTTATTTATAACATTTATAATATATAATATTTATATTATATATTATATATAACATTTATATTTATATTAACATTTATATTAACATTTATATTACTGTTTTTCTTTACCCTCGCTGTTACTTTCCATCCAGTGTGAGGAACTTTTCCTTTGTAGAAAAACTGAGTTGAGGGGCTTAAAAAATAGTACAGCCTATAGAGTGTTGGCCTTGCACCCTACCTGACTTCTATCCCCAACACCCCATATGATTACCCAAGCTCAATCTTCAGCACCACTTATGGTGCCTTGCACCCTCCAGGAGTAATCCTTGAGCACAGAGCCAGGTGAAGTCTGTGCACAGCCTGTTATGTCCCATATGAGAAAAAAATAGAAAAAAGAAAGAAAAACTGAGTGGAAATATGAAGAGAATATTTCAAAAATTTTATCAATAATTCTGGCCTGCCACCCCAGCAGAGCCTCGCAACAAGCAAGACAACCCCGCCACTCCATGAGGCGGACCATTATCCACCATTATCCACATCCGGACTTCCCTCTCATCAGAATTCCACCGAGCAGAAGAGTCTATTATAGCCTGGTCCACGTGTCCACTTGTAGCCAAGCGGTTCATCAATAAATGCTGGATTTAGAGGTGACTACAAGAGTATGCCACCCTCATGGCAGAGCCTGTCAAGTCTCCTGTGTTGTATTTGATATGCCAAATACCAGTAACAATTATAAACCTCATTCCCGTGACCTGATAGAATGGTTTGAGGCTCTTTATGTTCCTGGAGCAAGCAGATGCCCTTGGGTTCTACTAGCATGAGATAGGACATATGGAGATGTTACTGGTGCCCACTCGAGCAAATTGTTGATGAACGGGAAGACAGTGATACAGTGATCAATAATTATCTGTAGGCATAAAACATTCAGAGACACTATTTTGATTCAAAAAGGAATAAAACTTAACCTGTTACCAGGAAAAAGTAAGCCAGGCATTCTGCTATATAGTCTATTGGGTTATTCTACCTTTGAGGCATTCTTGCTTCAAATTTTTAAATCATTTTTTCCACCAAGAAATTAGGAAAACAGAGAGTTTGGAAGTTCATTAAACTGTTGATCCTTTATCAATAGACATGAAAGCTATCAAATATAGAAGAATTTGATACCAAAGGGATATGTGACTATGTGTAGAAATTTTGTAGAAGGTTGTAGGAGAAAATAGATGGGATCTATGTAACAAAAATTTGAAGTGTAGAACCAAGGATGCTGAGAACTAAGACAGGATACCTGGAGGGATAATTTAATACAAAATAAGAAAAGGAAAATCTGATCAATAATTCAAGGGTTGTAGAGTATTTGAGCAAAATATAAAGTTAAAAATATTCATAAATACTGGCAAGAAATATATCATAAATAAATCTTGATAAATAATTTTAGGAAAGTGGTGAATGGATATGCTTGCCTGTGGTGGGTTTAGTAAGAAGAGGTAAGAAGTGAGATGAGAGTCCGATATTCATGCAGATTGGTTTTAACATAAAGAAGAAATATAACAATGAGCAGAATGGTTGAAGAATAAAGGCTTTCAAATGTTTAAATGCTAACAGTATGAAAGAAGAGATTAAAGATGATAAATCACCCACTATAAATTTAATTCCCATCATAAATAATGAAACTTAAATAGCATTATATATATATGGCATATTTATATATGACTAGACTCATTGTTCAAATATTTATATATATTTTGACAGTAAATATGCAGTGAGATACATTTACAAACAAAATATACATAATCTCTGACCTCGCAGACCTTGATTCTATAATAGAAATTAGCTTTTAAATGTATAAATACTTATGTGTTTATTTTATAATTTTTTGTCACACTCAGCAGTGCTGGACCAATTTCCTGCTCTTTGTTCAAGTGTCACTCATGCTGGTGTTCAGGAGACTGAACCTAGGCCTCCTGCATACAAAACATGCACTCAACTCATTATGATTCTCTGAGCAATGAATTTGACAATGATTATGAGCAATCATTATAAATACTAAAAGCAAGCAATGAGACAGTGATAATCCTTACCTGGATTAAAACATAAATGTGACATTGTCATGTCTTTAAATGTGCAAGTGTTGAAAGAACAAGCAGAGGTTTCAGCATAGATTAGTTTCTTCTGGCCATTGTCACTCACTAAAGACTGCACTGGAAACCTATTCTCTAATATTGGGAAATATATACAATAAAAATATCTGTTTTAGAATAAAATTTTTTCTAAATTTTATTCTACATTTTATTCTATGTTGACACAAACTATGAGTCGGTGTAAATAAGTAATTTATTTCTTCAACAGTAAGACAAATGTCTGTTACTATTTGGATAAGAAAAGAAAACTAAGTCATGGGAGAGAATTGAAAGCAAGGTTAAATTTATTTCAAGGCAGATCAGGACAAAGAATTGAGAAAATCTGATAAATTCTTTGAGCACTTTAAGAGGGACTGAATAAAGGGAGAATAACAAAACATTTCCTACCTACTAGAATGTAGGTATGAATGATGATATGCTCTGAAATAGCGCCTTTTCCACTGGTAAAACTTTACAAGAAGAAAACAAACAACCCCATCAAAAAATGGGAAGAAGAAATGAACAGAAACTTCAGCAAGGAAGAAATTCAAATGGCCGAAAAACATATGAAAAAATGCTCATCATCACTAATCATCAGAGAGATGCAAATCAAAACAACAATGAGATATTATTTTACACCACAGAGACTGGCACATATTCAAAAGAGCAAGAACAACAAGTGCTAGCGTGGATGTGGAGAAAAGGGGACACTCATGCATTGTTGGTGGGAATGCCGGCTGGTACAACCTTTCTGAAAAACAATATGGACATTCCTCCAAAGACTAAAAATTGAACTCTCATTTGACCCAGCCATACCACTCCTGGGAATATACTCTGGGAAGCCAAAACTACGCAAAGGAAACACCATCCCTACTTTTATGTTCATAGCAGCATTATTCACAATAGCCAGAATCTGGAAGCAACCAGAGTGCCTAAGAATCGATGACTGGCTAAAGAATCTTTGGTACATCTACACAATGGAATACTATGCAACTGTTAGGAAAAATGAAGTTATAAAATTTGCCTATAAATGAATGGACATGGAGAAGATTATGTTGAGTGAACTTAGCCAGGAGAGAGATAGATACAGAATGACTGCATTTATTTGCATAACATAAATATATATGTACATATTATGATACCAATATCCAAGGTCAAGTGAAACATATATCAGGAGGTCTTGTCAAAGGTGGAAATTATCAAAAACATGTGGGAGTCAGAGGCTGGGTAAGACAGAAAATGGAACAGTGTGCTAACAATTGTCGAGGGTACTAATACCTCCTAGAACTGAGCATTAAATAGAGGCAAAATGATACACATAACAACCCTTTAATGTATGTTCTGTAATCCATAGTCTGGAAGGGAAGGAAAAGCGAAAGAGATAGAAAGGGAAAGAAATAAAGAACCTGCCATGGTGGAGGGGTGGGGGAGGGTGGAGGGAACCGGGGACGTTGGTGGTGGGAGATGGGCACTACTGGAGGGATGGGTGCTTGAACACTGTATGACCAAAAGCCAAATATGAACTTTTGATTGTATATCTTTGTACTTGAAAAAAATAAATAAATAATTAAATAAACTAAAAAAAAAAAAGAAATAGCGCCTTTTCAGGAAGTTTATAAATAAAAATACTTAGGCCTATTTCTATCTATAAAACCAAGTGCAACACTTTGTCCACTCACAGTCAAGTAAATAGTTGTTTAACAAACTACTTATATATATTATCACTGTATCACTGTATCACTGTCTTCCCGTTCATCACCTATTTGCTCTAGTGGGCACCAGTAACATCTCCATATGTCCTGTCTCATGCTAGCAGAGCCCAAGGGCACTTGCTTGCTCCAGGAACATAAAGAGCCTCAAACCATTCCATCAGGTCATGGGAATGAGGTCTAAAATTGTTACACGTATTTGGCATATCAAATACGACACAGGTAGCTTGCCAGGCTCTGCGGTGCGGGTAGCATACTCACGCACGGCATTATATAGTATAATCTATATATAAGCGGAAGTGCGGTTATATATATACTATATATATAGTATATATATAGATTATACTATATATATATACTATATATACTATATATACTATATATACTATATATATAGTATATGTATATACTATATATATATAGTATATATATAGATATATAGTATAATCTATGTATAAGCAGCCGTGCGGTTCATCAATAAATGCTGGACTTAGAGATGCCTACAAGAGTATGCTACCTGCACGGCCGAGCCTGGCAAGCTACCCGTGTTGTACTTGATATATATGCCAAAGACCAGTAACAATTATTGACCTCATTCGGAATTGATTGAGGCTCTTTATGTTCCTGGGCAAGCAGATGCCTTGGGCTCTACTAGTATGAGACAGGACATATGTAGATATTACTGGGGCCCGCTCAAGCAAATTGATGATGAACGGGAAGACAGTGATACAGTGAATCTATATATACTCTTGCATATATAGATTATACGCAACCATATTGTTATTTGCTTTTCTGAGCCACTTCATTTAATTTTTTTGGCCTTTTATAAAACTAATGTAGTTCTGAGGTCCTACATTTTTGCATATTTTAATTTTTTATTATACCACTATGAGTTATACAAAGATGTTCATGATGAAGTTTCAGTCATACTTGGTTCCAGCACCTGTCCCTCCATCCCTATTCTCACCACCAATGTCCCCAAATTTCCTCCCCTTCCCCAAGCCTGCCTCTGTAACAGGCACTTTTCCTTTCTCTCTCTCTCTCTCTCTCTCTCTCTCTCTCTCTCTCTCTCAAAATCTCGGTTTCACCCTTCTATAACACATTGTAGCTTTCCCTAAGACATTTGGGGATTATCATGAAAATAGCTTTGTGTATACATTCAATGCTCAGTTCTAGTCTGGCCTTACCATTTCCCACAATTAGTGGAACACTAGTATATATTTATATCCCACTAATAAATGCATTCATTCTACAGATGTCCTTTACCTTCTAATTAACTAGGCATGATAACTCCATGTCTATGCATTTTAAATTGAGTGTTAAAATGGAGCTTCTCAGACTCCATCTGCCCCCGACGCCCAGCAGCTCCCCGCTCTCCCCAACAGGTGCGTACCCGCGGCGGGCAGTCCCCAATGCACCCCCTTCCAGCATAAAGGGCTGGGGCTTTGCGAAGGGGACCAAGCCACACCCAGCTTTTTCGAATCTTCCACTGGACTACCTCCACCCTGACCCCCTGATTCCAGAACCACCCAGCAACACTCCAAAATCAAAACTGCACTGACGCTTAGCACGTCTGCGAAGTAATATCTATCTACCTGAAATACTACTGAGCATTTGCCGCTACATTCTTTGCTATACATCCCTAACTTCAAAGTTATTCAGGCACCTACTAATTCTATTTAGTAGACACCCCAAACACACATTTTCAACCTACGATAGTCATAATGGTAAAGCAACACAGAATCCTTCAAGTTCTATGATTGAAGTCATTAATACAGATGAGTCAAGCAATAACGATGAGCTATATAACCTCTCTGAAAAGGAATTTGGGAAGGAACTGTTGAAGATTCACAAGGAACTCAAAGAAACAATGGAATACAAAGTCAATAAAATACAAGAGGACATGAGAGCAAAATTGAGTAAATTTCAGAACAAAGTACAAGCAGAAATGACAGATATTAAAAATGAGGTAAGTGAACTGAAAAACACAGAGGAGGGCATCCAAAGCAGAGTAACAGCTATTGAAGAAAGAATTAGTGATCTCAAAGACGAGGTTCAGAGATTCTGTAGACAACACCAGAAGATGGAGAAAAGACTCACAATCAACGAACAGAAAACCAGAGAAAATCGGGATGAAGCCAAAAAGGAACAACATACACATCATTGGGGTCCCAGAAGGGCAAGAAGAAAACCCTGATGGAGAAGAAACTGTCAAAGCCATCATCGCTGAGAAGTTCCCTGAACTGAAAAAAGCATGCTCCCAGATACAGGAGGCCCGTAGGATACCAGCTAAAAGAAACCCTAATAAGAATACTCCAAGACACATCCTTATTAAAATGACAAAAACGATAGACAGAGATAGAATACTGAAAGCAGCAAGATCTAAGAAGTAAATCACATACAAAGGAGCATCCCTGAGATTTACAGCAGACTTCTCAGATGAAACACTCCAAGCCCGAAAACGATGGTGGAATATTGTGAAAAGACTTAATGAACTGCAAGCTTCAACAAGAATTCTTTACCCAGCTAGACTTACTTTCAGATGTGAAGACACACAACTTCACAGATAAACAACAATTCAGGAAATTCATAGACTCAAAACCAACTTTAAAAGAAGGATTGAAGGGTCTATTGTAAAATAAGACAACCCAAAACCACAACAAATTTAAACAGGAAGATGGCACAAAAATCCAATGATAATAATATCTCTCAACGTCAACGGTCTAAATGCACCAATTAAGAGACATAGGGTGGCAAAATGGATTAAAAAACTGAATTCAACATTCTGCTGCCTACAAGACATCTGAATAATCAGAGCAAACACAGACTCAAAGTCAAAGGCTGGAAGACCATTCTCCACGCAAAGAACTCCTCCAAAAAAAATGGGTGTGGCCATACTGTGTCTGACAATATGGACTTCAGCTGAAAAAAGGTTAAAAGGGACAATGAAGGCCATTTCTTAATAATTAAGGGGTATGTATATCAGGAAGAAATCAACTACTAAACATACATGCACCAAACGAGGGGCCAGCAAAATACTTAAAACGACTATTAATAGACCTCAAAGAAGATATTAACAGTAGCACAATAATAGTCGGAGACTTCAACACTGCCTTATCGACTATGGATAGATCGACGAGACTGAAACTCACCAGGGAAATCTTGATCACTTGAATCCCTTTATTCATTGATTTGCTTGAGCGGGCGCCAGTAACATTTCCATTGGACCCTATCACGTGCCAATGTAGCCCAATGGCATCTGGTTGATTCAGGAATATGAAGAGCCTCAAAATGTTCATTCAGGCTCTTTACAAGGAAGTCTGACCATCTTGTAGGTGGGCGGCCACGTGATCTTTTGACATCCCGTGGGATCCAGTCGGTAATGGCTCTAGTCCAGCGGTTGTCTCCAAATCGCATTACATGTCCAGCCCATCTGATTTTCGATGCCTTGGCAAATGAGACAGTGTCCCTGATTCTGGAATAGCAACGGAGGTCAGAACTCCAGATTCCTTCTCTCACTTGAGTTGAGGCGTGATATTCTAAGCATAGCTCTTTCGATTCCTCTCTGGGAGACCCGAATAGCATTCTCATCCTGCTTTCGTAGGGCCCAGGTCTCTGAGGCGTATGTTAATGCAGGGAGAATGGTGGAGTCGAAGAGATGTGCCCGGAGCCGGAGGTTCTTTGTCCTTTTAGCTATTTCTTTGATGCCTTTGAAGGCATTCCATGCTGCTCTCTACCTCCTGCGCAGTTCAGGTTTTAGGTCGTTCATCTTGTTGATTTCTCGACCTAGGTACACATAACTGCTGCATTCAGAGATGTTTATTTCATTGAGAGTGAATGGGGCCTAGGAACTAGTTCATTCTTCATGAACATAGTTTTCTTTAGATTCAGCTGTAGGATATCTTTCCACATTCTCGGTCGAAGTCAGCCAGCATTTGTTCCGCTTGGCTAATGTTTGGTGTTATTAGAACCATGTCATCAACGAAGCAGAGGTGGTGTAGTTGCCGACCATCTATCTTCACTCCCATTTCTTCCCGTTCTAATTGTCACATGATGTTCTTGAGGGTGGCACTGAAGAGTTTTGGTGAAATGGTATCACCCTGTCGAACCCCTCTTTTCACATTAATGATCACTTCTTTGTAGAATGGTGAGATCCTGCTGGTAAATCCGTAATACAGCTCACAAAGGATCTTGATGTATTGGGTTTGAAAACCCTGTTTGGCTAGGGCTTCGATGACTGCTTCAGTCTCCACAGAATCAAAGGCTTTCTGTAAATCAATGAACGTGAGACAGAGCGGCATCTTGTACTCCCTCTAAAGCTCGATGAGCTTGGCTACTGTGTGGATATGGTCGATTGTGCTGAATCCTTTCCGGAAGCCTGCTTGCTCGCATGGTTGTCCTTCATCTAGTGTTCTGCTAATCCTGTTCAGGATGACTAGGGAAAACAGCTTGTAGATGACGGACAACAGGCAGATGGGGCAATAGTTGCCGATGTCGTGAACATCTCCCTTCTTGAACAGTAGAACTGTCCTGCTGGTTTTCCATTGGGGGGGCACCATTCAGACAGGTAGCGTGTGAAGAGCTGAGCTAGTGTATTGATGAGTACTGATGGCAGATTCTTCAGGTGTTCGGGTCTGACTTTGTCTACATTGGGAAATACTGGACCTGAATGAAGAAATAGAAGAAAGAGAGCTGGTTGATATATACAGGGCTTTTCATCCCAGAAAAGCTGAATACACATTTTTTTTCCAGTGCATATGGAACATTCTCCAAGATAGACCATATACTGAGCCACAAAGCATACCTCAACAAAAAAAAAAGATAGAAATTGTGTTGACTATCTTTTCAGATCATGATGCACTGAAAATAGTAGTTAACCATTCACAGAAGCAGGGAGTCAAACCAAACACCTGTGAACTGAACAGCTCACTGCTGAACAATAAATGGGTCATAGAAGAAATCAAATAGGAAATCCAAAGATTCCTAGAAATAAATGACAATGAAGATACCAACTATCAGAACTTGTGGGACACAGCAAAAGCTGTGTTAAGAGGAAAGTTCATAGCTCTGCAAGCATTTACCAGGAAACAAGAAAGGGCCCACATAAATAACTTGACCTCACATCTGAAAATATTAGAAAAACACCAACAAAAGAAGCCCAACACAGGCAGAAGGAAGGAAATAATAAAACTTAGGGAGGAAATCAACGAGCTGGAAACCAAAAAAAACAATCCGAAAGATTAATGAAACCAAGAGCTGGTTCTTTGAAAAATTAAACAAGATAGACAAGTCACTGGCAAGACTTGTAAGGACAGGGAAAGAGAGAAGCCAAATAAACAGAATCAGAAATGAAAATGGTGACATCACAACAGAAAAGATAGAAATCCAAAAGATCATTAAAGATTACTTGAGAACCTGTATGCCACGAAACATGAGAACCTAAAAGAAATGGATAAATTCCTGAAGTCCTAAAACCTCCCATGATTGAAACAAGAAGACCTCCAATACCTAAATAAGCCTATTGCCATCAAGGAAATTGAAACAGTAATTAAAAGTTTGCCCAAACACAAAGCCCAGTTCCAGATGGGTTCACTAGCGAAGTCTACCAAACCCCTAAGGAGGACCTACTGTCTGTCCTGTTCAAGCTCTTCCAGGAAAATAGAAGAAACAGATACACTCCCAAACAGCTTCTATGAGGCACACATCACCCTGATACCCAAAGCAGGGAGCGACAACAAAAAGAAGGAAAATTACACACCAATCTCCTTGATGAACACAGATGCAAAGATCTTCAACAAAATACTAGCAAACAGAATCCAAAGACTCATCAAAAAGATCATACATCATAACCAAGTAGGATTCATCCCAGGAATGCAAGGATGGTTCAACATTCCCAAATCAATCAACATAATACATCATATCAATAAGAGAAATATTAAAAACCATATGATCCTATCAATAGATGCAGAAAAAGCGTTTGACAAGATCCAGCACCCATTCATGATTAAAACCCTCCAAAAATGGGAATTGAAGGAAGCTTCCTCAAGATGGTCAAAGCCATCTACCAAAAGCCCACAGCGAGTATCATTCTCAATGGGGAAAATTTAAAGTCTTCCCCTTAAGATCAGGAACACAACAATGTTGCCCTCTCTCACCACTTTTATTCAATATAGTACTGGAAGTACTCTCCATAGCAATCAGAGAATAAAAAGGACATTAAGGGCATCCAGATAGGCAAGAGAAATCAAGCTATCATTATTTGCAGATGACACGATATTATACTTAGAGAACTCTAAACTCTCGACCCAAAAACTCTTAGAAACAATAGATGTATATAGTAGAGTGGCAGGGTACAAAATCAATACCCAAAACTTGGTGGCTTTCCTATATACAAATAACGAAAGAGAAGAAAAGGATATTAAGAAAGCAATTCCATTCACAATTGTAACACAGAAAATCAAATACCTAGGAATCAGCTTAACCAAGTGTGTAAAGGACCTATACAAAGAGAACTACAAAACACTGCTTCAAGAAATAAAAGAGGACACGAGGAAATGGAAACACATTATCTGCTCATGGGTGGGGAGAATTAACATTGTCAAGATGGTAATACTCCCTAGAGCTTTGTACAGATTCAATGCGGTTCCTATAAGAATACCCATGACATTCTTCAAAGAAATTGACCAAACACTCCTGAAATTTGTATGGAATAATAAATCCCCACGGATAGTAAAGCAATCCTTGGGAAAAAGAAGATGGGAGGCATCACCTTTCCTAATCTCAAACTGTACTACATAGCAGCAGTAATAAAAACAGTGTGGTACTGGAATAAAAAAAGACCTGTGGATCTATGGAATAGAGTTGAGTATCCTGTCACCCACCCTCAAAGACATGATCAGTTAATCTTTCATAAAGGTGCAAAGAGTCCAAACTGGAGTAAGGAAAGCCTCTTCAACAAGTGGTGCTGGGAAAACTGGACAGCTACATGTAAAAAATGAATTTGGACCTGTGTCTAACACCTTGCACAAAAATCAGATCAAAATGAATTAAAGATCTCAATATCAGACCTGAATCCATAAAGTACATTGAAGAAAATATAGGAAAAATCCTCCACGACATTGAAACCAAAGACATATTCAAAGGTAAAACACCACTAACAAAGCAACTAGAAGAAAAGATAAATATATGGGACTACATGAAACTAAAGAGCTTCTGCACCTCAAAAGATACAGTGACTAAGATACAAAGGCAGTCCACATAATGGAAAGAATATTCACCCAATACCCATCTGATAAGGGGGGTGGTTAATATCCAGGATATATCAGGCACTGGTACAGCTATATAAGAAGAAAACAGCCAACCCCATCAAAAAAATGGGGAGAAGATATGAACAGAAAATTTGACAAGGAAGAAATTCGAATGGCCAAAAGGCATATGAAAAATGCTCATCATCACTAATCATCAGAGAGAATCAAATCAAACAACAATGAGATATCACCTCACACCACAGAGACTGGCCCATATTCAAAAGGGTAAAAGCAACAAGTGCTGGCGTGGATGTGGGGAAAAGGGGACTCTCATACATTGTTGGTGGGAATGTCAACTTGTACAACCTTTCTGGAAAACAATATGGTCATGCCTACAAATACTAGAAATTGAGCTCCCTTTTTGACCCAGCCATACCACTCCTGAGAATATACCCTGGGAAGCCAAAAACACACAGCAGAAACACAATCCGCACTTTTATTTTCATAGCAGCACTATTCACAATAGCCAGAATCTGGAAACAACTAGTATGCCTGAGAACTGATGACTGGATAAAGAAACTGTGGTACATCTAAACAATGGAATACTATGCAGCTGTTAGGAAAAATGGAGTTATGAAATTTGCCTATAAATGGATGAACATGGAAAGGATCATGTTGAGTAAAATTAGTCAGAAGGAAAGAGAGAGACATAGAATGACTGCATTTATTTGCATGACATAAATATATCAGGTGGTCTTACCAAAAGTGGAAATCACCCCAAACGTGAGGGAGTCAGAGGTTAGGTAAGACAGAGAAGGAAACATGTGTGAATAAATGTCAAAAGAACTGATACCAACATAGAACTGTGCATTAAATACAGGCAAAAAAAATGCACACGATGGCTTCCAAGTGTATGTAGTGCAACCCACAATGTGCAGGAGAAGGAAGGGAGAGAGAGGGAGAAAGAAAAGAGATAAAGAACCTGCCATTTAGGCAGGCTATGGGCATAGGGAGGGAATTGGGGACATTGGTGGTGGGATATGGGCATTGGTGGAGGGCGGGTGCTGGAACACTATGTGACCGAAACCTCCAAACATGAACAACGTTGTAATTGTATATCTCACGGTGGTATAATATAGTATTTAATTCAAAAAAAATAAAAGGGAGGAATAAAGAATGAAATTTGTTTTAAAAAGTGAAAGAGGAGTAAGATAGTTTTCTAATTAAGAAATAATTAAAATGGCAGATGAAGACAGAGGAGAAAATAAAGAAATTTAGTGAAAAAAAATGGGGCTTCTTAATTTTAAACACTTTCTTCTTTAACGATCTCATGTGAGTCATCAAGTATTTTCTTATACTTTTCCATACTAATGTATTATTTAGTACATTTGTATCAATTTTTATAAGATTAATGTTTTTAAAATGTCTATAAATTCAATGATCTGATATGTGAAAACTCATGTAAAGAATGCTTTAGTTTTCTGTTTTATTCTCATTTCCTCACTTTTTTAGAGAATTATTTCCACAAAATTTTAAACATCACTCCATTTTATTGACTCATAAAAATATGAGTTCATATATTCAGCCACTCTCTTTAGCCAGAGAAGTAATAGAATGGTTCCGTATTTGCCTGCACTCACCTGACTCCAGTTCAACACTCAGCCCCACGTATGGTCCCCTGAGAATCAGCAATAGTGATCTCTGAGCAGAGAGCCAGGAGTAGGCACAGCACATGTGGTCTAACTGCACCCCACCCTCTACCTCCACAAACTCAAAAAATCAAAGTATAAACTGATTTTCAATTCATAAACATGGTAGATCCCTCAGCATTGTTAGACAATTTTAATTTTTATTTAATCATGTAATTGGCATTCTTCATACAATCATGGAGGTGCTGAACCAGTTGGCTGTATTCTTCATTGATATCGTCAATGATGGCATCTACCCATGTTGCTGCAATGGTGCCAAAGAGTTCCCAATTGGTGGTTGTTCTGGGAATTCTCTTCTTAAACTTTGCAGACTTTACTCCCCATTGCGTGAAGTAGAATTTTGCACGAAGGAGACAGAGTTCCGATCCTGTTTGGAATTTTGGGACAACAGTGACATCAGTCTGGCAAAACCATTGATTGAATATAATATGATCAATCATTGTGTAATTGTCCACCAGGGGATTCCCACGTCCAACATTTCAATTCAGTCTTCTGGAACTGGGAGTTCCCATGAATGGTGTTGGTAGACATGATGAACCCAGATAGTCTCTCACCCTGTCCGTTCCATTCTAGGGCATGGGTTCCAATGTGGAGTTCTTTGGGGGATCTTCACGGTCTTATCTTGACATTAAAATCACCAACTATGATCTTGTAGAAGGTGTGATCTTTTTTATAGAACTCCTCCAGTTCCATGTAGAATTTCTCAATCTCTTCTTTGTATGTGGATGTTGGTGCATAGACAATGAGGATAGAAATTGCTAGCAGTGGGCCACATCTCATTAAGTGTAATCGCCCTATCAGATTTGTTAGGCAGTCAAATGAATCAAGGACACCTACACAACCAATGCCTCTTCATTGAGTATTCCAAGGAACAGTTCTTCTCCAGTGTCAAAAAACAGCTTGAAGTGATTGACGCCTCCTTATCTTGGTGGACCAACGATGTCATAATTGATCTTTCGTGTTTGCACCATCAGGTCCTCGATATATCCTTCCAATACCAGCATACATGCATTGAAAGTACAGACAATCATTGAAAGTGCATGAGAGCATTGAAACTACTGTACTTTCAAAGCAGGAATCATGCATTGAAAGTACAGTTCAGTGCATTGAAAGTACAAGAGAGAGAAAGACACAAAAGAATGCCTGTCTTCAAAATCTCTGGAGCTCATTCTCCAACATGGCAAGGTGTGAGCCTCAGGCGAACAAATGCTAATGTCCAAGCTCACAAAGCAGTGCAGAGAAGCAATAAAGGAAGACATCAAAGAGTGAAGAGCAGAAATACCAGCTGATGCAGCAGAAGCCAGGAAAAGCATTTAAAACGCCCTCCTGTCCTTTGTCAACTATAAGATCTAAATGACTGACCTCCGACATGCTGATGGATCTATCACATCTTCCAGAAAAGTAATGGAGAAGATTATCCGTGACTTCTACTCAGATCTCTCTGATAGCCATGTCCACCTGCCCACATACCAAATTCTGCAGGATGAATATGTCATTCCCAATGTTCTCCCTACTGAAATCTAACTTTGGTAAAGAAGCGAACAGCACCCAGCCTAGAAAAAGTCAGACCCAAGCACCCTGAAGAATATGTCATCATTACTCATCAATACCCTGGCTAGGCTCTTCACACGCTACCTGTCTGAATGCAAGGTGCCCTCCCAGTGGAAAACCAGCAGGACAGTTCTACTGTTCAAAAGGGAGACATCCACAACATTGGCAACTATTGCCCCATCTGCCTGTTGTCTGTCATCTACAAGCTGTTCACTTCGAGTAATCCTGAACAGGATTGGCATAACATTAGATGAAGGAAATCATGCGAGCAAGCTGGCTTCCAAAAAAGGAGTCAGCACAATCAACCATATCCACATGATAACCAAGCTCATTGAGGTTTGTAGGGAGTTCAGATGCCACTTTGTTTCACGTTCATTGATATAAAGAAAGCCTTTGATTCTGTTGAGACTGAAGTGGTCATTGAAGCCCTAGCCAATCAGGGCATTCAAACCCAATACATCAAGATCCTTCGTGAACTCTACTACAGATTCACCACCAGGATCTCACCATTCTAAAAGAAAGTGATCATTGATGTCAGGCGAGGGGTATGGCAGGGGTGATACCATCTCAAAAAAACCGTTTAGCACAACCCTCGAGAACATCATGCGACAATTAGAATGGGAAGGAATGGTAGTGAAGATAAGACGGTCAGCAACTACACCACCTTTGCTTTGCTGATGACATCATTCTAATAGCACCAAACATTATTCAAGTGGCACTAATGCTGGTTCACTTCAACCAAGAATGTGGAAAGATAGGTCTACAGCTCTGAATCTCAACAAAACAATGTTCATGAAAAATGAACTAGTTCCAGAGGCTCCATTCACTCTCCATGGAACAAACATCTCAGAATGCAGCAGTTATGTGTACCTAGGTTGAGAAGACAACATGATGAACAACATAAAATCTGAGTTGCGTAAGGGGAAGAGTGTCATGGAATGCCTTCAAGAGCATTGAAGAAATAGCTAAAAGGACAAAGAACCTTGGCTTCAGCAAATCTCTTTGACTCCATTATTCTCTCTGCATTAACATACACCTCATAGACCTGGGCCCTATGAAAGCAGGATCAGAATGCTATTTGGGTCTCCTAAAGAGGAATCCAAAGAGCTATGCTTGGAATATCATGCCTCACTCAAGTTAGAGAAGGAATCCAGTGTTCCAACCTCTGTCGACGATCCAGAGTTAGGGATGCTGTCTCGTTTGCCAAGGCATCGAAAAATCAGATGAGCTGGACATGTAATGCGATTTGGAGATGACCACTGGATTAGAGCCATTACTGACTGGATCTCATGGGGCTCAAAAGATCATGTGGCTGCCCACTACAAGATCATCAGACTTCTGCATCAAGACCTGGAAATAAGGGTTTGAGGCTCTTTGTATTCCTGAAGCAACCAGATGCCATTGGGCCACACTGGCACCTGATGGGGTCAAAATGAAATGTTACTGGTGCCCACTCAAGCAAATTGATGAATAACAGGATGCCTAGTGATCAAGTGATCGAGTGATGTAATTGGCAGAACATGGTCTCCACAAATATCTAGGTTCTCAAATGTGTGAATGGTTATTCTTCAGGACTCAAGTTACTTTTGCCCTTGATTAAAGACCCTTGTCACTCCTTAGATGTCTCTTGAGTTGAGACAAAGGCCAAAATCTGAGTACATCGTGCATTCCCAGGGAATAGAGCAAATGGAGCAGGAGATAATATAGACCCCAATCTTAGGGATGGGCTCTGCTCTGGTCTGGTGTTAGGATACCTCCCTTCCAGGTGCTTTGAAGGAATCACTGCTAACAATGTGAGTTCAGTGACTCGGAAGTAGCCTACAAGAATGCTTTATAATGCACTTCAGAATACTCTACAGCAAAAAGAAAAGAAAAAAGGGTAAGTTCCAGGGACTTTATGATTAAAAATATTGATTATCTAGGAGAATCCAATATAATCACACAAAGTCAATTTAAACACTTTTAATAAAAGCTCAGAGAGATGAGGCTGGGGATTAAGACCGTGGCATGAGAATGATCTTGATCTTGAGAACAGAAGGGAGCCAGGTGTCCCAGACAGCAGCTTTGCAACTAGCAGGGAGCCAGGTGTCCCAGACAGAAGCCTGAGAACCAGCAGCCTCAAAACTACAGCAATAGCTCTCTTTAGAAAGGAAATGCAATAGGAGCCTCCCTTCCACAGTAGCTGTTATATTTTATTATTATATCACTGTGAGAGAAAATTACAAAGCTGTTGATTATTGAGATTCAGTCATCAATGTTGCAGCACTCTCCTCCACCAGTGCACATTTCCCTGCACTAACTTCCCCTGTTTCCCACCTCCACCCCACCCCACCACCCCACCTGCCTACATGACACACACTTCTCTCTCTCCTTTTGTGCATTGCAGTTTGAAATACATACATTGAAGGATTATCATGCATATCCCTTTATCTATTTTCAATACTCAGTTCTAGTTTAATATTACCATTTCCAACTATTATTGGCAGACTTATACCTTTTCTATCTTACCTAACCTCTGCCCCACACACACTTGTGGTAGAGTGGCTAATTTCTGACATAATTCAAATTGTGTCAGAACACATTTTACTCTAGAACCTTCAAAATGGAATTCAGCCTACTAACATCAGTTTAAATCTGGTGAAACCCATATTAGATTAATGATAATGAACTGCAAGCAAATCACTAAATTTATGATATTTTGCTATAGTTTTATGACCTAACATAAAACACATGCACTAATGTTTTAGGTTTTAGTAAAGAACTCAAACACATCATTAGACTTAAGAGCAAATTTATGTTGTTAATGGAAACTGTTTACATTGCATATTCACTTCATTTCATCTATATAGAAACTAAATTGATTCTGTGGCAATATAAGACACTACTAAATTCACTTAGTAATTCTGTTTCTGCCCCTTGAGGTGGTGCAGGTGTGACTGTGGTGCCTGGCTGCATTGCAGGTAGCAGACAGAACACAGGCTTGTCTCCCTCCCAGGACTCTGCCCTGTGGACCCTGGATGGCTGATGGTCTGACATAGAAAAAGACTGGGCCCCCTGGGAAGAACCCAGAACTACAGGAGAGTCTGGCAAGCTACCCGTGGTGTATTCGATATGCCCAAAACAGTAACAATAATGGATCTCATTCCCAACAAACGGAGACATTACTGGCATCTGCTCAAGCAAATTGATTAACAACAGAAAGACAAGTGACAAATGACAATTCTGTTTATTTTCCTGTGTATTTTTTTAAGATCTTACATATACAAGTGTGCCTGCCCTTGGTTAGATTTTTTTGCCTTTTTTTCCCCCAGGGTCACTCTTGCTATGCTGTTGTTTCATTGCTTACTGCCATGACTAGGCCCTCTAAGTTCCTTCAAGAGACATATGGGAGAAAGACCTTAAGAACAATTATTATGTTGGTCAAAAGAAAGTAGAAATCCAGTTGTTAGAAACTGGAGGAAGAGACTTGATCTCTCAAACTTCCTAGGAAAGCAGAAAATGTGCTTTATGAATTGATAATCTAGATATGAATTGTTTCTGAAAGAAGTGCTGAATGTATGCCTGACTTCTTGATGCTGTTTTCAATAAAATGAAAGAGGACCAAAATAAATTACAGATTGAGAGACATGTTTTTAAAAGAATAGAGGATTTACTTATTTTGAAAATTCAAAAAAGCCTCCTTGTCGGGGCACTCCGCGGGGTCCCGACAGTGCCGGGAAGCGAGTTCCCTTCTACCTCCGAAGCTGGCGAGGAATGGATGAACACTCAGGAATCCGATGCAGTTTTAAAAGGCTTTACTTATCACAGGTTCAGGCATACAAATCAGCAAAAGGAAAAACCCGATGCTTAGGATTCCAGGCAAGAACCCCAGCCACGTGTAGGCCAAGATGGCAACCACCACGTGTAAAATTTCCAAGGGGAATGAACCCTCACAAGGAGAGATCCCACAAGGAAGAAGAAAAGGAGAGCGGGAACCGGCTAGTTTATATCCCTGTAACTTAGACCTTCCTCCCACTGTTATGGAAAGCAGGGAGGGTCCAATGCCCTTAGGTAATCCCTCCCTGCATCTCACCTAGGGCCTTTACTGTGCTAATGTTTTGAGCCGGGAATGCCTTTGTAATGTAGAGAAGGGGTTTCTGAGATGGCATGTCACTGTACCAAAGACCAACACCAATGCCAGTTAAATATTTCTCCAAGCCTTCACAAGTCTCCTCTACTTCATTGTAGTTTTATATTTTAGTTGCCTTTGAGTATATCAGGGAGCCATGCTTTTTTTGCTTGGAAGCAAACAGCATTTCTCTCTGGTCTAATTACTTAGGTGTCCTACGTGGCCAGGCTAATATGCTGGTAAGATCTAGCTAGTCCCACGATGATTGTGATAGCATGGGAGAATATTTATACCAGCTAGTACAGCATACATGGTCGGATAAACTGCCACATTTAGACTACCCCCTTATCTACAGAGTGATTTGCGGGAGGCAATCCAGAGCAGATGCAGCGGCCCTTAGGAGTCCTGCAACACCTCCTCATACAGCAAAAGATTCTAAACTTATGCAAGGGCTCCCAGGCAAACTTCAAATCAAAAATACTGCCAGACAAATATAATTAATTTATACATAAAAGCAGGATAGTGACCTTAAATTTGTTTTTGTTTGCTTGGTTTGGTTTGGTTGGGTTTGGTTTGGGGCTATCTCCAGTGGTTTAGGAATTTCTCCCAGCTCTCTGCTCAGGGATCATACCTGATAGAGCTCTGGGGATCATAAGCATTGCCAAGGAGAGAAGCCAGGTTTGCCACATGCAAAGCTTATCTGCTATATTATCTCCCCTCCACATTAATGTTTTTAAAAATTCAGAAAGCATAAAAGTACTACAAAGAACTATTCAATCAAACTGAGAACTCTAAAATTTGGTCTTCACACCAGGGAGACGTCTAGAAGCATAATTGTTATCTCTAGAAGCACAGTCGTGACCTCTAGAAGTATAGTCGTGACCTCTAGAAAGCAAGTCATGACCTCTCGAAGCATAGTTGTGACCTCTAGATAGCTCAGTAGACTGAAGTAGCAGCAACTGCTTTGCAGTTCATTGATTTTTTTCTTATTGATTCATTTTTTAAAGTCATAATTTAGTTAATATTTTTATAAAGTTGCTACACTTTCACCACCAAAGTGTCCAAGAACTTTAATCACTATCACTTCTACTCTGCCTCTTACTTTTTTTTTTAGAATGACGATTTTAACCACTGGAGACTAATCTCTTGGGGCTAGGAGGGAACCAAGCTCCATGGGAGGGCAGCAGTTTTATGTAAAATAAAAGAGGGACTCAGGTTCATGTCCAGATTCAAGCCTCAGAAAAGACCACCAGAAATTGAGCACCCACAGTGATCCTCCTGTACCCTGCCATGGCCCATGAGCATGCTTCCGGCAAAGGATGCTGAGAAAGGAAACCAATTAGCCAGCATCCACTCATGCGAGAAAAACCAAATTCAGGAGGTTTTGTGACTCTGCACTGTTTTTTAGGTAATGATCACTTTAGATTTCCACAATTAAAAAATATGTTCTGGAGTGATGATCCATTTCAGGCAGGTGAGATTTCCAGGGTGGTCACTGGTGATTGTCCAGCACGGTCAGTGGTGATACTTACTGCCGTTTTGATAGAATTTCCCAGTGTTCATGTTGCCATGCATCGCTTGGAATCAAAGGCTGAGACTCAGAAATACTGTCTAGTGTCTTGTTTTGTTCTCATGAGTACCATCTAATGAGTATCTTGTTCTGATGAGTACCATCTGGAATGATGGTACTCATTCCACAGATGAGTACCATCATCCAGTATTTGTTCTTTCTCTGGTGGCTCTTTTCACATGACATGGTACCTGACAGTTCCTTTCAAGTATATAAAGATTCATTCATACTATTTTTATCTGAAACTTCTAGTGAAATTGTAAACGATGGAATAGTTTGGGGAGATGGATATCAGCTCAGCAATGTCCTGAACAAAAGAGAACAGAAATTTTTTTCAAGTGAATGAAGACACTGAAAGGGAGAAGCTGCTTAAATAACCATTCTCACTTGACCTGATCACTTAACATCCGTTATTCATTGATTTGCTCAAGCGGGCACCAGTAATATTTCCATTTGACCCTATCATGTGCCAGCGTAGCCCAAAAGCATAGGTTGCTTCAGGAATACGAAGAGCCTCAAACCATTAGTTCAGTGTTTGATGAAGAAGTCTGACCATATTGTAGGTAGGCGGCCATGTGATCTTTGACATCCGTTGGGATCCAGTCGGTAACTGCTATAGTCCAGTGATTGTCTCCAAATCGTATTACATGTCCAGCCCATCTGATTTTTGATGCCTTGGCAAATGAGACAGCTTCCCTCCTCCAGTTCCATGTAGAATTTCTCAATTTCTTCTTCCTTGTATGTGGATGTTGGTGCGTAGACATTGAAGACAGAAATCGCTGGCAGTGGGTCACATCTCTTCAAGTGTAATCTTCCTATCCAGTTTGTTAGGCATTCAAATGAATCAATGTTCACAGCCATGTTTGTGTTGACAAGGACACGATGCCACTGACTCCTCTTTCATCGCATGTTCCGAGGAACAGTTCTTCTCCAGTGTGAAAAACTTGATGAGGTTGGCGCCTCCTCGAATCAGTCAGACTGATGATGTCATACTTGATCTTTTGCTTACACCATCAGGTCCTCGATATATGCTTCTCATGCCAGCGTACGTGCATTAAAAGCACAGACAGTCATTTTAGATCTTCGTTTTGGCAGCTTAGGATGGCCCTGAAATTTTATCGTGCCCTCCTTGTTTGTCCTTCTTAGTGCTGCCATATTAAGGGCTCTTTCAAGGTTAGGAAGATAAACATTTTTATTACTGGTTTTGGCATATCTAATACGCATCGGACAGCTTGTCAGGCTCTGCCGAGGCAAGGTGGGGGGCCTGGCACAGGCCTGGGATTGGCCATTCGGGCAGTGGCACGGTGTGGCAGCAGCGAGCGGGGACAGTGAGGCCAGGGAGCCCCTCGGTTTGCAGCTTTCATTCCTGGGTGATTCTGGCAGGGCCTTGGGCCCAGCCAGCGGGGCAACACAATGACCAACACCCAGCTGAAGGTGAAGTGATACACTCTCAACAAGGACCACCAGAGCAGTGACATCATGTTTTGATTCTTTACATTAGTGTGGAGTGTAAGATCAATAATTTTCTTAGTCACAACGGGCTTCTAATCATTTGAGTTAGAAGTAAACCAATTATTTATTGAAAATGGGAAATTTAATCACCCTGCTTATCATCCTATGTACAATAGAATTACCTAAAAAACTGCAGGGCCCATACATGATTTAATCATTGTGCCAAATATCTTCTCAGTGCTTGCATGCATTTTGCTGTTACCTAGATGCTACTAAGTACAGTTTTGTGTATGTCATTCAGAAGGAAAGGGATAGGCACAGAATGTCTCTCTCGGTTTTGGTCTAAAGATGTAAAGTAAGAGAGGAACAAATTGCAAAAGGAAAGAGAACTGGAGACTTGGTCTACAGAACTGAGCTTGGGGGGAAAGTGGTACAAAAAGAGGGGTCTTTGGGAATTTGGTGAGGGGAAGTGGTACATACCTTAGTGTAAGCTGTTGATATATGCTAGATGATCATTAACAGTGTTGAAAATCACATTACACCATTAACAACAAACAACAGACAATGGATTGGAAATGGTATGGATTGAAAAGTATGTTAAGAGACAGTCAAAATAAGTTACAAAATTCTTATCTGAAGAGAAATGTGACCATATGTGAATTAACAAATAAATTCTAAATTTCTCTCAAACGAAATCATAAAAAGATCTTTACCACATGTTACAGTATAGTGTAATAGAGAGGTTGACAAAAAAAAATTTTTTTGAAAGATTTCCTTCAAATAGATGCAACTTTTCTGTGTGTAAGTTTGATCACTTGACATCCCATATTCATCGATTTGCTCGAGCGGGCGCCAGTAACATTTCCACTTAACCGCATCACGTGCCAGTGTAGCCCAATGGCATCTGGTTGCACCTAGGAGGGGCGAGGTGGGGGACCCGGTGCAGCCTGGGAATGGCCATGCGGGCAGGGCAGCATGGCTGCAGTGAGCGGCACAGTGAGGTTGGGGCAGCTTGCAGCCCCTGTTCCCAGGCGCCTCTGGCGGGGCCTCAGACCTGGCCAGCGGGGCGACATGATTACGGACACCTGGCTGTCATCTTTCTTTACCATCTTTACCGCTGCCATGTTCGCTGTGCTCATCAAGGACCACAACCAGGGCACAGGCCATGTGTCCTCTGGCTACGTGGAGTGGCTGAAGGGTATGACCTGCTTGTCAGGGCGGAGAGCGACATCACACTCAGCAATATTCAGGGGTTACTCCTGGCTCTGCACTCAGGAATTACTCCTGGCAGTGCTTAGCCCAGCAAGCTACTAAGAGTATACCACCGCACGGCGGAGCCTGGCAAGCTGTCCAATGCCTATTCAATATGCCAAAACCAGTAATAAAAAATGTAGGTAAGTTTACTAAAAAATAAAATTCAACCATTGGTTTCAGAGCCATTGTAACCCGAAGGTCTGGATCCACTGCTTCCATGAAACTATAAATCAAGAGAAAAGGTAATGGGCTAAGAATGACCATTTTTGGCAACAAGCTGACAGTTTGGAAAATAGAGGGCTCATGTCCCCACCTTGTTTGTCAGGTCATAAAAGAAGTTTTTATAGAGAAAGAGACCAGTGAAACATATCTTTTGGCAAGGGTTTGTTACAAATCATTCAAAGATTATTTACTTGCTAAAGCATTGAAAAGGATCCTTTCTCATCAATTCCTAAAATGCTCTAAGTTTGTTCTTGATCATAGATTATAGCTGATTTGGATAATGAGTAAACAAAATGTGTATATAAACTATTGGATAATTGTTATAGAAACAAACATTATCAAGAATTGTGCCTGCTCATTATGTATATGCTCATTTAGCTGTATTTGTATAATATGGTTTGCCAATCCTCCAAGGATACTGTAATTGAAAGTTCTCACTTATTTCTGAATCATTTCCATTTATATGTGTAATTTGTCTAAGACTTCAGTTTCTGTTTATTCAAACACTAATCTTCATTTCGGAAGCAATTGGGAAGATGTTTTTATTTTCCTTTCAGTTCTTTACTATACAAAAATTTTATTTTGCTTTTTCCCCAAAAAACTGTTTTAGAACAAATGAGAAAATTCATCTGAAGCTCCATTTTTACTTATTTATTTATTTATTTATTTATTTGTCTGGTTTTTTTTTCTTTTTGCTTTTTGGGTCACACCCGGCAATGCTCAGTGGTTACTCCTGGCTCTGCACTCAGGAATTACTCCTGGCGGTGCTCGGGGACCATATGGGATGCTGGGGATCGAACCCGGGCCGGCAAACACTGGCGGGCGTGCAAGGCAAACGCCCTACCCGCTGGACTATCGCTCCGGCCCTGAAGCTCCATTCTTAATTTCCAAATATGAACCAGATTGTTCCTGAGACCAAGTTTATACTCAATTAGTTAGAACTATGTCTGGGTATTGAATAACTTATTTAATATTGGTTAGTATTTACATTTAAGTGCAAAGACTTTTACATTTTAAATGTAAAGATTTTTAAATGTAAAGGCTTTTACTTTTAAATGTAAATCTTTACATTTAAAATCTTTTCCCATAGCATATTAATAATATTTCAATGAATTTTATTGTAGATCAGAATAAACTTGGGATGCTTTTCTTGGGTGATTGTGAGTTCATACTGAAGGCATGAATAACTTTCTTCTAAACACAACACTTATAAATTATACTGTAAAATTTATATGTAGTGACTTTTATTAAAAATTAAGCATAAACTCCAGTTTAGGTAATATGCAGATCAAAATCTGTGGCCCTCATTTCCTTCCTACTGTATTCTACTGTCTAATTAAAATTTAAGCCACAAATTGAAACACCTAAAGTAATATTGACTTTTCATATTTGTGAATAGTGTTCCTAAAGTGTAAAGGAGAAAATAAACAATCTTATAGTGAGTCAAATCAGAGTATTAGTTCTGATTATATATTTTATTAACTTTGACATGATTATCTAAATTCTCAGAAAAGAAAATATTGTATGTTGTTATTTCAGAGTATTTTATTATTATACTGATTATCATGAAGACATCCAGTTATTCAAGTAGAGCCAAACCTTAACTCTTGAACTTTACCATGAAAAATGAAGAAAAATGGCTAAGTGAAAGTGTAATTGCTCTATTAACCAGCTATAATTGGACCAAATCCATTCTCTTCTATTTCTCTTAAACCTCCTTTCAATAAATCCTTAGCACCTTGAGGCAAGAAATGTGTTTAATTCCAGATGAATCCACAGTGCTTTCTACAGAGTAGATGGCAAAGAAAACATAATGAACACATCAAAATTGTCATTGCAAATCAGTAATGCTGAGATTAAAATTTGTTACATTTATCTATAAGTAATATATTTTTTCTAAAGTATACAATAACATAAGAATATTTGCTAAAAGTTTAGTAGATTTTAATATTGATAAATTTATAATATTGTTAAATAGTAGCATGCAGTTTACAAAGTAACATATACTTATTATAATTATAATCAGGTAAATAAGTCAATTTTATCTTATTTATTAGAGTAATAACATAACAACTAATTCACCAAGGTGACAAAGTAATAAATGACAGGCATTCTAATTCCACATTCAGTATTCATCTCTCTATACTTGAATTGTCTTTAAGATATTTTTTTTCTCAAAGACAATGATGATTTATGAGTTATAGTTGTTCATATTTGCTACAGGTTCTGGTGTCATGATTTGACATAGAATGAATTAGGAACATGGTACATAAATTAATATAAAAAAAAATGGATATACCCAAGTGAAATTTATCAACATTTCACAACTAAAAATGTTATTCAGAAAGCAAATTAATAGATAAATTTACTGTGTGTTTTTTAAAATTTGTTGGTGGCTACCTCAAAAAGGTAGCAAAGGGAGTGGAATTGAGTGCAGTAGAATTGTCACATTTCACTATTTTCCCTAATGTGGACACTTTAAGTGCTTAACCGTGTTTTAATATGTCTAATTCTAACAAACTTTGTTATATTAAAAAACTGAAAATTATATTTTATAAAAATTCTAAAATTTCAGAATAGCTGACAGACTGTATTGAATCTGTAAACTTATTCAATAATAGAAAATAAGAAATGAAATGTTTCCTTCAAATGAGTGGAATACATAGAAGTTATTGTATTCATGTATAAAACTTGTTAACTATCATTTTCTATCATTGCCCTTCCAAGTATGAGATAATATAATTATTAATGTTTCTGGGAGAAAAATAAAAAAGGCAAATATTTCAAGATTAAACTGGAATAATCCTACTTAGGCAATTTAAAAATCTCAACCAATGGGTGAAAGTGGGAGGTACTAAGGGAAGACACATTTGTCTTATTAGATGGAAGAGCCATGAATTTCATTCTCTTTGCATCTGCTGGTGTCCAGTCTTAAAGGCATCTGCTACATCAAGAAGTAGCAGGCCCTGACCAAGATCCAAAGGTGACTCCCCTTTTAAGGTAATTGTATGCATAACGCCAATGCTTCTAGAACATTCTTACTTCAGAAACTTCTTTTCTTTGTAACACCAGGATTCTTCTTAATCAAGAAGAGATCTAGAATTCAGTTTGGACAGGATGAATCAAAGATATAATTGGACAACTAAATGGTGATATGTACTATAAAAGATATATACTTTAAACGATAAATATTAGAAAATGTTGGGCTCTAAAGATGTCCTATAAAGTTAAAAGCCAGTATATATTAAAGGATTCTATCTCCTAGTGGAGACAGGAGTTCACTCAGATTTGTTGCCATGGCATAAAATAGAACTGACATCAGATCTTACTGAACACAGGGAAAGGAAATCTATGAATATCCTAAAAAAAGTATTTCAAAAGGGTATAAAGAAAACCAGGATATGGTGGTTTTGAAAAAGGCAAGAGATAAGGAAAAAATTGAGATAACCCAAAGATTTAAGATAAGACCTAAGTTGTAAATATTTTAAAATATCATTGACTAAAGTTGTTAACATTGTTCTAATATTTAGATGGAATCAAAATATAATATATTATGTATTAGAAGGGAGTATTATGTATTAGAATCCCTAAAGAGTATAAGAAACAACTTTCTCACACCACATCCTCACACATACACAAATTGTGGATGGGAGTAAGAGATTGTAATTGAAAAATAATTAGAAAAAGGGCTATAATATACCTTATTTTGTATAGTTTGGCTTTAGGGTAAGAAAAATAAATTTTTAAGTGTTTTAATCAAGGAACTGTAGTGATCAGACTTATACTTGATTACAATCATGGCTATAGTTAATTAAAATCAACTGAGGCTATTTTAGTAACTATTTAAATAACATTTTCAACAGATTAGGAAAAGTTCACCCCATACCTCCATCTCTACCACTATATAATAAGTAATCAATAAATATTTACTTATTAAGAAATGGTCCAAGTGAAATCTGAGACTAACTTAAACAGGATGCTGTTGGTGACATTGAAGATAAATGAATTTATTAAAAATCATTATTAGAAGTAAAGTGAAAATAGGATTTTGTTGTTATAGATGTTTGAATGAAAGAAGTTGTCAGGAAAGAGGACTACATTTTACCTTAGTGATTAGAGTGCCGTTCGCTATAAGGGAAGCAATTGAAAGAGACTTTTATGGGAAAGACAATAGTGATTCAGACAAAAATGATTTATTTCAGACTCCAATTGGAACAAGTATTCCATCATCATCAGTTTTGTGATAAGGATTCTAGAAGCATATCTGTGAACACCAATAACCAGCAAATCTGAGCAACTCACTAACATTCTCATAAAACTCATGTTAATAAGAGACATAAATGACCTAATATAAATGTTACTGCTATTTGGCATATCAAATACTACACAAGCAGCTTGCAAGGCTTGCCGTGCGGGTGGCATACTGTTGTAGTCACCTTTAAATAAAGCATTTATTAATGAACCGCTAGGCCGCTAGCGTTGTATGTAGTCATCTTTTTTGACAACTTCTTTCATTCAAACATCTATAATAACAAAATCCTATTTTCACTTTACTTCTAATAATGATTTTTAATAAATTCATTTATCTTCAATGTCACAATATTCCCGCGACCTAATATAATGGTTTGAGGCTCTTTATGTTCCTGGAGCAAGTGGATGCCTTTTGCTTCTACTAGCATGAGACAGGACTTATGGAGATATTACTGGTGCCCGCTCTAGCAAATAGATGATGAACGGGAAGATAGTGATAGTGAATAAGAGACAATTTTCTTGATAACTAAGTTTCTCCTTTGTTTAAATACAAAATAATATTAGTCCAAGGTAACTCCTAAGACAAATATAGACTTTGTTTTCCTTTGTTCTTTCATGAAATTCTGGTATCAGAAGTCTTTCATTCTGTAACTCATTCAAGTAATTTGGCAAAATAGAAACTTGATACTTATTGCTTTGGTTTTTGGGCCACACTCTGTGGTGCTCCAAGCTTACTTCTGCCTCTGTGCTCAGGGATTACTACTTGTGGGCTCTGGAGACTATATGGGGTACTGTGGATTGAATCCTGATAGGGCATTACAAGACAGAGCCCCATCCATTATATTATCTCTCCAACCCCAGGAAATATCGTACACTGTCTACTTACTACAACTATCTTATATTTGTCATAACAACATGGTAATCTTCAAAATTATACTAATACAAATCAGAAAAGAAATAGAAGTTTCAGTAATTTTAATTCCCTTTTGCATTTCACCAAAAAATGAGTTATCAAAAATAAATTATAATGAGTTGTCAGCAAATTTCATAGTAATAAATTATTTTCATAAGAACAGGCAGAAGGATATGTATATACTATTTATGAAGTTATCTTTGAAATACAATGATATATAATGTATGTATAATTTATATACATATAGAATCTTAGTTCCATAAGAATTCATTTAATAGCAACCATATATCTTCCTAGAATCCCTGAATTTTTTTATATTACTTACAACAACCACTGTAATTTTACTAAATTATGGTAGTTGAAGTTAAAGTAGGATGTGCGTGTGTCTGCAGTGAGTAATGTAGGAATAGAGTTAACTGAATAATATTATAACACCAGATAATAAAGCTACTTGGGGGAGAGGGAGAATTTAAAGAAAAATGTAGAGTTATTAGAAAATCAAATGAAAAAAAATTGTGTTTTCAAATAATAATGATGTCTTCAAAACTAAATATGTATCTTCTAATTTCAAATCAGCATTTAAGTTTAATTTGATGAATAGAAATTTTTCTATATTCTTAAAATTGGTGCAAAAGTTTTTACATTTGTATCACTGGATAGTTTAGTAAAATTCACTGTCTCATCATAAAGCCTATGAATTTGTTCTCATTTTCTATTTACAGGGGTTAAAAGAACAAGATGAAGGCTTTTATTTTGACTGGACTTATCTTGACCTTTGCCACTTGTTTTCCGGTAAGATTTTATACAGTTGAAAATTAGTATCACAGAACTAGCACTTTTAAGAACACCTTGACAATATAACAAGGTTCAGGGTGAGATTATGTTTTTCTATTGTTTAAAATAGGACAGAAATAATTTAGATGGAAAGAAACAATTATTTTCCTACTCATAAAACAAAGGAAATACAATTACTCAAAACCACCTGGAATTTGAGGAGGGCAAAGCAAAATTAGGTGTGAAAGAAAACAAAGAAAAAAAATAGGTAAATAAACAAAAAATGAAATTACTACAAATGGAGTGTTTTGAGGTTTGAGAATTAAATTTGGAAAGAAATTACCAAAGCTTCCACATTTCCTAAATATCTAAGTCCATATCCATTGTAAGGACTTTTCCTCTGAAGGCCAATAATGAAAGTTAATTTATGCATCTCTCAAGTTTTTCACACAATTCTGACTTTATAGCTACGTTCTCATGATCAAAATCTTTAAGATGTTCTTTCCACTTAAAAATAACCATGATGAAGGAAAGATTTACCATCCTATTGCTATATGATAAATTATATTTTACAATATTTCTTTACTTGAAACACTCTTGTAAGGATAGATTTTCTTGAATTTTTATGTGCAAGGCCACATCCAGCAGTTTTCAGGAACTAGCCTTAGTTTTGTGGTGAGAGGTTTCCTCTAACAGTGCTTAAGGCACTGTTAGGTACCGGAATCAAATATGGTACCAGGAATCAAAATAAATATACTGCATGTGCTAATAATTGTTGGAAATGATAATACCAGCCTAGAACTGAGTATTGAATGTAGGCAAAGGAATATACATGATGACCTCTAAATGTATGTATTCCAAGCCACAATGTGTAAGAGAAGGAAGAGAGAGAGAGAGGCAGCAAGACAGAGACAGAGAGATGAGAGAGAGACAGAGACAGAAACAGAGGGAGAGAGAGAGAGGAAAAGTGCCTGCCTAGGGGAGGAGGAGATTTCAGGGGACATTGGTGGTAGGAAATGGGCACCAGTGGAGGGATGGGTGCTGGAACACTGCGTGACTGAAACACAAACATGAAAATCTTTGTAATTGTATATGTCACAGTGGTATAATAAAAAAAGTTTAAAAATAAATATACTGCAGACAAATATATACTATATTGCTCTAGTCTGTTGAACTATCTATCCGGCCTAAGAAGTTTTTATGTAATTTCTTGAGTAATCCTAGTTCTCTTTAATTTTATTACCTTTTTCTCTTTTCTTTTTATACTCTTATGAAGTTTTATTTCTTAAATATCTTGCTCTTTTAATTTGCTATACATAAGTTCTTTATACCTATTTCATAAACATACAGTTCCAAAATTTCTAAATTACCATTAATATCAAAATCAAGTTTGTTCATTCTATTTAATTAACTCTATTCCCAAGATTCTTTCTTTTCTGTTATAACTATTATTTACATGTAAAATTCTTCCCTGACATTCAATGTCTCACAAAAGAAGTCATTATGACAAGAGAAATCTGGGTTTTTAAAAGCTAAATTTGAGTTCAACATAGCATATTACTATATAATTTCTGTACTAGCATTAAGTTGTTATTCTTCCATTGGGTTTTATATAACACAATGTGTTCCCCTACTATGTATTTATTTTGCTAGTTCCTAAAAGACTTAATATTTTCACTCTGCCATCCTTAAGTTTTTTAAAAAATTCATAGATTTAGTAGAGATATGTTTTAAAACAAATTGTATTTTCCTAAATGTATTTTGTTGAATTTTTAGTGTTTTGTTGAATTTGATTCATAAATATTCTAAGAATCAAAAGAAATACCAGAGTATTTTCTCTAATTATCTACTTGTGATTTTAAATTTACAGAAAATTTTATTCTCAACTTATAGCACACTCAGAACTAAAGCACCTCTCATCTAAGGAACAGACAAATTTGTACCTAAAATAAAAATAAATATCAATATTTGATTTTAATGTTTACTGGTAATTCCTTCTATTCTCCCTCCCTTCAGTTCAGTGAAAGTCAACAATCACAGAACCAGGCAATAGGAAAGACAATCCAAAATCCACCAGTCCAAAAATTCTCCTGCCAGAATATCACAAAGGAGAACTCCACCCTCCCAAGTCAATACAATTCCTAAAGCTGTTTCTCATGCCTCTGCACCAGCTGTACAGACCAACAAAGATGTCGTTAGATTATCTGCAAATTCCAGGACATCAACTATAAGGAAAAAAATCTGTTCAGTCATCACAAAAAAAAATTTTGCAGGTCAAGCCTAAGAAAAAGATTTTGACTGCCAAGAAAACGTTACCGCCCTCTTCTTCTGTTCTGAAAAAGCAAAATGCTCCACTCGGGACAAGCAAATCTCTGCCGCTGCCTGGAAATAGTAAAAAGACAACTGAGAAAAAAGCAGTCAAAACAGACAGTAGCAGTATCAAAACCATCTTCTGCTACCAAAAAAACTAAAAATACACCTGAAAAAAGCTGCATCTGTCTCTGACAAAAAGCAAAATTCGCCGAGTGCAGTTAAGGTCTCAGCAAAAGAATTTCAGCTACAAAGAAAAATCCTCAAAAATCTAAGAAAATCTTATCTATGTCTGTGAAGAAACAACCCACAGCTGTGGCTGCACCCAAAAAGCGGTTCTAGGAGCCACCCAAAAAAGTTCGCCCAAGAAGAAAACTGCTGAGACACAAGGGAAGAGGGAAACCAGTAACCGATCAAAAAGAGTCTTTTAAGGCAGCAACTACTGGGTCACTTTCTAGTCCAACTAAATCTAGAAAGTCAACACCTAAAACTGCCAAGAAAAATCAAAAATCCTGCCAAAGCTATTGCAGCAGCCCCCAAAAAAGTTCACCCAAAAAGAAAACTGCACAGAACCAAGGGAAGAAGAAACCATTAACTCCAGTCAAAAATGGCCCCATTAAGGCATCAAAACCCAGAGCAGTTTCCAAAGTTAAGAAGGGAAATCCAACTAAACCTACTAAGGCAACGCCTAAAACTGCCAAGAAAAATCAGAACCCAGCAAAAGCTGTTGCAGCAGCCCCCAGAAAAGTTCACCCAAAAGAAAACAACACAGAAACAAGGAAAGAAGAAAACAGTAACGCCAGTCAAAAAGGGGCCCGGCAGGGCAACACAAACAGAACTGTTGCAAAAGCCAAGAAGGAAAATTCAACTAGACCTAAAAAAGCAACACCTAAAACTGCCAAGAAAAATCAGAACCCAGCAAAAGCTGTAGCTGCGGCCCCCAGAAAAGTTCACCCACAAAGAAAACAACACAGAAACAAGGGAAGAAGAAACCAGTAACTCCAGTCAAAAAGGGGCGGTTGAGGCAGCTTCCAAAGGAACTCTTTCAGTGTCTAAGAAGACAGCACCTGTATCTTCCAAGAAAAAGCTAACTCAACCTAGAAAAGTTGCATCAAAAAGCAAAAAGTCTATAACCAAAAATAAAGTGCCAAAGAAATCCCAGAAACCTTTTGCTGCACCTCTCAAGAAAGATGTGAATCATCCTAAAATGCTTAAACCAGCACCAAAAACATCGGCAACTTCAAAGAAAAAAACAAATAAATCTAAAAGCACATTGTCTAAATTTAGAGGAAAGCATCAGTCAAATATAGTAAAAGGCAAACTTCTCACTCTCAAAAATACTGGGAACAAAAAAGAAAACCTAAAAACTTTGAAGCCTGCTGCCAAACCCCAGATCAGTAAGAGGTCCAAGGGACCCAAACATCCTCTAGCCAAAAAGCAAACACACAAGAAATCTCTACAGAAAAACTCCTCAGCAGGAAAGAAGACCACAAAAGCAGCTCTTAATACAAAATCTATAAAAGCTTCACCAAAAGGCATAAAAGTGCTTAAAGTAAAACACTCCAAATCCCATGGAAGAAAAAAAACAATCTCCCTCAGCATGCAAAACTGGAAAGCAATCTAGAACGGGAAAACCTATACTTTCCCCAAACAGACTGAAACCAAAAGGATCTAAAACTGTTCAAGCTTCACCCACATCCTCAACCCTCTGCCCCATCTAAATCTCATCACCGTCATAGACGACCACCCAAAAACAGTCCACGACCACAACCAAATGGTCATCAGTTCTATCCACCTCCACCAAGACCATGGCCCATACCCCCTTTCCCCCAGCCAAATCAGCATAATCATTACTATCCCCTGTTCCTCACATGCCACCCTGCCATAAGCCAAAACCTCCAACACATATGGCTGACAAGGAAGACATCATAACTGAGAGCCCAACCAATGAAATCACTACTGCACGGAAGTGAATCCTGACTCAGCTACCAACCCTAGTACTACGTCCAATAGCAAAACATCAATTGCCCCAACTAGCACAATTGCCACTACAATTATGGGATTAGACACAACCACCAGAATGTCTGAAAGTCTTGCAGCTGGTGCCACAACTCCTACAGCTAGCCCTACATCCTCCTCAGCAGGCACAACTTCACAACCTGTGAGTACAACTGCTTCACCAACAACCACAGTTTCTGGAGGAGTTACTACTAAAACTGCATCAGTCTTCACAGCTACAGAGGTTGCTACATCCACAACTGTTGCTACCACAACTTCTGAAACTGGTACCACATCTCCAGCTGCTAGCACCACCACACCTGCTGGTGCCACAACCCCTACAATGAGCTCTACACCCTCCACAGCAGACACTACTTCTCAACCTGTGAGCACAACAGCTTCACCTACAACCACACCGTCTAGTGGTGCTACTACTACAATTGCAGCAGCTCTAACAACTCCAGAGGCTAGTACTACCACAAGTGTTCCTACCACAACTTCTGTCACTGATACTACAACTCCTTCCACTGCCACCATCGCTACACCAAGTGCTGCCACCACCACTCCAAGTGTTTCTCCTTCTTCTACTGAATCTGTTGCAGTGACAACCCTGGGTGAAGCCACCACCCAGAATTCTGCTGCTACAACAGTAGGAGCTCAGGTCACTCTTGAGCCAGAAGATGACACAACTTCTGAAGCTGCTACCACAGTGGATGAGGAAACCACTGAGACAGACAATGAGAACACTGAAGAAACCTCTACTGCTGAAGATGCCACAACTCTATCAGATGAAACCACAACACCCTCAGCTAGTCCAGAATCCTCCTCAGCGGGTACCACTTCTCAATCTGTGAGTACAACTGCTTCACCGACAACCACAATATCCTTAGGAGCAACTATTACAACTGCAGCAGCCTCCAGAACTCCAGTGGCTGATACTACCACAAGTGTTGATACAACAACTTCTGTCACTGGTACCACACCTCCAGTTGCTGTTACCACTACACCTGCTGGTGACACAACTCCCAAAACTAGTACTACACCCTCCTCAGCAGGCACCACTTCACAACCTATGAGTACAACTGTTTCACCAACAACCACAATATCTGGAGGAGCTGCTTCTACAACTGCTGCAGACTCCACAACTACAGAGGTCGGTACTACCACAAGTGTTGCTACCACAACTTCTGACACTGATACTACAACTCCTTTCACTGCCACCATCACTACATCAAGTGCTGCCACCACCACACCAAGTGTTTCTACTTCTGCTACTGAATCTGTTGCATTGACAACCATGGGTGAAACCACCGCCCAGAATTCTGCTACTACAACTGTAGGAGCTCAGGTCACTCTTGAGCCAGAAGATGATACAACTACTGAAGCTGCTACCACAATGGATGAGGAAACCACCGAGGCGGACAATGAGACCACTGAAGACACCACCAATGCTGAAGATGCCACACCTTCAGATGAAGATGCAGTGGATGATGCCATAACACCTTCAGCTGACTCCACAGCCACAGACACTGGCTCCACATCTGAAAGTACTGCTATGACCACCGCAGATGACACCACAACTGAAACTTCTTCGTTAGCACCTTCAGATGCTACCTCTCCATCACCTGAAGAAACATCCACATCTCCAGCCAGTACAGGAGCAGCATCCACCAAACCAAACTACCACTAGTACCACAACAGGAGCAGAAACCACAACTGAAGTCAGTACAGCCAGCACTGCCCCAGGTTCAACTACTGGTGCCACAACCACAGTTTCCACTACCACTGGTGCCACAGCCACAGATGCCACAACAGGAGAAGCAACTACCACAACTGAAGCTAGTACTTCCACCACTGCCCCAGGTTCAACTACTGGTGCCACAACCACAGCTGCCACTACCATTAGTACCACAACAGGAGCAGAAACCACAACTGAAGCCAGTACAGCCAGTACTGCCCCAGGTTCAACCACTGTTGCCACAACCACAGCTGCCACTACCACTGGTACCACAACCACAGATGCCACAATAGGAGCAGCAACTACCACAACTGAAGCTAGTACTTCCACCACTGCCCCAGGTTCAACTACTGGTGCCACAACCACAGCTTCCACTACCACTGGTGCCACAGATGCCACAACAGGAGCAGCAACTACCACAACTGAAGCTAGTACTGCCACCACTGCCCCAGGTTCAACTACTGGTGCCACAACCACAGCTGCCACTACCACTGATGCCACAACAGGAGCAGCAACTACCACAACTGAAGCTAGTACTGCCACTACTGCCCCAGGCTCAACTACAGGTGCCACAACCACAGCTGCCACTACCACTGGTGCCACAAACCACAGATGCCACAACAGGAACAGCAACTAAAACTGAAGCTAGTACTACCACCATTGCCCCAAGTTCAACCACTGTTGCCACAACCACAGATTCCACAACCACTACAGTAGCAGCAACTACAATAGCTGCAGACAGTCCTGTCAACATTGAATCTCAAAAAACTTTGTAGCAGGTAAATTACTACATGCAAAGAACTATGTTAAAAAATTCATGTGTGTTAATATTGTTCTATATATTTACAAATAGTTTACATAAACAAATATTCTTATGACTCTTCCCCAATTTTAATTTTTGTGACTCTATGTATATAAATTCAGGAAATCAATCACTTTACATATAGAATACAATACATGGTATGGAATTTGCTCAAATTCAGTACTTAGGTACCAAAATTATAACCAGGGCTAAAATCAAAATATCAGGTCAGAGAACATGATAGGTAAGATTCTTGCATTATACAAAATTGATACCAGTTTCATAGCTGGCAGGCAGACCTTATGACCCCCCGAGGACTATAACAAGTAATTCTGAGCAGAGAGCTAGGAGCAATCTCTGATAACAGTAAGGCATGGTTAAAACCAGACCAAATAAATTAATCAAAAAATAAAACCATCTTAATTCTAAAGGCAATGCTCAGAAATCTTACAATTCTATTAACGCCCAGCCAGCCACACACCCAGGACGCTACCTGAGATGCAGACAGGCGGTGTGAGAGTTCAAAATGACGGTTTACTCGGTTCCGCTTGGACTTCTGGGAGTTGTAGTTCCACCTTCTGCTGAGATCTGGTGCTCTACCACGCCCCAGGCGCCCCCGCCAGCCGCTACCCAGGGAGCTACTGAGATGCGACAGGCCAGTGTGAGAGTTCAAATGCGTTTCCGGTTCTGCTCGGACTCTGGGGATTGTAGTTCACCTTTGCCGAGATCTGGGGCTCTACCACAGCCCCAGGCGCCACCCGCCAGCCGCACCCAGGGGCGCTACCTGAGATGCAGACAGGCCGGTGTGAGAGTTCAAAATCAATCTTACAATTCTAAAACTATAGTACCAGAAAACAATTTAGTAGGCAATTTAATCATAATCCACTCATTGTTTGTTTTGTTTAATCAAAATCAAAATAATTAAGGTCTCTTTTATATTCAAATATATATATATACATATATATGCAAAACTCTTGAATTTTAAGAAGATCCTGATTCAGATTCTTGAATTTGTATAGCCATAATTCAGATAGTACTTCACAATGGAAAATTAGCAAGTATAAGATCATGGCAGTCAAGAACTAACGATTAGAAATCAAGAAAGTACAAGCAGTTACACTTTACATAGCTATACAGAAGTGACATCTCAGTTAAACGAATATCAAAGTGATGGCATAAATAATTTAATACTATTATTGTAGACACGCATGAGTAAGATTTAGTCAATAAAATTGATTACAAAATTATTTGTCTAGACTATAAAGCCATGGATAGATAAAAACTCAAAGATAGGAGGAGCAGATCTAATATTGTTTTGGGAAAAGATGTTGATGGAACATACAATATGTCAAATTTTAAATACGATTTTAAAAATTAATTTTAAAAATTAATTTTAGGTGGTAGCAATGATTAATTAAACCTAATACATACTGTGGCTTACTCTAAGTAAAATATATGACTAGATTTATTCTACTAAAAATACAGTTATGAACCATCAGGAGTGATCTTGAGGTCTAGGGTCAACATGGAGAAAATAATTAATTTCATATAACCGAAGTGATAGGCACAATGGGTACTCTGTTTGCCTTGAATGTGGCCCATCTGAGTTCAATCACCAGCAACCCATATGGTCCCCTGAACACTGCCAGGAGTAATTCCTGAGTGCAGAGCCAGAAGTAACCCCTGAATATTGCCAAGTGTGACCTAAAAAGAAAAAAAAAAGAATTAATTTCATATAAAAATAGAAAAGCAGCAAGTAAAAACATGTAGGCAATATCGTAAAGTAACTTAATATTAAGTTCTTTAATTTTATACTAATTATATATTTCTCTTTATTCTAGGTTAATTCCGTTCTCGCCTCAACTATTTCCAATGTGCCTCAAGAATTAATTGCCTTCATACTTCAAAAATTAGACCATGCTAGAAATTCTGCTTTTTTTCTCTTACGTCTTAGATGTATTCATTTAACTTCTTCAGCTTTAATTTAATAAACTATTTTGAGACTCATTTGCTCCCTGTATGCATTTATATAGGATACAACCACATATTTGGAAGTGAATTAAAGGATCATTAGGTCTGGCTCTCTTAAATCTCCCAATAGTGAGCACAATGGACCAGGTGATGGTCCTGTCCCTTTGAGAAGACTTAGGCAGAGCCTCCCCCTTCCCAGAACACCTCCACTCTGAGGCACTGAAGTCATTAAAACACAAAAATCCTCTATTCAATTTTATTTCTCAGGAGGTCTCCCCATCCAAGGTGCCCACCCTATGGAGCTGGGCATACAGGTAAGCACTCTCAGCTGTCTACTCCCCAGTGGTGTGTCCTGAGAGATCTTTGCTGCCTGGCCTATACCAAGGGCAGCCATGCTCTCTCTATGCTCTACCACTTTGTTGCCAGGAAGTGAACCTTACTGAAAAACCAGACAACACTCAGAGCATAGAGGAGAGTGTTTTTGTTTATCTGGTGAGCTCTGTTAAGTGTGAACCAAACAACCCTGAGCCTCAAATTAGATAAAGCAAAAATTTTTACATTGTATTTACCAGTAATGACAGCTTTGTGACAGCCTGACATTGACCCCAATCTCCTGTAGTCTCTGGTTGTGGACCCATATATCTGCAGCTACAAATGTTGAAACTACATCAGGCTCTTGCTCTGTTCTTGTGCCTTATTGAGGTTAGACAATACTTTCTGCAAATGAATCTTTCATTTTTATCACATCTTGAGTCATCTCCCAAGTCACTAGGATGTGGTATTTAGGACTTGGAGGAAGGAAAACAGTAACCATATATCGCAATTTCTGTTGGAAGATAGAAATCTAACTTAAATAAAGAGAAATCTAACTTAAATAAAACCTAACTGGTCAACACAGACTAATCACAGGGGGTAACATTTATAAGCTGAAGAATTGCAGGCTAACCTGGATATACAACATTGATAAAAGCCCATAAATCCTCCAGTTATTTTTCAATAATTCACCCACTTTGATCATTAGGCACCCATTAGGGAAAGTGGGCTCTAGCACTGGCCCGCCATCCCAGCAGAGCCTTGCAAGAAATCAGAGGAACCCCCACACCACGAGGGCTGCCATTTTCAACATCTGGACTCCACAGCTTCTCAGAGCTCCACCCAGCAGAAAAGCTGATCTTTCCCCGTCTCACGGGGCCTCTTTGCAGTCGCATGGTTCATCAATAAATGCATGAGATGAGAGACTACTACAAGAGTATCCCACCTGCATAGCAGAGCCTGGGAAGCTACCCAGTCATATTTGATATGCCAAAAACAAGTAACAATTATAGACCTCATTCTCAAGACCTGAAGGAATGGTTTGAGGCTCTTCATGTTCCTAGTGTGAGCAGATGCCCTTGGGCTACACTAGCATGTGACAGGACATATAGAGATTTTACTGCTGCCTGCTTGAGCAAATCGATGAACAATGGGAAGACAAGTGATACAAGTGATACACGTGATACCCATTTAACTTTTAAAAACTTCATTTTCATTTCATAACATTTTCATTTCATAACAATTGCTATATTGTCTATAGCAATAGTCTAGAATGAATTTTTCTTAACTGGTCGGTCAACTGTCAACTTTCATTTAAACAAAAAAAGTGTGGAATGCAGAAATTTACATAAATTTCAAATTAAGACTCCAATCAGCTGACAAAGACATCATAGAAATAAAAACAGATGACCATTCCCACTCATGTATTCTGAAATGTCCTTCCCACTTGTTTACTTTTAAAAGCATATGAAGTATATAGTAGGTTTTTGAAACATATATTATGAGTTCACTTGATCACTTGACATCCCGTTATTCATCGATTTGCTCGAGCAGGCACCAGTAACATTTCCATTTGAACCGATCACATGTCAGTGTAGCCCAATGGCATCTGGTTGCTTCAGGAATACGAAGAGTCTCAAACCGTTCGCTCAGGATCTTGACGAAGAAGTCTGACCATATTGTAGGTGGGCGGCCATATGATGCCATGACAGAACCTGGCAAGCTACCCATGGTTTATTAGATATGCCAAAAACAGTAACAATAATTGACCTCATTTCCAATGAATGGAGACCTTACTGGTTCCCGCCGAGCAAATCAATGAACAACGGGAAGACAAGTGATACAAGTGATAACTAACTTTGGAAAAAATACTGCAAGCATGGGCTTGAAATAGGCTTCTCTCTTGGGTGGGGCTCTGATGAGCTATAGAGTCCAAACCTTGAAAATGGCCGCAAATGTGGTGTGTGGGGTTTTTCTGACTTCTGAGCCTCTATTGGGGTGGCAGTCAAAGTTACAATTTATATTCCAAAACAGTTACAAAAATAACCAGTAACCAAGAAGTGCTTGTATGTGCTAAAATATTTCCATACTTATTAAATTTCACTGCATCTTAGTAATGATTATAAGTACTTGGCTGTATTTTAAGACATATAAGAAAACAGATTTGGAAAAACTAGCATGTGCTCATGAAGAGTTACAAAGCAGGAGAACTAAATTTTACAAAATTGTATTCTGAACAAAAACAAATTTAATTTCATACACAGCAAATTTAATCTCATTAAAAAATTTCAACATACAAAAAGAGAAGTTTGAACTCTGGTAGTAGGTGAAGTGTTGGACTGAAAAATGCTCTTATATATGAGTCACAGTGAGTGAAGTAAAATGAAAAAGGGGAAAAAGTTTAAAAGAGGGTGAAGAAGAAAAGCTGACTATGAGTATATAAGAAGTTGAAAACCCAACCACTCAAATAAATCAACATATAAACTCTAGTAATTTAATATATAACTCATTAAGGATAATTCAGAAGATGATAATGGGTCAAAAAGAACAGTTCCGTGCAAAAGAAAATGCTTTCAAAAAATAAAAAGGCAGCAATATTTTATCTAGAATTTTAGTTTCTTGAAAACCTGACAAATGCCAGGTTTTGTCTCTGAGAGTCAAGACACTGTGATTTTATCAACATCAATATCCAGGGCACTGACTCCAGGTCTTACTCCATTTAACAAAAATAAGATAATATCTTTTCCTAAGAATTGAACACATAGAAAGTGTTTATTAGGACTAGTGCCTCAATAAACATAGAAGTGCAGATTGGGTTTCTGCTGTTTTTGAAGCCCCAGAGAATATTCCCAGAAATGGTATTGATTGGTCATATGGAAACTCAATTTCTAGCTTTGAGGAATGCCCCTATTGCTCTCCAAAAAGGCTTGGCCAGTCTGCATTCCCACCAACAATGCAGGAAAGTCCCTTTCTCCATGAACCCATGCCAGCACTGGTTGTTCTTGTTCATTTGGATATGTGCTAGTCTCTGGAAACAACCTGAGTGCCCGAGAACAAATGACTGGTTGAAGAAACTAAGATCTCTATACAATGGAATGCTATACAGCTGTTAGGAAACATAAAGTAATGAGATTTGCTTATAAATGGATAGACACGGAGAGTATCATGCAGAATGAAATGAGTCAGAAGAGAGGGACAGACAGAGAATTATCACACTCATTTTTGGGGTGTAAAAACATAATATGAAACCATTAGGCAAGGACAGTAGAAACAAGGGTCAGAAGGTTTGATCCGGTTAGAAGCCTGCTTCAACCTCTTAAGAAAAATGGCAGTTGGGATAGGGAAGGGACCTTTATGAAAAAAGAAAGTGGTAAATGACCACTGTATAAGAACTCTGTGCATAATAGGTAAAAGGAAAAACACGGTAACCTCTCAGTATCTGTATTGCAAACCATAATTCACAATGAGAGAGACAGACAGAGACAGTGAGAGAGAGAGGATGAGAGAAGAAAAGTGCCTGTCATAGAGACAGACTGGTGGGTAGGGGTGGGTGAATGACAGGGGATAAATAAGCACATTGGTAGTGGGAAACATGCTCTGGTGGAGGGATGGGTGTTGGAACAATGTGTGACTGAAACCCAATCATGAATTCTTCTGACTGTATGGCATGGTGACTCAATAAGATACATTTTCAAAAAATATACACATGTAGCAATATCTGGGTACATTTCTTCCACAACTGGAGGGAACTGAGGCTGCTTTTAACTTCCAATGTGTTGAAATAAGAGAGAATGTACTGAAGAGCCTCTTAACAAAGTATTGTCTGATTCAAATTTGACATATATCCTTTCATTCTGGCCATTGCATTTACACATATGCACTTCCTTATTTGCTCTAGGCTTCGGGAAGCATCCACTGTGTTGTAAGTTACCATATCTATTATGGATTATTTCTATATGAATGCTACTCAATTACTAAGACATCTAAAATTGATACATTATCGGACTATTAAAGTTCTTGAAATACCTTGTTAGAAAAAAAAGAAAGTGCATATTAGGTTTCCTTTAAAACACACATTTGAAAAAATATGTTGTGTGGCTGAAGACATGACACAGCTGATTAAGAGTTTGACTTGTCACCAAGTTCAGTCCCCAGGAACAGATATGGTCCAAGACCAGGAGTGAGACCTGAGTACAACACCAAGAGTAAGCCCTCAGCAACACTAGGCATAGCTCAAAGATCAAATTAAAGATAAATGAAATATACTGTTAATTAACTTCTGAGCTACATAAATTCACATCTAGACTTTATTGATATGAATATTAAAGGGAAATAAAACAGTATAATTACAAGTAAAACATCCAATTATGTTTCCAGTGAGAGTAAATTATGTAGCAGCCATGAACCAGAGAAGCAGAACATGATAAGAATTACAAATGTCTCCGTTTGTTTTTTTCCTGTCATTGCTTTTAAGAAAAGGTAATCACTTTACTGATATTTATCACATCAATCTTTCTCTCCAGATTCCCATTTTTAGTTGAAAATATTTATCCAGATATTGGTATTTTGTGTCTGTGCTCAACAAGACTGTTTTAAATACTACGTATCTACAAAACATGTTCTTTACTCACCACAGCCTCTCCTCTGTAATCACTATCTTCATCGCTTATTACTGAAACTGAAGACCTCAGGAATCTTTACAACTATTCTTAATCTTCACTGTATTCTACATCTCCCAAAATCATTGAGTTATTTTATGTGATTTTTTCAAACAACTTAGCTTTTTTACTTTAGCTTTCTTTTTATTACTTATTACTTTTTTGTCTACTAAATTCTTAGATCATTGGCAAATTTTCTCCCACTTTCCCTTCAAGTAATCTCCCTTCAGGGAGAGCAAGTAGCAGCTCTGCCCCATGTGTGTGAGTCTCTGGATTGGCCTACCTTGCTCTCCCTGTGCCCAGCTGATCACGAGGTGCCCGGGAGGAATGGCAGGTTCTAGCCCTGGTCCACCACCTCAGCAGAGCATCTCAAGAAGCCAGAGGAATCCCCACACCATGAGGGCCGCCATTTTCCACATCTGGACTCCTCTCTCCTCAGAGGTACACCTATCAGAAGAGCTGATCACAGCCTGACTTGTCAGTGACCCACCCTTCAGGAGTGTTTTTCAAACACAGCCCAGGTATTTGACAAGATCCAACCTAAAATGGAAATTGAAAGGAACCGTCCTCAATATAATCAAAGCTATCTACTACAAGCCCACAACAAGCATCGCTTCTCAATGGGGAAAACCTAAAAGCCTTTCCCCTAAGTTTGGAGACAAGAAAAGTAAACCCACTCTCATCACTTCTATTTAATACAGCAATGGAAGTACTTACCATAGCAATCAGGGAAGAAAAAGAATTAAAGGCATCTGGATAGGAAAGAACGAAGCCAAGCTCTCATTATTTGTAGATGACTTGATATTATACCCAGAGAACCCTAAACTCTCTACCAAGAAGCTCCTCAAAAAAAAAAAAACTTAAAAATAGATTTCTTTAGTAGAGTGGCAGGGTATGAAATCATTACTGAACAGTTGATGGCCTTTCTATATGAAAATAACAAAAGAAAAGAAAGAGATATTAAAGAAACTATTCCATTTACACTTGTGCCACAGAAAATCAAATACCTAGGAATCAGTTTGACAAAGAACATAAAGGATCTCTACAAAGAAAACTACAAAACATTACTTCAAGAAATAAAAGAGGACCTTAGGAAATGGAGACACATTCCCTGCTCATGGATGGGAAAAATTAACAATATCACAATGGCAATACTCCCTTGAGCTTTATACATATTCAATGTGGTCCCTATAAAGATACCCATGACTTTCTTCAAAGAAATTAACTAAACACTTTTGAAATTTGAATGAAATAATAAATTCCCACAAATAGCTAAAGCAATATTTGGGAAAAGAAGATGGGAGGTATCACTTTCCCCAACCTCAAACTCTACTACAAAGCAGACATAATTAAAATGGCATGGTATTGGTATAGAAACAGACCTATGGACCTATGGAATAGAACTAAATATCCTGAAACACACTTTCAAATATACAATCACTTAATCTTTGATAAAGGAGCAAAAAATATTAAGTGGAACAAAGAAAGCCTCTTCAACACATGGTACTGGGAAAACTGGGCAGCTACATGTAAAAAATGAACTTAGACCTCCTTCTAATGCCATGCACAAAAGTCAGATCAAAATGGATTATAGATCTTAATGTCAGAAATGAATCTATAAAGTACGTCAAAGAAAGCATAGGAAAAAACGCCCTACAACATTGAAACTAAAGGCATCTTCAATGATGAAATATCACTTTCAAAGCAAATGGAAGCATGATAAGTAAATAGAATTATATAAAACTGAAAAGCTTCTGCACCTCAAAAGAAATGGTGACCAAGACAAAAGACAATCCACAGACTGGGAAAGAAATTCACTGAAAGCCCATCTGATAAAGGGTTAATATCCAGGATATATCAGGCACTGGTACCACTTTACAAGAAGAAAACAGCCAACCCCATCAAAAAATGGGGGAGAAGAAATGAACAGAAACTTCCCAAAAGAAGAAACTCGAATGGCCAAAAGGTATATGAAAAAGTGCTCTTCATCATTATTCATCAGAGAGATGCAAGTCAAAACAACAATGAGTTATCATCTCACACCACAGAGACTGGCACACATCCAAAACAGCAGGAAGTGACGGGGATGTGGGGGGGGGGGCAGGGGTAAAGGGGACTCTCATCCACTGTTGGTGGGAGTGCCAACTGGTCCAACCCTTTTGGAAAACAATATGAACATTCCTCCACAAACTAGATATTGAGCTCCCATTTGACCCAGCAATACCACTCCTGGGAATATACACTGGGGACCTAAAAACACATAGCAGAAACACTATCTGTACTTCTTTATTCATCGCAGCTCTATTCACAATAGCCAGAATCTTGAAACAACCTAAGTGCCCAATAATAGAGGACTGGATAAAGAAACTGTGGTACATCTACACAATGGAAGACTATGCAGCTGTCAGAAAAGGACAATGTCATTAAATTTTTCTCCAAATGGATGGATCATGGAGACTATCATGCTGAGTAAAGTAGTCAGAAGGAAAAGAGCAGATATAGGCTGGCTGAATTCATTAATGGGATATAAATATATACTAATGTTCTAGTAAGTGTGGGAAATGGTAATCAGACCAGAACTCACCATTGAATATACACAAAGAGACCTAACATGATAAACCCTAAATGTCTGTGGATCAAGCCACAATGTGTAAAGAAGAGAGAGAGATACAGAGACGAGAGATAGAGAGACAGACAGAGATAGAAAGAGAAGAAAAGAAAGGGTGCCTGATATAGAGGGCAGGCTGGAGGTGAGGGAGAGAATATGGGTACATTGGTGATGGGAACGGGGCACTGGTGGAGTATGGGTGCTGGAACACTGTATGACTGAGAAACAATTATGAACACATTTGCAATTGCATATCTCACATTGGTATAATAAAAAATAAAATTTAACAAATAAAAATAAATAAAAATTAAAGTGATTAAAGTGATATGCATGATAACCTTTCAGAATCTGTATTGCAAACCATGATGCTGAGAGAGAGAGACAGAGAACGAGAGAGAGAAGTGCCTGCCATAGACGCAGTTGGCAGGGGGATGGACAGGAGACATTGTGGTGGGAAACATACACCACTGGTGAACCTTTACTGAAACCCAATCAAGAGCAACTTTGTAACTGTGTATCTCACTACAATTCAGTTAACAAAAGTAACAACAACAACAACAAATCAGTATGTGAAGGTTTCCTTTATCTACAAACCCTCACCAACACCTGCAGCTGGACATTTTGTTGTAGATAACTTGCATATTTGTGGCATTATATCTCATTGTTATGGATGAGGGTGAGGGGAATGGCACCTAGTTTTGCTGTTTATTCATGCCTCTGCATTCAGAGATGACTCCTGACTGTATTCAGGAAACCATACTGAGTGCCAGGGATTGAGCCTTTGTTAGATAAAAATGCCTTATTCAGCTATCATTGTACACTATCATTGTGTCCCCATCATTGTGATTTTTGATATGCATTTTCCTAATAATGATATCATGAGCATTTCCTTATATCTCTTTAGTATCTGTCTTCTTTGATGATATGTTTGTATTTTCTCCCCACTTTTTGATGTTAGTCTCTGTTTTCTTGTTGAGTTTTGGGTTGTTGTGGATTGTTGATATTAGACACTTGTCAGAATTTTGGTACAAGTATTTTCTTTCTCTAGTATGAGATGTTTTCATTTTAGTCTTGGTTTCTTTCACTGTACAGAAGCCCTTGACTTAGTAAGTCCATTTACTTATGATTTTTGTTTCTGTTACCTTTAGAGTCAAGCCCCTAAACAGAAATTACTATCATAGTGTGTATTCACCTGTCTTCAGTATATTTTATCATTTGAGATAACATCCAAGTCTTTTTCCCCCAACCATGTAGGTGGTTTCAGACAAAGACCAAAGGGTGTGGTGATACTAAGTCTCTATGCTGGAGATACATCAGCAATGCTCACGGTTCTCCAGGGCTGCACTTAGCTATGGTCTGGGAATCACGTGGTACAGGGAACCAAATTACAGTTAGCTACAGTTCAGGTTTGGATCCATAGCTCCAATACTATCTCTCTGGCTTTAAATATACAAATCTTGACCTATTTTCAGTAAAATTTTGTACATAGTGATCTGATCCAGTATTATGTTTTCTGACTTTATACTACAATAATCAAGCACATAGTACTGAAATAAAGAATGACTAATTAATGGATTAGAAATGAGAGTCCAGAAGTAAATCCTCATCACTTGATCACTTGAATCCCGTTATTCATCGATTTGCTCTAGCGGGCGCCAGTAACATTTCCATTGGATCTTATCACGTGCCAATGTAGCCCAATGGCATCTGGTTGATTCAGGAATACGAAGAGCCTCAAACCGTTCCTTCAGGGTCTTGACAAGGAAGTCTGACCATCTTGTAGGTGGGCGGCCACGTGATCTTTTGACATCCCGTGGGACACAGTCGGTTAAAGCTCTAGTCCAGCGGTTGTCTCCAAATCGCATTACGTGTCCAGCCCATCTGATTTTCGATGCCTTGGCAAAGAAGACAGTGCCCCTGATACTGGAATAGTGACGGAGGTCAGAACTCCGGATTCCTTCTCTCACTTGAGTGAGGCGTGATATTCCAAGCATAGTCTTTCGATTGCAGCAACATGGGAATATACCATCATTGGCGACATCGATGAAGAATACAACCGACTGGTTCAGCACCTCCATGATTGTGCAAAGAATGCCGAGAGAGAGAGAGAAAGACACAAAAGGACGCTTGTCTTCAGAAACTCTTGAGCTCATTCGCCAACGTGGCAAGGCGCGAGCCTCAGGAGACCAAATGCTAACGTCCAAGCTTGCTAAACAGTGTAGAGAAGCTATAAAAGAAGACTTCAAAGACAGAAGAGCAGAAATACTGGAAGATGCAGCAGAAGCCGGGAAAAGCATTTGTACCGCCCGCCTGTCCTTCGCCAGCTATAAGACCAATATGACTGCCCTCCGATGCCCTGATGGATCTATCACATCTTCCAGAAAGGCAATGGAGAAGATTATCCAGGACTTCTACTCAAATCTCTTTGATAGCCACATCCACCTGCCCACATACCAAATTCCACAGGATGGGTATGTCTCTCCCTTCTGAAATCTGTCATGCCATCTCGTCAGGAAAGAAGGGAACAGCACCAGGCCCAGACAAAGTCAGACCCGAATACCTGAAGAATCTGCCGTCGGTACTCATCAATACACTAGCTCGGCTCTTCACACGCTACCTGTCTGAATGCAAGGTGCCCTCCCAATGGAAAACCAGCAGGAGAGTTCTACTGTTCAAGAAGGGAGACATTCACAATATTGTTAACTATCGCCCCATCTGCCTGTTGTCCGTCATCTACAAGCTGTTTACAGGAGTCATCCTGAACAGGATTGTCAGAGCACTAGACGAAGGACAACCATGCGAGCAAGCTGGCTTCCGGAAAGGATTCAGCACAATCGACCATAACCACACAGTAACCAAGCTCATTGAGGTTTGTAGGGAGTACAAGATGCCGCTCTGTCTCATGTTCATTGATTTACAGAAAGCCTTTGATTCTGTGGGGACTGAAGCAGCCATCGAAGCCCTAGCCAAATAGGGTGTTCAAACCCAATACATCAAGATCCTTCGTGAGCTGTATTACGGATTCACCACCAGGATCTCACCATTCTACAAAGAAGCGATCATTAATGTGAAAAGAGGGGTTCGACAGGGTGATACCATTTCACCAAAACTCTTCAGCGCCACCCTCGAGAACATCATGCAACAATTAGAATGGGAAGGAATGGGAGTGAAGATAGATGGTCGGCAACTACACCACCTCTGCTTCGCTGATGACATTATTCTAATAACACCAAACATTAGCCAAGCGGCACAAATGCTGGCTGACTTCGACCGAGAATGTGGAAAGATAGGTCTACAGCTGAATCTAAAGAAAACTATGTTTATGAAGAATGAACTAGTTCCAGAGGCCCCCATTCACTCTCAATGGAACAAACATCTCTGAATGCAGCAGTTATGTGTACCTAGGTCGAGAAATCAACATGATGAACGACCTAAAACCTGAGCTGTGCAGGAGGAAGAGAGCGGCATGGAATGCCTTCAAATGCATCGAAGAAATAGCTAAAAGGACAAAGAACCTCCTGCTCTGGGCACATCTCTTTGACTCCACTGTTCTCTCTGCATTAACATGCGCCTCAGAGACCTAGGCCCTACGAAAGCAGGATGAGAATGCTATTCGGGTCTCCCAGAGAGGAATCAGAGTGGCTGGCGGTGCGGCGGCTGGGGGGAAAAAAAAAAAAAGCCTCATATCTATGGAAAATTAGTCTATGACAAAATAATTTGTTTCACGAAATGGAACCACAGTCAAGATATAGAAACAATCCAAAAGTTCAGCGATAGACAAATAGATGAAGTTGTAGAATGCTCTGCAGCCATAAGAAAAGATAAAATCAAGTAGTTTGTTGCAAACTGGATGACTTCACTTCCTATTAAGTGAGAAGTCAGGGAGAAGATTAAATACTGGATAATCTCACTTCTCCATGACATATAAAGTAATTCAAAGGAGTGGGAGCTATGAATCAAATGGCAATGTTAAGAAAGTAAGGAACTTGAGGAGGGTAAAAATGAAGAAACATCCTAGGATAATCTAAGAGATTTGGTCAAGTGTCTTGGCTATTTCAGTGATGTGGAGGTGAGGAAACTATGAGCATCAAAATCACAAGAATCAAAATAGTATAAATATGTAACCCATACTACAATTAGAAAGATATATAGATTGCTAAAGAGGTCAGATAGGGAGATGAAGATAACTTGGGGTTATTGGTGGAGGGATACTCACACTTGCAGAGGGTTTAGAATATTGAATGTCTAAAACCGTTATCAAAATCTTTGTAAATAATGGGAAAAGTTATAAAATATATACA
>JAJIBD010024563.1:0-72849 GCA_021461705.1 Cryptotis parvus | reverse complement strand
CTCACATACACACTCTCACATACTCACAAACACACACACTCACACACTCTCACATACTCACAAACACACACACACACTCTCACATACTCACAAACACACACACTCACATACACACTCTAATTAACATACATACATTCTTACATACTCACATACACACATATATACATATACCACATGCACACATGCACACTCACATTCTAACACACATACACACACTCACACACATGCACCTATAAGTGCACACACACTCACACACAGGCACACACATACACACTCACACACATACTCACACAGGCACACACTGACGCACACTCCACAAACACACACCCTGCCATGTTAAAATTAGGGGGATCTGGGAACCCTAAACAAGAGTGATGTGCACTCGTAAAATTCAGGCTTTAAGACTTAACTAGGTCCTCAAGGAGGGAGGAATGGGAAGGCCTGAGTGGCCAGGGGCAGTCAGGGTCCACACCATGGTGGCTCAGGCAGCCAAGAGGCCGGTGGGGCTTCCCGGGGCTGGCAGTGATCAGCAGCTCAACCCCTCTATTGTTTCTCTCTCCACAACGGGGAAACAAAAAGCCATAGACCAAAGTACTGGTCATCTGCATAGGGCGCACAGTTAAAACCACTGGACAAGCGATACGTTCTGTTTCTGATGAGAACAAAAGTTCTTTGTAGGTGCAGGGACACAGAACTTGGAATCTGGCCACCACGGAAGACTGCCGTTTCCAGGCCCCACAGCTGCTTCTTAAGCCCAGCCCACAAACTCAGGGGGTTGCCTCTCCCCAGTCTTACTTAACCTAGACTCTGCCACAAGCTCCTTAATGCCACGGGAACTGTCAGTCCCTAGGTATTCCCCTACTGCCCACCCTACCCCACAGACCATTGGTTGTGGGCAAAAACACAATCCATCTTCCATCCCCAAACCATCCAACATACACGTACCATCCACGTACCATCCACGTACCATCCACGATTACCATCCACCCACCATCCTCCCACCATCCACCCACCATCCACATACCATCCACCCACCATCCATGTACCATCCACACACCATCCACCCACCATCCTCCCACCATCCACCCACCATCCACCCACCATCCACCCACCATCCACCCACCATCCACGTACCATCCACCCACCATCCACCCACCATCCACGTACCATCCACCCACCATCCACCCACCATCCACCCACCATCCTCCCACCATCCACCCACCATCCACATACCATCCACCCACCATCCATGTACCATCCACACACCATCCACCCACCATCCTCCCACCATCCACCCACCATCCACCCACCATCCTCCCACCATCCTCCCACCATCCACGTACCATCCACGTACTCCATCCACCCACCATACACCCACCATCCTCCCACCATCCACCCACCATCCACGTACCATCCACCCACCATCCTCCCACCATCCACCCACCATCCACCCACCATCCACGTACCATCCACCCACCATCCACGTACCATCCACCCACCATCCACGTACCATCCACCCACCATCCACCCACCATCCTCCCACCATCCACCCACCATCCACTCACCATCCACGTACCATCCACGTACCATCCACGTACCATCCACCCACCATCCTCCCACCATCCACTCACCATCCACCCACCATCCTCCCACCATCCTCCCACCATCCACCCACCATCCTCCCACCATCCACCCACCATCCTCCCACCATCCTCCCACCATCCACCCACCATCCACCCACCATCCTCCCACCATCCTCCCACCATCCACCCACCATCCACCCACCATCCACCCACCATCCTCCCACCATCCACCCACCATCCTCCCACCATCCACCCACCACCCACCCACCATCCTCCCACCATCCACCCACCATCCACCCACCATCCACTCACCATCCACCCACCATCCACCCACCATCCAACCACTATCCTCCCACCATCCACCCACCATCCTCCCACCATCCACACACAATCCATCCAACATCCATCCACCATCCACCCATCCAACATTATGCATCAATCCTATATCCACTGCTCATCCATCCAGCTTCCATACAACATCTATCCAATATGCACCAACACCCTTCATCCGACATTCATCCAATCTCCATACTCCAAATATCTATTTCAACATCCATTCAACAGTCTTTATGCAGCAGACATCCAATATCTAATACCCACCCCATACTCCTTCATCTAACATCCACCCAACACCCACCAACATGCCTTTATGCAGCAGACATCCAATATCCAGTACGGACCCCATACTCCTTTATCCAACATCGACCCAACACTCATGTACTCCATCCAACATCCAACATTCATCCAACATGCATTCAATACCGATCCAAAACCCCTTGATCTAACGTCTATCCAAAGTCCAACCAATATTGGAGATATATATATATATATATATATATATATGTATATATATATATATATATATTTATTTATTTATTTTTGGGTCACACCCAGCGACGCTCAGGGGTTATTCCTGGCTCTACACTCAGTAATTACTCCTGGCAGTGCTCAGAGGACCATATGGGATGCTGGGGATCGAACCCGGGCCGACATAGGCCAGCCACATGCAAGGCAAATGCCCTACCCTCTGGGCTATTGCTCCAGCCCCTGGATATTACGTTTATCTATTCCTTCATCTAACATCCAGACACAGTGAATGGGCAGGAAAGGAGTGAGGGTTTGGACAGGGCATGGACACTGAGCCTGAAGCCTGCTGATCCAGGTGTCTCCGGCCAGAGTCCTGGCGGAGCCACAGGAAAGCAGACAAGCGTCTCCCCTCTCCCGGGAAGGCACCTTCCCCTCACACAGCCCCCAGCACCCTCCTGCCTGCCCCCTGCCCCCAGCCACGCTGAGACTCAGCCTCTGTCTCCCCTTTCTAGATCTCTTTCTGCTGAGTGTGTGCTCTATGCTCAGGGTCAATCCAGCCTCTAGGTCCTGATGATGCTGGTGGCACCGTTGAACAGTGTCTCCTGCCCTCTCCAGACAGGAAATCATTTTCAGTCTCGAACCCTCTGACAGGCTTCAGTCAGGACGGTCCAGAAACAAATGCTGTATACAGGGCAGAGTGCATGGATGAAGCTTCTTTCCCGTCTCTGCGCACAGGTTGTAAAGTTCCTTGTGAGACTTTTTCCAAACTTCTGGCTCTTTTCACTGACTGTGACAGAAACTGTCCAGCAAGATCCACATCTGTCCACACCAAGAGACACACAGGTGTATCAGGCGTATACACGTGGCTTTGCAGTTGTGGCTTTTTAAGTCCCTAGTGAAGTGACCAATGGAGTAGGGAATAGTTAAGAATGGGACAAGCAGGCCTGGACGGACAGCACAGCGAGGAGGGCGTTTGCCTTGCTTGCGGTCAACCAGGATTTGACCCCCCAGCATCCCATATGGTCCCCTGAGCACCACCAGAATTCCTGGTGCAGAGCCAGGAGTAACCCCTGAGCATCAGTGGGTGTGACCCATAAAGCTAAATAAGAAAAAGGATGGAAATCTGACTCTTCGGGCTGAAGAATGAGTTTTTGGGGTCCCCCTCACCCACAGTTCTCCTTTAACCTACACCCTCCTGCCTGTTTCTGGCTTCTTCCTGTCTCTGGGCCTGTAGAGCGCCTGGTTGGCTACAGCAGGAAGTGTCACCCAGAAGGGGCACCGAGGGGCCAGTCCTGTAGCCTATTCGTGGACAACTGGCCCAGCCTTTCAACAATGACCCATTGCCTTTGTTCTCCCAGAAACAGCGTGGTGAGCAATGCCCTGAAGGCAGGGGGCTGTGGGCTGGCGGTGCCAGTGGACACTGATGTGTGCCAAGCTCCACTCACTCGACTAACCACAGGCTTTCCTCATGCTTCCTTTAGGCCCATGATGTTCTTGATTCTGTTTTGTTTATGGGTCACACCCAGTGTTGCTCAGGGGGTTACTTTTTTTTCTTTTTGGGTCACAGCCAACAATGCTCGGGTTACTCAGGAATTATTTCTGGTGGTTCTGGGGGGACTATATTGGATGCCAGGTATCGAACCCAGGTCGGCCATGTGCAAGGTAAATGCCTACCTGTTGACTCAGGGGTTACTCCTGGCTCTGCACTCAGCAATTATTCCTAGTAGTGCTCAGGGGCCATATGGAGATGCCGGTATCAAACCTAGGTTGCCCACATACAAGGCAAATGCCCTCCCTTCTGTACTATCTCTCCAACATCAAACCATGAAGATTCGTAAATGCTTCTCTCCCTAATTATACATTGTTGGACTAGAGAGATAGTATAGGGGGGGGGGAGTGTTTGCCTAGTACATAAGCTGACTTGGGTTTGATCCCTGGGACTCCATATACTCCCCCTGAGTCTTCCAGGAGTAAGCCCTGAGCATTACTGAGTGCTTAGGAATATTTAATAAATATTTTTTAATATTTAAAATATATACATAATAAAAAAATCTGTATGGTTTCCCAAGCACCGCCGGGAGTAATTCCTGAGTGCAGAGCCAGGGTAACCCCTGAGGCATTGCTGGGTGTCACCCAAAAAGAAAAAAAAAACCCAAAAAACAAAAACAATGGTGATCAATCTTCCTGCCAGAGCTTGGATGAAAAGAGTGTTGTCCCCGGAGGACACAGGACAGGGGGCTGAGATAAGGAAGGGGGAAGAGGAAGTGGTGTGACTAGCAGCTGGTGTATTTCTACACAGGCGTCCCAGGGGGGACAGGGCGCCTCTATGCTTCTGTGCCCAGCGAGTTAGAATCCCATTCTGAGAGATCGTTTTTTTTTTTTTAAATTCTTCCAAACCTTTATTTTTTTTAATATCACTGTCACTGTATCACTGTCTTCCTGTTCATCATCGATTTGCTCGGCGGGCACCAGTAACATCTCCATATGACCTGCCTCATGCAAGTAGAGCCCAAGGGCACCTGCTTGCTCCAGGAACATAAAGAGCCTCAAACCATTCCATCAGGTCATGGGAATGAGGTCTATAATTGTTACTGGTATTTGGCATATCAAATACGACACGGGCAGCTTGCCAGGCTCTGCCGTGCGGGTAGCATACTCTTGTAGTCATCTCAAAATCCAGCATTTATTGATAAACCATGTGGCGAAATCAGCCGCCCGAGTCGAGCTGTGATAGGCTGGTCTGCTGGGTGGAGTTCTGATGAGGGGGAAGTCCGGGTGTGGAAAATGGAGGCCCTCATGGAGTGGGGGGTCATCTGGCTTATTGTGAGGCTCTGCTGGGGTGGCAGGCCAGGGCTAGAACCTGCCATCCCTCCCGGGCACCTCATGAGCGGCTGGGCACAGTGAGAGCCAGTAGCAGCTCTGCCCCATGTCTGTCTCTGGATCAGCATACCTGGGCCGGATTAAAAAGACTGCAGCAGGGTGGATCTGGATGAGCCGGGCTGTGATAGGCTGGTCTGCTGGGTAGAGTTCTGGCGAGGGGGAAGTCCGGATGTGGAAAATGGAGGTCCTCGTGGAGTAGGGGGTCGTTTGGCTTGTTGTGAGGCTCTGCTGGGGTGGCAGGCCAGGGCTAGAACCTGCCATCCCTCCCGGGCACCTCATGAGGGGCTGGGCACAGTGAGAGCCAGTAGCAGCTCTGCCTCATGTCTGTCTGCAGGACGGTGGCCGTGGAAGTCAGAATCCGCTAAGGTGTGTGTAACAACTCACCTGCTGAATCAACTAACCCTGAAAATGGATGGCGTCGGGCCCATACCCAGCCGTCGCTGGCAGTCAGTGACGCGTGAGAGGGGGGACGGGAGTGCCCAGCGTGCCGGCCTTCCCTGGAGGGCCAGCGCCCCCCCAGAGCACGCTGTGACGAGTAGGAGGGCTGCTGTGGTGAGCCTTGAAGCCTAGGGCGTGGGCCGGGTGGAGCCGCCGAGGTGCAGATTTTTTTTTTAATATACTTCTTTAAATTTTATTACATCATTTTTAGACATACAATTGCAATATGCTCATGTCAAGTTTTGGTTCTATAGTGTTCCAACACCCATCCCTCCACCCGAACCCATCTCCCATCACCAATGTCCCCACCTCTCTCCCCCTCCCGCACTTCAACTACTTGGCGGGTTGGTTCTGTATATCTTTTTCTCTCCTCTCTATCTCTCCCTCCCGCCTACCTTTACTACACATCGTAGAATGCTGTACATTAAAGAACATAATGGTTTCCTCTAGTTTGATGGACTGCATGCCTGCAAGCGGCCGCATGACTTAGGGGCTTCATGGTCAGCATTCGGACAGCGAAAATGGCGGCTAATGTGGGTGAGTCTCATCCGGCTGCTTCTGGGACCGAACTGAGGTGATGGGCCAACACCCAAAAAACCCATCTGTCCTCCTGGGGACCTCATGGTCAGCTGAGCTAGGGGAGAGCCGAGTTCCAGTCCCCCAGCTGCGTCTGAGGCTCTGCATGCTATGGCTGGTTGCCCCAGGGCAGCTCCTGGGCGGGGCTACCGGGCTCAGACAAAATGGAGAGGGAAGGGACGACCCCAGCTCCATCTGACGAATTCCCGGTGTTTCCCGCTTCTGGGAGCTGCCTACCTGGGCTCGAACTCGTTTTGCTCTGTTAATCTGGTCTTGAGGTCAGCGTCCGTCCCAGGTGGGCTCTAATGTGCTGCAGCATCTGGACAGTGAAAATGGCTGCTAATGTGGTGGGTGAGTCTCATCCGGCTGCTTCCAGGAGCCCCCAGAGGTGATGGGCCCACTCCCCAAAACCCATCTGTCCTCCTGGGGGCCCCCATGGTCAGCTGAGCTGGGAGGAGCCGAGTTCCAGTTCCCCCAGCTGTGTTTGAGGCTCTGCATGTTATGGCTGGTTGCCCAGGGCAGCTCCTGGGTGGGGCCACAGGGCTCAGACAAAATGGAGAGGGGAAGGGCCGACCCGGCTCCATCTGACAAATTTCCAGTGATTCCCACTCTGGTAGCTGCCTACCTGGGCTCGTGAGAGATCGTCTTAAATTGCAGAGAAAGCTGGTGAATCAGAGAGAAACAAGGCTGTTTACACGTTGTTTCAGCCTCCAGGTCTTCTTGGAGTTCGAGCTATGGTGGGTGATTGTTCCCAACATCCCTTTATTTCCCAGACTTCCAGGAACCACACCCACATCTCACCGCCACTGCCAACGTCTTGTTTCAGAGACTCAAAACTAAACTTCGAAAGAGATCAACTGGTCACAAACATTTCTGGGACCCCTGTTCCTGGCTGAGACCTCTGGGGCCATTTCAGAGGAGGACAGGCAAGCTCCCGCCCTAACAAACCCTTGGCAGCCTCAGTTACACCCTACAGCCATTGCATGCCTCTGGCAAGAATGGCCACTTACATACTCTGGATTTTCTGGAGGTTTCTAGAGCACGGGCCATCCACAAACTCTGCAAAATCCCAGTAGGAGCACACCAGACTGGATGGGGTATAATGTAGAAGTCAATTGATCTCGACCAGAAAAACACAACAGAGACGCTCAGCTAGCAACAATGCCTTAGTAAACCCTGAGAAATACTTAATGTCTCCAGGATGAGATACAACAATTTTCACAAATTTTATTTACAGTGGGGCCGGAGTGATAGCCCAGCGGGTAGGGCGTTTGCCTTGCACGCGGCTGGCCCATGCTGGCCCGGTTCGATCCCCGGCATCCCATATGGTCCCCTGAGCACCGCCAGGAGTAATTCCTGAGTGCAGAGCCAGGAGTAACCCCTGAGCATTGCCGGGTGTGACCCAAAAAGCAAAAACAACAACAACAACAAAAAAAGAACCAATTTTATTTACAGAAAAAAATTGTTTTGATCATTTTGTTAGTCATTTCAGATAACAAACAATAGAACTTATTGTGGCCCTGCTCCAGGGTCCAGCTTGAGGGGAGGCTGGGAAGATGGAGACAGTGGTGGAGGGGGTGTGGTGGAGCTGGGACTGGGATACTGAGTGCCTGTGGCAAACAGCACTGAGCCACTCAGCAGATCTCGGTGTTTAGATGAAGTGTAGTGTCAGGGTGGGGCGGCGGAGTCCAGTTTCGGGGCTAGAGACAGTACAGCAGGCATGGCTGACCCGGGTTTGAGCCCCAGCACTCCCCCTGGTCCCCGAGCCCTGCCAGGAGTGAGGAGTGATCCCTGAGTGCAAAGTCAGGAGCCAGTCAGAGCATCGACAGATGGAAACCACCAGCACCCAAAGACACCCAGATATTTATAGATTGTGGACAAGCCAATAAAGTGAACAACGGTGGGGATTTGGAAGGTGCTCGGATTGCTTTCAGAGCCCGCGACACTGAAGCAGATTTCTCTGGGGCCGAGAGAAATCCAAAGGTCTGTTTATACATTCTCTCTCTCTCTCTCTCTCTCTCTCTCTCTCTCTTTCTCTCTCTCGCTCGCCGCAAAGGTACATTTTCAAAGAGGGACTCAGGCTCTCCTGATGCTTTTATTCAGCAGCGGACATAGACCGACCACCGTCAGGTTTTGTTTCTCAGGTTTCTGCAGCTGTTGCTTCCTCCTGTAGACTCATGGCCCTCCGTCATACCCACCCGGACCAGCGCGACACTGGCAACTGGTTGAGTGTCTCTCCCATGTGCGGAGGACAGTCTTCTACTGTGACCCCCTTTAGGCCACCTCCAGGAGGCGGGGCAGAGGGGGCCCCAGGAAAGTTCTGCTCAGTAGCTGGATGAACCTTGGGGTGAGGCTGGTTTGGAAGCAGTGGCAGAGCATAGGAATGTCCCAGTGTTGACGGCGTGGGCCAGCTGTGTCCCAGTGTTGAGGGTGTGGGCCAGTTGTGTCCCAGGGTTGAGGGTGTGGGCCGGCTGTGTCCCAGGGTTGAGGGCGTGGGTCAGCTGTGTCCCAGTGTTGAGGGTGTGGGCCAGTTGTGTCCCAGGGTTGAGGGCGTGGGCTGGCTGTGTCCCAGGGTTGAGGGCGTGGGCCAGCTGTGTCCCAGTGTTGAGGGTGGGCCGGCTGTGTCCCAGGGTTGAGGCGTGGACAGGCTGTGTCCCAGGGTTGAGGGCATGGGCCGGCTGTGTCCCAGGGTTGAGGGCGTGGACAGGCTGTGTCCCAGGGTTGAGGGCATGGGCCGGCTGTGTCCCAGGGTTGAGGGCGTGGACAGGCTGTGTCCCAGGGTTGAGGGCGTGGACAGGCTGTGTCCCAGTGTTGAGGGGTGTGGACAGGCTGTGTCCCAGGGTTGAGGAAGTGGACAGGCTGTGTCCCAGTGTTGAGGGCGTGGACAGGCTGTGTCCCAGTGTTGAGGTGTGGGCCAGCTGTGTCCCAGGGTTGAGGGCGTGGGCCAGCTGTGTCCCAGGGTTGAGGGCGTGGGCCAGCTGTGTCCCAGGGTTGAGGGCGTGGACAGGCTGTGTCCCAGGGTTGAGGGTGTGGGCCGGCTGTGTCCTAGTGTGGGCCGGCTGTGTCCCAGGGTTGAGGGCATGGGCCGGCTGTGTCCCAGGGTTGAGGGCGTAGACAGGCTGTGTCCCAGTGTTGAGGGTGTGGGCCAGCTGTGTCCTAGTGTGGGCCTGCTGTGTCCCAGGATTGAGGGCATGGGCTGGCTGTGTCCCAGTGTTGAGGGCATGGGCCAGCTGTGTCCCAGGATTGAGGGTGTGGGCCGGCTGTGTCCTAGTGTGGGCCTGCTGTATCCCAGGGTTGAGGGCATGGGCTGGCTATGTCCCAGGGTTGAGGACGTGGGCTGGCTGTGTCCCAGGGTTGAGGGCATGGGCCGGCTGTGTCCCAGGGTTGAGAGTGTGGGCCGGCTGTGTCCCAGGGTTGAGGGCGTGGGCCGGCTGTGTCCCAGGGTTGAGGGCGTGGGCCGGCTGTGTCCACTGGAGCCTTGGGTCCAACTGTTTGAGCTGTAAGGAGCTGCAGGGGCCCTGAGTGGGTTCCGTACAGACACTGCCCAACTCTTCCTCGCCTACACACACAGACAGGGGACCCTTAAGGCTCTGCATGACCCTTGGGCTTCCTGCCATGAGCCCAGCAGTGCTGGCTCTGTGTTGGGAAACTGGGCTTTGAGCTGGGGAATGGGGCAACCCAGGCCTAGAGTGGAGATTGCAGGGGAACAGGCTGGTTGAGGCGGACAGGTGAGGCCAGCTGGGGGACAGAGTCGGGGGAGGCGGTGCCCGCTGGCCATGAGCCCTGCTACCATCCCTTCATTTCCAGCGTCCCTTAACCCAAATGTGAGTGGGTAAAGCTTACTGTGCCCTGGGTTCGGTCACATCTCCGGGAAGACAGAATTACAGCAAGAATACGCGGCCACACATGGGCCTTTGTACTCATAGCCTCAGCCTTGCCGCATCTAGGGAAAATCTTTCTCACTAAGTGGTGGGTGTCTCCCCCAAAGATAAAGCGTTCAACAACACTCAGATTCAATCTACATCAGAGCAAGGAGCTAGTCTGGTCGCGTTGGCAGTCCTGGGCAAGACGGGAGCACGTCCTAGGGGCAGCCCCACACTGCAAGGGGACGGGAGTTCAGGGCGGGGCGGTACCCGGGTACGTGTTCTTTCCTCACAGATGCCACTTTATTATTATAGTTTTGACTTTTTGGGGTCACACCCAGCGATGCTCAGGGTTACTCCTGGCGGTGCTCAAGGGACCCTATGGGGTGCCAGGGATGGAACCCAGGTTGGTCCCTGCAAGGCCAACACCCTCCCCGCTGAGCTGTCTCTTGCCCGTGCCAAAATCATTTCTCAAAGTGTCTCTTGCAGGCACTTTATCCATCAAACTCACAGTGAAACACACATTAGTGTTAGTGTATTCTCCAGGCTGCAAAGATGGAAGCGTAAAAGCATAGATTTTGCAGTATTAAAACAAATACCTCTTTCTAAAGATACAAATAGTTTAATGAAGTGTTGCCCGTCTCCCTGTGATTTAAACATCCAACATGCCAGCGGTGAGGGGTTTCTGGGGGCCTGAATGACAGTACAGCAGGCAGGACATTCGCCTTGCACGTGGGTGACCTGAGCTTGATCCCAGGCACCCCAGAAAGTCCCCTGAGCAAACCAGGAGAAGTCCCTGAGCACAGCTGCCGTGGCCACCAAACACAACCAGGGGCCAGGTGGCAGAGACTTACATAAATGCAGCCGTTTGCCCATGAGCCACGTATGAAGGGGACTCGGGAAGCACTAGTTTTGATGCCCGCTGCAAACGGAAGGAAGGACATCTCTAAGGCACCGGCACCTTCACATCTGTGCTTGCGGGAGATGCTGAAAAGGTGCCCTGTCCAACACGGGGCCAGGGGTGTGATTGGGAGACGCTGACAGGGTGCCCTGCCCGCGTGGGGCAGCGGGGCTGTGGACACCGGGAGAAGCTCTAACAGGGTGCCCTGCCCAGCGTGGGGCGGACAAGGACACCGGGAGAAACTCTAACAGGGTGCTCTGTCCAGAGTGGGGCCGAGGGCCGTGGACACCGGGAGAAGCTCTAACAGGGTGCCCTGCCCAGCAAGGGGTGGACGAGGACACCGGAGAAACTCTAACAGGGTGCTCTGTCCAGAGTGGGGCCAAGGGGCCGTGGACACCGGGAGAAACTCTAACAGGGTGCCCTGCCCCGCGTGGGGCTGAGGGGCCGTGGACACCGGGAGAAGCTCTAACAGGGTGCCCTGCCCAGCATTGGGTGGACGAGGACACCGGGAGAAGCTCTAACAGGGTACCCTGCCCAGGAAGGGTGGACGAGGACACCGGGAGAAACTCTAACAGGGTGCTCTGTCCAGCGTGGGGCCGAGGGGCCGTGGACACCGGGAGAAGCTCTAACAGGGTGCCCTGCCCCGCGTGGGGCCGAGGGGCCGTGGACACCGGGAGAAGCTCTAACAGGGTGCCCTGCCCCGCGTGGGGCCGAGGGGGCACGAAGGTCCTCTCCGTGAGCACCCAAGAATGACCAAGCAAGAAGAAAGGGAGAATTGCTGCGTTGTGGTGCCCTTACACTGGTCTCCCTGAGGCTGGGAGTGGCGATTCCGCCGCTGGCTGGCTCAAGCCGAGCTTTTTGTAGTTGATGTGTGGAGCCAGGGAACAAACCCAGGACCGGGCCCCGGGAGGGGGGGTGGACCCTGCCGCTGCGCCATCTTCCTCGCCGTGCGGGTGCAAAGGCAGCAGGACGGGCGGAAGGCGGACGGTCACTTCCTGCTCGAGATCTTAGGGCCGACCTGGAGGTGCGGGGCGAGTGTGTGTGTGTGTGTGTGTGTGTGTGCGTGCGCGTGTGTGTGCGTGCGTGTGCGTGCATGTGCGTGTGTGCGCGTGCGCGTGCGCAGGCAGGTCCGGGGCCCGGGCAGCGGCGGCGTGTCCAGCAGGGCGGCCCCCCGGCGGTGGCCCGGGCGCAGCTACACGTCGAACCAGTGGTCGCCCATGCAGACGCGGTTCCACTCGCAGCCGCAGTTCCAACACCACTCGAGCTGGCACTGGGGCTGCGGGCACTTCATGTGCATGCACCCGCCTGCGGGCAGAGAGCGCGGGCAGCGGTCAGCGGTCAGCGGGAGCACGCGGACCCCGCCCCGTCTCTCCCCGCCCGCGAGCCCGCGATGAAACCAAGCATGGAGGTAACGGGGCGGGCGCCACACAGGCGGCCACGTGTCCACCTTCCACCTCCGACCTCGACGAACCGGAACCGGAAAGGGAGCCCGCGGCGCGCAGAGCATTGTGGGGCCTGTAGTTCCCGACAGGCCTCCCTCCCCCTAAGGCGGTTCTGACCCGTGCCCGGCAGAGGGGCGCAGGGGGCGCGAGCACAGCCAGGCATAGATTTTGCAGAATTTTCAGGGAAGAAAACCTCAGCAAGGGGCCGGGGCGATAGCACAGCGGGGAGGGCGTTTGCCTTGCACGCAGCCGACCCGGGTTCGATCCCCCGGCATCCCATAGGGTCCCCCGAGCACCGCCAGGAGCAATTCCTGAGTGCAGAGCCAGGAGGGACCCCTGAGCATTGCTGGGTGTGACCCAAAAAAGCAAAAAAAAAAACAACAAAAAAACCAAACAAAATAATAATAATAATAATAATAATAATAATAATAATAATAATAATAATGATAAAAAAGAAAGAATAAAGAAAAGAAAAATAAAACAAAAAACAAACAAACAAACAAAAAAAACACCCAAAAACCCGCAAGAGCGATTTCTTTCTAAAGCAATCCTGAAAGGTAGTTCCTAAGAACGGAATAAAGTCCCAGCGCAGTACAGGGCTGTCAGTTACAGCCCAGTGTATATAGCACAGCATCCGAACAGGGTCATCTGCAGGCCTGCGGCCTGCGCCGCCTGCCCTCTCTCCGGCCCCAGATCTGCTCTTTATTTTATTTAAATTTTTTTTTTTTTGTTTTTTGGGTCACCCTGGCGATGCTCAGGGGTTACTCCTGGCGGTGCTTGGGGCCCCTATGGGATGCCAGAGATGGAACTGGGCCAGCTGCTTTAAGGCAAACGCCCTCCCGGCTGTAGCCGTCGCTCTGGGCCCTGATCTGCTCGGTAGAAGCTGGAAAACGGGCCCAGAGAAGCAACCTCGCTGCTGCGGGTCCTGGCGCGGTCAGGGAGACTGTCCCCTAGGGGCCGGCGGGCAGGGCCGGAAACCTCTGCTTCTGTTCAGGACCCCTTGGTGTGCCCTGGAAATGTGCCAGCATGCAGATACGGCGGGAGTCACTGGGCATTTCTGCCTTTTTTCCAGAGACCCCTCTGCACAGGAGCAAAGGGGTTTGTGCCCGGCATGTCACCACGCCTCAGGGGCACGGGGGGGGGGGGGGGAGCCCAGGAGAGATGATGCACAGCAGCTGCCCTCTCCAGGTCCCGAGGCTGGGGCTGTCCAGAGGCAGAGCAGAGCCGGAGATGAAGGTGCTAGAACCAAGGGTGGCGCAGTGATGGGGGGGAGCGAAAGCAGGGTGTGGCCGCCATGCGGGAGGTGGGAACCGGCAGTGATGGGGGAGCGAAAGCAGGGGTGCAGCCGCCATGGGGGAGGTGGGAACCCGCAGTGATGGGGGGGAGCGAAAGCAGGGGGGTGGCCGCCATGCGGGAGGTGGGAACCTGCAGTGATGGGGGGAGGCGAAAGCAGGGGTGCAGCCGCCATGGGGGAGGCGGGAAACCGCAGTGATGGGGGGAGCAAAAGCAGGGGTGCGGCCACCATGGGGGGGAGGTGGGAACCCGGAGTGATGGGGGGGAGCGAAAGCAGGGTGTGGCCGCCATGCGGGAGGTGGGAACCTGCAGTGATGGGGGAGGCGAAAGCAGGGGTGCAGCCGCCATGGGGGGGGAGGCGGAAACCGCAGTGATGGGGGGGAGCAAAAAGCAGGGGTGCGGCCACCATGGGGAGGTGGGAACCCGCAGTGATGGGGAGCGAAAGCAGGGGTACAGCCGCCATGGGGAGGCGGGAAACCGCAGTGATGGGGGAGCAAAAGCAGGGGTGCAGCCGCCATGGGGGAGGTGGGAACTCGCAGTGATGGGGAGCGAAAGCAGGGGTGCGGCCGCCATGGGGGAGGTGGGAAACCGCAGTGATGGGGAGCGAAGCAGGGTGCGGCCGCCATGGGGGAGGTGGGAACCCGCAGTGATGGGGGGAGTGAAAGCAGGGGTGTGGCCGCCATGGGGAGGGGAGAACCCACAGCGATGGGGGGAGCAAAAGCAGGGGTGCGGCCACCATGGGGAGGGGGAACCCGTGCTTGGAGAATGCACCGAGCCAGCCCCAACACCGCAGGGCATGAGGGGAGGCACGAGGTCCGTGAGGATGAGGCGAGTGGCAGGACATTGGGGAGAGGGCATGGAAGCGCCTGCCCACAGGCTCGGTGGGCACCACAGGGGGCAGGAGCTGCACACGGGGTGTGGGCACCCACACAGGCACAGGGACGGACAGACAGGCACGGGTGTGGACGCTGGGCCCTGAGCCCAGTGCTCCAAGGGGGCCACTCAGAGGCAACGATCAAAGCATCGCAGCCAAGGAAACTCAGGCTGCTGGTGAGGCCGATCGGACAGATCTGGGTGCTGCAAAGTGCTGAGATCCGCTGCTGCGTGCAGAGCTGGGCCCCGAACAGCAACTGTGAGCTCAGCACAGGGTGCCCACGCGCCAGCACTGCCAGTGTCAGGCAAGGCAGGGGCAGGCCTGGCCGCACCCTGAGGGGCACAGCAGGCGCCAACTGTGACCTGGGGGATGGCCTCTGAGGCACCAGCAGAGCAACCTATGTATATGTATACATTTCTATATCGGTATCTGTATCTGTATCTGTATCTATATCTAATCTATACATCTATATATCTAATCTATATTTATATCTGTATCTATATCTCTATCTCTATCTGTATCTAATCTATATATCTATATATCTAATCTATACCTATATCTATATCTGTATCTGTATTGGTATCTATCTGTGTCTATATCTATAGTTCTATCTGTATCTAATCTATATCACTTGAATCACTTGAATCACTTGAATCCCGTTATTCATCGATTTGCTCGAGCAGGCGCCAGTAACATTTCCATTGGACCCTATCACGTGCCGATGTAGCCCAATGGCATCTGGTTGATTCAGGAATTTCTTACTGCTGCCATATTAAGGGCTCTTTCGGGGTCAGGAAAATAAACATTTCTGTTACTGGATTTGGCATATCGAACACGCATCGGACAGCTTGCCAGGCTCTGTCATGCGGGTGCTATATTCTCATTACTTTGTGGGACTAATATATATAGCTAATATATATCTAATCTATATTCATATCTGTATCTATATCTCTATCTCTATCTGTATCTAATCTATGAATCTATATATCTAATCTATATTTATATCTGTATCTCTAATCTATATATCTATATATCTAATCTATATCTATATCTGTATCTATATCTATATCTGTATCTATATCTATCTGTATCAGATCTGTATCTCTATCTATATATCTGTATCTATATCTGTATTTGTATCTATATCTATATCTGTATTTATATCTATATCTATCTGTATCTCTATTATCTATCTATCTATCTATCTATCTATCTATCTATCTATCTATCTATCTATCTATCTATCTATCTATCTATCTATCTGTCTGTCTGTCTATCTATCTCTATCTCTCTATCTGTATCTATCTATCTATCTATCTATCTATCTATCTATCTATCTATCTATCTATCTATCTATCTATCTATCTATCTATCTCTATCTATCTCTATATCTGTATCTATCTATCTCTATCTGTATCTCTCTGTCTCTGTCTCTATCTCTATCTCTATCTGTCTCTATCTCTATTTCTATCTCTATCTCTAGACTGCTCAGGTCACACCTGGCGATGCTCAGGGTTACTCCTGGCTCTGCACTCAGGAATTACTCCTGGCCGTGCTGAGGGAATCCTATGGGATGCCAGGGATCAAATCTGGGTCAGCTGCATACGAGGCAAATGCCCTACCCGCTGTGCTATCGCTCTGGCCCCAAGCAGAGAGACTTGGGGGGACACTGGCCCCACTCTCACATGGAGACAGAAGACGGAAATCATCTGAGTAGTGGGGCAGCTGGCGGGACCCAGGGCTGTCCCAAAGCTGGGCCTGGACGGGCCGGAGCCATGTGTCCCTACTCTCCTGACCCAGCACGTCTCTCTGCGCCCAGCAGGGCCTGCCTTAGCTGGCAAGGAAACACAGGGGAAGGGCTGAGAGGTGAGCGGGCAGGGGGCTTGCTTGGTGGGTCCCTGGCACCACACAAGGTGCCCAGCCCCAGCCGGAAGCCAGGGCTAACTCCCAAATCGACGCCAGCAACAACCCTGAGCCCTCCCTGCTGGGGGCTGCAGTGCCTGAGTCAGGAGCCAGCCGGCTCGGGAGGGTGGTGGCACTCACCGTTCTTCTCCACCGGCACGCGGCAGCGGGGCAGGGCTTGGTGGTGTTCTTGATCGTCTCCTTGGAGGCCTTCTCCCAGCGGGCCTGCTCTGCCGCCTCCTCGTCCACTCTGTAGGCCTGTGAAGCACAGACACAGGTGCTGACCCCCGCCCCGCCTTAACAGCGGCCACAGGGCAGCCGGGGACCCAGCCGGAAGCTCTGAGGAGAAGCAGCTGCCCGCGAGCCCAACAAGGCCCACGTGTGGGCTCACAAGCCTGCCCGTGGCCACCGGTTTCTGCCCAGAGACACAAACAATAGCCTGATGGTTTTACAGTGAGTTTTATGGTCTTCCCTGTTTGTTTTGAGGTCACACCTGGCAAAGCTCAGGGGTTACTCCTGGCTCTGCACTCAGGAATTACTCCTCGTGGTGCTTGGGGGATCACATGGGATGGCGGCAACTGAACCCGGGTCAGCTGCGTGCAAGGCAAACGCCCTCCCTGCTGGGCTATTGCTCTGGTCCTGTCTCTGTGGTGGTTAATACAAGCCTGGGAGTGAGAAGTTTCACACCCGTAGGAGGCACGAGGCAGTGGAGGCTGGGTGGGGCCTCGCGATGCTCTGGGGTGCCGTGACTCTGTGGCCAGAGCGGGTGCTCTGGGGTGCCGTGGCCCTGTGGCCTGAGCGGGTGCTCTGGGGTGCCGTGGCCCTGTGGCCAGAGCGGGTGCTTTGGGGTGCCGTGGCCCTGTGGCCCGAGCGGGTGCTCTGGGGTGCCGTGGCCCTGTGGCCAGAGCGGGTGCTCTGGGGTGCCGTGGCCCTGTGGCCCGAGCGGGTGCTCTGGGGTGCCGTGGCCCTGTGGCCAGAGCGGGTGCTTTGGGGGTGCCGTGGCCCTGTGGCCCGAGCGGTGCTCTGGGGTGCCGTGGCCCCTGTGGCCAGAGCGGGTGCTCTGGGGTGCCGGGGCCCTGTGGCCTGAGCGGGTGCTCTGGGGTGCCGTGGCCCGTGGCCCGAGCGGGTGCTCTGGGGTGCTGTGGCCCTGTGGCCGAGCGGTGCTCTGGGGTGCCGTGGCCCCATGGCCCGAGCAGGTGCTCTGGGGTGCCGTGGCTCTGTGGCCCGAGCGGTGCTCTGGGGTGCCGTGGCCCTGTGGCCCGAGCGGGTGCTCTGGGGTGCCGTGGCCCTGTGGTCCGAGCGGGTGCTCTGGGGTGCCGTGGCCCTGTGGCCCGAGTGGGTGCTCTGGGGTGCCGTGACCCTGTAGCCCGAGCGGGTGCTCTGGGGTGCCGTGGCCTGTGGCCTGAGCAGGTGCTCTGGGGTGCCGTGGCCCTGTGGCCCGAAGCGGGTGCTCTGGGGTGCCGTGGCCCCGTGGCCTGAGCGGGTGCTCTGGGGTGCTGTGGCCCCTGGCCCGAGCAGGGCTCATTCCATAGGAGGGGTCTCGCGCAATTCCTTCCCCAGCCCTGTCAGGGAGGGCTGTGGTTCAGGGCTGGGTACAGGGCTAGGGTACAGGTTCTGACAGACCCTCATTCCGCACTCGGCTCAGGAATGAGGCTGGCAGTGGCCAGCAAGGGCCATTATGCCCCTGCCCGGGCAGTGTGTCCGCCCGTAAGGAAGATGAGCAAGTGGAGGGCCAGTCCCTACACATCGCCTTCCCTGCCTGAGGACAGTGTGTCACTCCTGCGTGGTCACTAGCAGGACAAAGATGTCTCAGTTCCGAAAGGCTCAGGGGCCAGAGCGACAGCACAGTGGGGAGGTGAGGGCATTTGCGACCGACCCGGTTCGATCCCCGGCATCCCATATGAGCCCCCGAGCACCGCCAAGAGTAATGCCTGAGTGCAGAGCCAGGACTAACCCCCGAGCATCGCCAGGTAGGACCCCCAAAAGCAGAAAATAGAAGCTGATTCAGATCCCTCTTCCCGCAGGGCAGGGCTGTGGCTCGGCACTGGGCAGGCAGGCCAGCGGGACTTAGGGGCGAGCCGGCAGGCCAACGCCAGCTCTAAAACGCCCCCTTTGCCCACCGGAGGGCCCAGAGGTGCCACCTGCTGCCTGTTCCCACAAACTGGCAGTGATCAGGCTGGGCCTTTGGGTCTCCCCACTTAGGGCGAGGCGGGCGCCCCCTGCTGGCACGTCGGGACTAGCAGCCGCTTCCATCCCGCCCAGCTCTGGCACCGGATGGAGGACCTCGGGGTGCGCTAGGGCGTTCTCCACCCGCGGCGATCTCTTCTCGGGGAAACGTGTACTACAGCCTTATATACCCCGTAGGCACTATGAGAGCACCGGGCTCAGAGCTCACCCAGCCCTATAATCCCGGACACAATCTCCCGAGGGGTTTTGCGTCACCTGGCAGTGCCCGGGCACGCTCCCAGCCCTGTGGCGCCAAGACACTGAGCTCGCCCCAAGCAGGGCGAGTGCCTGAACCCTGCACGGCCTCCAGCCCCTGGACATGCACTTCTGTCTCAAAGTTTGGGGGCCACACCTTGTGCTCGGGGTTGACTCCTGGCTCTGTGCTCAGTGCCCCGGGACCAAAAAGGGGCTGGGGATGGAATTGGGGTGCAGGCCCTCCCTGCTGTGCTTTCTCCGGCCCCAGGTCAGTTCCGAGTCGGAATTCCTTCATTCCCAGGAAAGCCCAGCCTTCGCGGGACGCTTTGATGGACCGGACAGGCCCACCCAGGAGGGCACTGGCGTTTGCTGGTCCACCTATGCCTCCTCATGGCCGCACCAGGACGAGCGTGGACAGGTCAGGGACGAGCCGGACGTCTATCACAGCTGTCATCTCCCTCCGCTTCAGTCTCATGCCAGAGCCCGAGGTCCGGCCCCTCACGGTCCCCTGGAGAGTGCTTGTGGGTGGGAATGAACAGACACAAACCCAGAGGACACAGCCACCTCGGGGCTCTGGGCAGGTGCAGGGGCAGCTGGGACTGAAAGCAGACAGGAGGGTGGGCGGAACAGAGGCGGTCAGGGCCAGCGGGGGCTCCTGAGATGGGCAGTTGTTCCCTCCCCAGGCCCCCTGTCAGGGAGAGTCGTTGCAGGGTGGCCCTGACCTGCCCTCACTGCCCATGGCCGTGCTCCTGGACTCCGTCTGGGATGCCCCTGACCGTGCTAGGGGCTGAAAGTGGCCAGGAGGGCTCCCCCAGTGGCCAGCGGGGCTTCCTGCAGCGCGGCTGGCTTGGGCTTGGCTTTCCTGCAGTACGCCGGCCGTTTCCCTAAGGCGTCTGGCGCCACCTGGTGTCCCGGAAGCGCGTGTCCTGCTCGTCCCGGGGAGTATCACCCGCACGGGCTTTCCTGATGTGAGCTGAGGTGGCTGCGAGCCTGCACCGCGTGTGTGCGGTGCGTGTGATATATGTTGGGGCATGGTGTGCACTATCTCATGCACGTGGCATGCACATGCGTGCCCAGGCGCAGGGTGCATATGTAGTTACGTGTTTCTTTCATGCTGTGAGGTGTGGCATGTTGTATGCGGCAAGCACATGTGTGTACAGTTCACGGTGTGTGGTGTTTTGCACAGGCACGTCGCATGGTACAGTGTGCACACACATGTGCTGTGACACACACACTGTATGTGTATCATCCATGGGGTAGCACACATGTGCTGTAACGCATGTGGACACGTGTGCATGTGCGTGGTGCATGTTGGGTGTGTGGCTGGGGAGCCGCCGCTAGAAACAAGCCTGTCCCTGGCTGCGTTCGCAGCGTGTGCCTGGTCTGTGGGAAGCTCCTGACGGCGCTCCCGATGCCGGGCGCGGCTGAGCCTGTCGGGCCCCTGCTGGCGGCTTGCACGTCTCCTCACGTTTCTGTACACTGCAGGGTTTGTCGTGTGTCTCGGGTCGTGACTGCCTGCTGGGATCATCTCCCTGGACCCTGGCCCAGCAGTGTTCTTTCCTTTTTGGGGTCACAATGGGCGGCGCTCAGGGGTTACTCCTGGCTCTGCACTCAGGAGTTACTCCTGGCAGTGCTCGAGGGACCATATGGGATGCCGGGATCGAACTTGGATCTGCCACGCACGGCAAACGCCTCCCTGCTGGACTATTGCTCCGGCTCCAGTAACTGCCTGTTGGAATGTGGCCAACTGCGGCCCATTCCCCAGGTCACCTTTCGGTTTGCTGAAGCTTTGTTTCTAGTTAGTTGGATGTTGTCCTGCTTGTTTCTTTTTCTTCTTGGTCTTAAGTTCCAGTCTGAGTTGGTTTGGAGCCCACAGTGGCCGGCCTCGCCTGTCAGGTCTGGGTTGGTTTGGAGCCTACAGTGGCCGGCCTCGCCTGTCACACCGAGCCGTGCGGATTCCAGCGGCCTGTCTTCACCGAAGCTGTCCCACCCGCTGGTGTTTTCCTTGGCTCTGGTGGCATAAATGAACCGACCAGTCACATTTGTTCATATTTCTGGGTTTTCAGTTCAATTCCATTGACCTATGCATTGGCATAGTTTATGACAATATCACATTGCACGGATTTTTTTTTCTTTTTTGTTACACCTGGTGATGCTCAAGGGTTACTCCTGGCTCTGCAGTCAGAAATTCCTCCCTGGTGGAGCTCGGGGATAGTACTGATGGTGGAGATGGAACACCCGACCCACTGCACCATCTATCAATTTATTTTTTGGGCGTGGGTGTTTAGGACCACACCTGCCTTGCTGGGGCTATTCCTGCCTGTGCTGGGGCTATTCCTGCCTTGCTGGGGCTATTCCTGCCTTGCTGGGGCTATTCCTGCCTGTGCTGGGGCTATTCCTGCCTTGCTGGGGCTATTCCTGCCTGTGCTGGGGCTATTCCTGCCTTGCTGGGGCTATTCCTGCTTTGCTGGGGCTATTCCTGCCTGTGCTGGGGCTATTCCTGCTTTGCTGGGGCTATTCCTGCCTGAGCTGGGGCTATTCCTGCCTTGCTGGGGCTATTCCTGCCTTGCTGGGGCTATTCCTGCCTTGCTGGGGCTATTCCCTGCCTGTGCTCAGGAGAGACCCAGCCGGGCTTGAGAGGCCACTTGTGGTGCTGGGGATTGGAACCAGATCCACAGCTGAGGCAGCAATGTCCTGTTCTGGGCCCAGCCAAGCCCCCCTTATTTGTCTGTAGGGAATGGAGGGGCACCGAGGGCCACTGGGACATCAGGTGGGGTTTGCTCAGCACCGAGGCAGGAGGCTTCAGCGGCTCATAGTGCCCAGTGTGAGAAAGGGCAGGGACATCTACTCTCGAGCAGCTGCTTGTTCCTGGTCCGTGCTGCTGCTTATACAGGGAGATCCTTGGGTTGGAGAAAGGACAGGGAGTCTGGTGTTTGCCTTGCCTGTGACGTCCCTGGTTCAATCACCAACACTGCCAGGAGTGAGCCCTGAGCACAGAGCCAGGAGTGAGCCCTGAAAACAGAGCCAGGAGTCAGCCCTGAGCACAGAGTCAGGAGTGAGCCCTGAGCACAGAGCCAGGAGTGAGCCCTGAGCACAGAGTCAGGAGTGAGCCCTGAGCACAGAGCCAGGAGTGAGCCCTGAGCACAGAGCCAGGAGTGAGCCCTGAGCACAGAGCCAGGAGTGAGCCCTGAGCACAGAGCCAGGAGTGAGCCCTGAGCACAGAGCCAGGAGTGAGCCCTGAGCACAGAGCCGGGAGTGAGCCCTGAGCACAGAGCCAGGAGTGAGCCCTGAGCACAGAGCCGGGAGTGAGCCCTGAGCACAGAGCCAGGAGTGAGCCCTGAGCACAGAGCCAGGAGTGAGCACTGAGCACAGAGCCAGGAGTGAGCCCTGAGCACAGAGCCAGGAGTGAGCCCTGAGCACAGAGCTGGGAGTGAGCCCTGAGCACAGAGCTGGGAGTCAGCCCTGAGCACAGAGCCAGGAGTACCTTTGAGTTTGGCCCCAAACCAAACCAAACCAAAGCCAAAAGCAAGCAGAAAGGGAGATTCCTCCACCTGAGGATCCTTCTCTGCGCACCATCAGTTTCTGCTGGAAGACGGGTCTCAGCAAAGGCACCTTTTTGGTCTAGTCTTTGGCCCACCCCGAGTAGTACGTGAGGGTTTACTTCTTGCTCTGTGCTCAGGGGTCACTCCTGGTGGGTCTGGGGGACCATATGTGGTGCTGGAAATGAATCTGGGGTCGCTGCACGCAGGCAAGTGCACTAGCTGAGCAAAAGGCAATTTGATTAACAACGCCAAAGAAAACGAGAGGAAAGAAGTGGGTGACCGTATTGATCTGATTAGAGGCGGTCGCGATAGTCCTTGAAGCAGCCTGTGTGCCCCCCACCCCCTGTGTCTTTCCCCCGGAGTCAGTGGCAGGGCAGAGCCACTGGCCGTCTGGTCGCTGCTGGTCTGCCCTGAGCAGGGCTCTGGCGGGGCGCCCAGCGTCTCCCCGACAAGCAGCCCACTCATCTCCATCCAGCGCCTGCAGGAGGGGCATGTACCTGGGCGGCGGCCTCGGCGGGCCTCGTGCACGGCGCTGCAGTCACCCTCGTGGGCAGGCTCCTTGCAGTCCCGGCAGAAGACGAGCTGTGAGGGGAGACGGCAGGTGAGTGGTGCGTCCCCCCCCGGGTGCCCCCAGCCGCCTCTGCCCATACTCTGAAGGGGCCTTCCTGCACTGGCCCCGACACCCTTCACACGCTCTGTGTGGCAGAGGAGGCGGGCAAGCAGGGTTTGAGGGCCCTAAAGTGGGCCTTCGCTCGGGAACGCGGCATCTGCCTGCACGGAGCACAGGGAGAGCCGGCCCCTGCCGGAAGGGGCGGATGCAGGGGTGACGTCCCGGGCTGCCGAGGCTGGGAGTGCAGAGAAAAGGGCGTGCAGGGAGAGGGTGAGGCGAGGGCGTCCCACCCAGGCAGGCGTCCGGGAAGCCATCGGGGCACAGCTGTAGTGTCACTGAGAGGACCCGAGAAGGGCAGAAACTGGGTCTGTGGGTGGCGCCTTGACTTGGGCTGAGACTCCAGGGTGGGCCGCGGCGGCCACCACCCAGGCCTGGGACGTGGCCGGAGCCAGCAGTCAGACCAGTGACCATCCCTGCCGGGCGTGTGCCCCCTACGTGTTTCCACAGTCCGGGTGCCCCCTCAAAATGCACATCCTGTTGAGACAGCCCCTGACCAGCTACGCCCAAGCACTGAGTCAGTGGGTGTGACGGCAGAGCCCAAGTGTCCGGCCTATTCGCCACGGGCTGCCTTGAGTCGGTCAGTGTGTTGGGACGAACGGGCCCTTCCTGACGCAGGCACCATCCGGGACATGCGGCTCCCGGAACCAGGGCTGTATAAGGAACAAAGCCACGAGCCGAGGGCTCGTATGAGCAGTCTGGCCCGAGACCCGGTCGGGTTACGGCACACACCTTGCACGTGGCAGACCCGGTCAATCCCAGAAACCCGACGGTCCCCGGAGCACTGTGGGTTCATCCCTGGGCGACCCCGGGCACTTTAAGGTTGGGCAACATGGTGTCCTCAGGTGCTCAGATTGACCTGCCAGCCTGGTTGGCTGATAATCATGGAAGGGGCTCCAGAGCCCACCCCGAGGGAAAACGTCAGCCCCAGGTGGTGAAGGCTGCAGGAATATGCTGCTCGGGCCGGAGAGGGAGTTCAGTGGGTAGGGCGACTGACCTGGGTTCCATCCCCGGCATCCCATATAGTGCCCAGGGCCCCACCAGGATTGATCCCTGAGTGCAGAGCCAGGAGGCGAGCCCTGAGCACCGCCGGGTGTGGCCCTCAAACCCAACCAAACCGAACCAAGAACGTGCTGGCGAACACTGCAAGTGAGCTTACTTGCTAATTTTTTTCTCTTCTGAGCATAAAACCTACATTCCCACACCTCAGGCAGAGCCAACCTGCTCAGCCCAGTCACACGTTCCAAGACAAAGCCGGGAGGGAGCCGGAGGGATCTAGTCCATCTAAGGCGACGTTGGTTTCTTCCCCACCCTGTTCCCAGACTCAAGGTTTCACTCACTGTCGCTTCCCAATCCTGTGTGTCAGTTCCCAGACTGTGTTCCCTGGCACCCCGGGTCTCACAGCAAACTCACAGGGGGACGGGGGAGAGAGTGAACTATAGGGCACGCCGCGGGCCCAGCCTCTGTTGGCTTCAGCCACTGCACCATGGAGCTGTGCTGGTCGCCGGGGCAGGAAGTGTAAAGAACGCAGCTGTGAGGGCTCGTCGAGGCAACTCTGGGTGCTCCGGGCTGCACCCCCCCCAAGTCACGTCTGCGGGCCGAGTGTTTTTGGTGTAAAAACTCCTTGTGAATGGTTCTTAGAAAAAGAGACGGAGTTCCAGAATGAAAGCTGCCCCCACCCCCCAGCCCTGGTCCCCACTAAACTTACAGCATCTATTTCCTTTTTTAGGGTCACACCCAGTGATGCCCAGAGGTTACTCCTGGCTCTGCAATCAGGAATCACACCTGGCGGTGCTCAGAGGAATATATGGGATGGTGGGGATCAGACCCGGGTCAGCCCCCTGCAAGGAAAATGCCATACCCACAGGACTATCGCTCCTGTCCCCCCAACATGGCTCTAAAGCCAGAATTTCCCAGCCCTTACAGTGCACTGGGTCTGCTCCAGAAACAAAGCCCCGGGCACCAAGTGGCCGATGGACCCTGCTTCCAAATAGCGTCTTTATTAGCCGGCACGTTCAAGGCGGCCATGCATTAGCAGAAATGTGTGGCATATGTCTCCGTCATTTAACTGGTCTCTAAGCCTCATGGGCTTCTCGTTGGCCGTCTTCAGCGAGGCGCCAGGCTCTGTCGGAGGAGGGCACCCCCGAACCAGCTGGTAGGACCAGCCCAGAGCACCCAGTGGGGTTGTGGGCACCCTGAGGTCAGGGGAGCAATGCTGCCTGGGTGTGGGAAGGGTCACTGTGTGGACAGTGTCCCCCTTGTGGAGAGGCTGTGTACCCCCTGCTGCAAACTAATGGCCACCATGGGTGCCCACACCTCGCCCTTCTGTTGGGGGAGCGCTGTGGGTGAGACCAGTAGGGGGGCCCCACTGTTTCCGGCATGTTAGTCTGATGCAGCCGGGAGGGGTTGGGGGGCACCGGGACAAGGCAGAGAGCAAGGTGTCCACACTGGGGCTCTGGCCAGAGAGCAAGGTGTCCACACTTGGGCTCTGGCCAGAGAGCAAGGCGTCCACACTGGGGCTCGGCGCTGAGGTTTGGATATGGCTGGGGTGGCCAGAGAGCAAGGCGCCCACACTAGGGCTCTGGCCAGAGAGCAAGGCGTCCACACTTGGGCTCTGGACAGAGAGCAAGGCGTCCACACTGGGCTCGGCGCTGAGGTTTGGATATGGCTGGGGTGGCCAGAGAGCAAAGCGTCCACTCTGGGGCTCTGGCCAGAGAGCAAGACGTCCACACTGGTGGTTTCCAACCACCACCTGCATGGCAAAGAGGACGGACAGCTTGGGTCCACGGAGCTGTCCTGTTGCCCAGAGCGCCCGGAGAGGAGCAGGATACAATGAGAGGGATGAGAGGATGAGGTGAGAGGTCAGGGGTTAGGGGTGAGAGGTGAGAGGTGAGCTACGCCTGCATAGGGTGGTACAGGGGCATCTGCTATGGGCTCTCCCGGGCTTTGTGCTTTTGTGTCTTTGCTTGCGGGCCACACCTGGCAATGCTCAGGGCTTCTCCTGGCTCTGCACTCAGGGATTCCTCCCTGCTGGGCTTCGGGAACCTTATGGGAGGCGGGGATCAACCTGGGTGACCAGCGTGCGAGGCAAGCACTGCCCGCCGTGCTATGTCCTGCTGCATGTGGTGGTGGGCCACGGAGGCTTACCTGAGGGGTGATTTCAGGGCTGGAGCGGGGAGGCCCTAATGCCTGAGCCTCTGAAATGTCCAGCACCAGCTTCTGACCTTCCAGCAGCACCTCCGGGTGCTGAGACCTGCCCAACACGCTCCAGAGTTCAGGCCCAGGCTTCAGCTCACTGCTGTTTTCCTCACAGGAAACCTCAGAGAGCTGTTTCGTTCAGATTTAATTCTCATTTGAGATGGATTTGATGCAAATGACGTTTACACAAAAGCCTTTAGGCAGTATTTATCACAGCCATTTCTTTGCATTTATTACTGGGCTAAGCCTGCTCTGAACCAGCCTCATGAGGGCAAGGCATGCACTTTTGTCCATTTCTCTGTCTTTGTGACCATCAGGTTCTGCCCTTTGGCACCCGGAGGATCACGGTGTACTTGGAAACGAGCGTCTGAAATTATGAGAGCGTCTGAGAAATGCACTCCAGGTACCAGGGCAGATAGGTCAGAGGCCACACAGGGCAGGAAGAGGGGCCAGGGGAGGGCTGGGGTGTAGGGAGCCTCCCGACTCCTGCCTGGCAGATGCGCATTCCTGCAAGGCTTCCCTCCACGCGACAAACTGCCCCAGCCCCTGCCACTGAAGAGCTTGACCTTCACCCCGGAAGCAGCCCCACAGCCGACAGAAGCCGGTTCAGGAATGTTAAACTGCAGGAAAGGCCTTTACAGGGCTGAGGGCCCAGCACAGAGGCAAAGCCAGAAACCATCGACCCTCAGACTTGCTCTTTGAGGGTGTTTGCCAGGGAAAGGCCGAGAGCAGAGCTGGTGTCGGGGCCCTGGAGCACAGAACTGTGCGGCCTCTGGGTGGAGTTGGGGACACCATGACACGTGACACAGGTCTCAGCAATGCCAAGACGTGGCGAAACAGAGCAACACTACACAGCAACCTGCCACACTCCCTGCCACAAACCCTGTCACTAGCTCTGTATCACTGTCACTGTCTTCCCGTTCATCATCGATTTGCTCGAGCGGGCACCAGTAACATCTCCATATGTCCTGTCTCATGCTAGTAGAGCCCAAGGGCATCTGCTTGCTCCAGGAACATAAAGAGCCTCACTCCATTCCATCAGATCATGGGAATGAGGTCACTAGCTCTGGCCTGCTAAAAGTGTGTGTGTGTGGCTGGAGCACTGCAGCAGGGAGGGCATTCGCGTTGCATACAGCTGACCCAGGTTCGATCCCCGGCATCCCCTTTGGTTCCCCGAGCACTGCCAGGAGTGATTTCTGAGTACAGAGCCAGGAGGAACCCCTGAGTATCGCCATATGTGAACCAAAAAGCCAAAAAAAGGCATGTGTGTGCTTGCCCGTAAGGGGCAGTGCCCAGAGACTTCTGCAGGGCTGCGTGGGAAGGCCCCTGTCGCAGGGTGCCACTGGGCTGGTGTGCTTCCTGGGCAGCTGAGCATGGGCACCCGCTCAGTCTCGTGCCGGTGGTCACCTTGAGTGACAGGGAACCAACATGTGAAAAGCCACTGGGCTTTCTTTGGCATGGCTGGGAGCTGATGGCACAGTCCCACACCGCAGGATGCAGGAGGGGGTGGCCGAGCCAGTGTGGTCCACAGAGAGTCCGACAAGGACAAAGAGCGCTGTGGGTTCAGTGGGGTCACCCAGGAACCAAGTTACAAGAGCATCACGGAGAGGACTCGGGTGGCAGGAGGCCTCCTGACCAGCAGGGGTCAGTGTTGCCCACGTGCAGCCAGTCCCCGATTCCCGGCATCCCACATGGTCCCCAAGCACCGCCAGGAGTAATTCCAGAGTGTGGAGCCAGGAGTAACCCCCTGAGCATTGCTGGGTGTGACCCAAAAAGAAAAGAAAATCAGAATCTGACTATTAGACTATTAGACAATTAGACTCATAATAGTCAGAACCTGACTATTATGACTCACTATTATTATTTTTTTTTTATAAGTTTTTTTTTTAAATTTTTTAATTTTTTATTATACCACCGTGAGACATACAATTACTAAGGTGCAATTGGTTCTTGGTAATACAGTATTCCAGCACCCATCCCTCCACCAGTACCCCATTTCCACCACCAATGTACCCCACCCCCTCCCCACTCACCCCCAGGCTGCCTTAATAGCAGGTAGGCCTGCTTCCTCTCTTTCTCTCTATCTCTGCATCTCTCTCCCTCTACTTTTACACATTGTGGCTAGCCCTGCAGATATTTATTTATTTATTTATTTATTCCACCTTTTCTCCTTTTTTTTTTTAATTGAAGGATGCTCATGTGGAGTCCTGGCTCCACAGGGTTCCAAGATGCACCCTCCACCCGAACCCATCTCCCATCACCAACGTCCTGTCTCCCTCCCCCTCCCGAATCCCAACCACCCGGCGGGCTCTATATGTCATCTCCTTCTTCTGTATATCTCCCTTTCAGCAAACCCTCCTGCTGTTCGCAGAATGCAGTGTACCAAAAAACATCATTGTTTCACCACCCTAGTGGCCCACACGGGCCGCAGCGCCGCGCGACCTGGGCTCGAACTGGCTTTGTTGGTCCTCTGGTCGTGGGACATTTTCCCAGCGTCTGGACAACGAAAATGGTGGCTAGTGTGATGAACGAGTCCCATCCGGCTGCTTCCGGGACCCCCCGGAGGCGACGGGCCCACTCCCAAAGCCCATCTGCCCTCCTCGGGTTCCATAGTCAGCTGAGGCCCGGCGCGAGCCAGGCTCCCGCCTCCCGAGCCGCCTGCAAGACTCTGGATGCCGGGCCCGTCTCACTATTATGACTATTATGACACCCCCACTCCATGGGGCCTGCCATTTTCCACATCCGGACTTCCCTCTCATCACAACTCCACCCAGCAGACCAGATTATCACAACCTGGATCATCGACACCCACCCCGCAGCAGTTTCTTTTCAATCCGGCCCAGGTATGCTGAACCAGAGACTCTCAGACATGGGGCAGAGCTGCTACTTGCTCTCCCTGTGCCCAGCTGCTCATGAGGGAGCCCGAGAGGCATGGTGGGTTCTAGCCCTGGCCTGCCACCCCACCAGAGCCTCACAACAAGCCAGACGACCCCCCCATCCCACTCCATGGGGCCCGCCATTTTCCACATACAGACTTCCCTTTCACCACAACTCCACCCAGCAGATCAGATTATCACAGCCCAGATCATCGACACCTACCCTGCAGCAGTTTCTTTTTCAATCCGGCCCAGGTATGCTGAACCAGAGACTCTCAGACATGGGGCAGAGCTGCTACTTGCTCTTCCTGTGCCCAGCTGCCATGAGGAGACTGGGAGGCATGGTGGGTTCTAGACCTGGCCTGCCACCCCAGCAGAGCCTCACAACAAGCCAGACGACCCCCCCCACTCCATGGGGCCCGCCATTTTCCACATCCGGACTTCCCTCTCGTCACAACTCCACCCAGCAGACCAGACTATCACAGCCTGGCTTTAGCGGGCCGCAAGTGGCGCAAGCAGTTCATTAATAAATGCTTTATTTAGAGGTGACCTCAACAGTATGCCACCCGCATAGCAAGTCTGGCAAGCTGCTTATGTAGTATTTGATATGCCAAATACCAGTAACATTTATATTAGGTCATTTCCGTGACCTAATATAATGGTTTGAGGCTCTTTATGTTCCTGGAGCAAGCGGATGCCTTTGAGTTCTCCTAGCATGGGACAGGACATATGGAGATATTACTGGTGCCCGCTCTAGCAAATAGATGATTAATGGGAAGATAGTGATAGTGATAGTGATAGCTCCTTCGAAGACCTCCTCTCGAAGACATGAAGGGGATTGACAGACGCAGGTTTGGATGAGTAGGGAATAAGTAATCTTTGATACTGTTTGGGACTCAAAGACATGGGGCAGAGCTGCTACCAGCTCTCCCTGTGCCCAGCCAATCACGAGGCACCGGAGAGGGATGGTGGGTTCTAGCCCTGGCCTGCCACCCTAGCAGAGCCTCACAAGAAGCCAGACAATCCCCCACTCCATGAGGGTCGTCATTTTCCAAATCTGGACTCCCCTCTCGTCAGAACTCCAGCCAGCAGAAGAGCTGATCACAGCCTGTCTCAGCAAGACCCACCCTGCAGCAATCTTTTTCAAGTCCCATCCAGGTATGCTGATCCAGAGACTCACAGACATGGGGCAGAGCTGCTACTGACTCTCCCTATGCCCAGCCGATCACAAGGCACCCAGGAAGGATGGTGTATTCTAGCCCTGACCCTCCACCCCAGCAGAGCCTTGCAAGAACCCAGACGACCCCCCCATGCCATGAGGGCCTCCATTTTCCACATCCAGACTCCCTCTCCTCAGAACTCCACCCAGCAGAAGAGCTGATCACAGCCCAGCTCACGCGGCAGCGTGGTTCACCAATAAATGCTAGAGATCAGAGGTGACTACAAGAGTATGCCACCCACACGGCAGAGCCTGGCAAGCTACCCGTGTTGTATTTAATATGCCAAAAACCAGTAACAATTATAGACCTCATTCCCATGACCCAATGGGATGGTTTGAGGCTCTTTATGTTCCTGTAGCAAGCAGATGCCCTTGGACTCTACTAGCATGAGACAGGACATATGGAGATGTTACTGGTGCCCGCCGAGCAAATCAATGATGAATGGGAAGACAAGTGATGACTCACAGACATGGGGCAGAGCTGCTACTGGCTCTCCCGGTGCCCAGCCGCTCACTAGGCGCCCAGGAGGGATGGCGGGTTCTAGCCCTGGCCCACCACCCCAGCAGAGCCTTGCAACAAGCCAGACGACCCCCCACTCCATGAGGGCCTCCATTTTCCACATCCGGACTTCTCTCTCGTCAGAACTCCACCCAGCAGACCAGCCTATCACAGCCCGGCTCGAGCGGCCGATTGCGGCTGCGTGGTTCATCAATAAATGCTGGATTTAGAGATGACTACAAGAGTATGCTACCCACACGGCAGGGGTGCTGGGACAGGCGTGCTGGGGCAGGGTGCTGGGACAGGCGTGCTGGGGCAGGGGTGCTGGGGCAGGGGTGCTGGGACAGGCATGCTCAGGGCAGGGGTGCTCGGGGCAGGGGTGCTGGGGCAGGGGTGCTGGGGCAGGGGTGCTGGGGCAGGGGTGCTCGGGGCAGGGGTGCTCAGGGCAGGGGTGCTGGGGCAGAGGTGCTGGGGCAGGGGTGCTCGGGGCAGGGGTGCCTGGGGCAGGGTACTCGGGGCAGGGGTGCCGGGGTAGCTGTGTGGGGCAGTGGTGCTCGGGTTAGGGGTGCTTGGGCAGTGGTGCTGGGGCAGGGGTGCTTGGGGCAGGGGTGCTTGGGGCAGGGGTGCTTGGGGCAGGGGTGCTCGGGATAGGGGGTGCTCGGGGCAGGGGTGCTGGGGCAGGGGTGCTTGGGGCAGGGGTCCTCAGAAGTGCTGGTGCTGATGGCCAGCCACTGAGGGGATGCCCCATTCTTTTGGGGGGTGCTTCCCCTTTTTTTGATCACACCAGGGGTGCTGCTCTGGCTGTTGCTCGGGGTGCCTGAGATCAAGCTGAGGTCGGCCTCATGCAAGACAAGCGCCTTAACTAACCTCCGTAGACTGCCTCTGTGGCCCATTGCTGACGTTTTTTCCCCATCATCTCTCTCCCAGGGATCCTGTCCGTAGGGTTCCTCAGAGGCAGTGGTGAGTGTGGGAGCAGATTGGATTTGAAATGTAGTTTCCGTAGGCAGGTAGCGGCAACCTTGGAGGCAGCAGTGTGGGGTTGGGACTTTTACTTTCAGAGAACACTTCCTTTTAGGTGTGCAGGTCAGTCAGGGTAAGAGCCCAGGAATCGAATGGTTGGGGCTTTGGGGAGGGGGCACTGAGTGGGCAGCCTCTGAGTGAGGAGTAGCCCCTATGGCTGAAAGGACCCAGGCGAGGAGCAGAGTCCAACTTTGTAGGTGCCTGAAGGCCTGGAGGTCAGTGCGGCGTGGGCTGTGACATTGAGTGGACAGAAGAAAATAACAAAGAAGCATGAAAGAAGCAGAAATCTACTTTGAATGGCAAGGGGTAGTTATTTTTCAGGAAACCACTGTGAGGTTTATAAGGAGGAAAGGAGGAATTCACTCATCACTCAAGACATCACTCATGGCAGGCTGGGGCGGGAGGGGGAGGTGTTGTGTGGACGAAACCGTGAGTCTTATAGATCTGATCCTTCCTCTGTGGAGTCTGATGTCTTGTGGGTTTGGAGGTTATTAGAAAAAGCCCATCTTGGTTTAAAAAATACTTTCCTGTTATAGGTGGTTTCCATCATGCTCACAAGTGAGCAAAAGGGTGGGCTATGTTCTACCCCCATCAGCCTGTCTGGTGTCCTTCATCCCAGTCTGCTGCCCTGTGAGATATTTTGAAGTAAATGTTGAAGTATCTGTCTCCCTGACCCCTATTTCACTCTTTTCCCTTCCCATTCATGGTCTTAATAAATTTATTTGTAGCAGTAAACTTTAAAAAATAAATTTAAAGGTCAAGGCTTGTACACATTTTTGTATAAGATTATTTCATATGTCTATTATATGTGTTTATTATAACTATGCTTTTATTTTGGAGAAGTATTTACACACCCTCTCGTCATAGCTCCACCCAGCAGAAGAGCTGACCAGAGCCCAGCTCACGGCCGCTTTGCGGCCACGTGGTTCATCAATAATTGCTCAAGTTTTGAGGTGACTACAAGAGTATCCCACCCGCACGGCAGAGCCTGGCAAGCTACCTGTGTCATATTTGACATGCCAAATACCAGTAACAATTATAGACCTCATTCCCATGACCTGATGGAATGGTTTGAGGCTCTTTATGTTCCTGGAGTGGGATGATGCCCTTGGGCTATCTTGCATATGACAGGACATATGGAGATGTTACTGGTGCCCGCTCGAGCAAATCGATGATATACGGGAGGACAGTGATACAGTGATACCAGGGGTGCTCAGGGACCACTCCTGGAGGTGCTTAGGGACCATCTGGGATGCTGGGGAGGCTGGACTGGCCGTGAGCAAGGCAAGCGTCCTCCCCACTGTACTATGGCTCCGGCCAGAGTACAGAGGTAATAAATTGAGGGTGTTCAGGCTGCAGGGTGACAGTGACTTTCAGACTGAGAGCCCAGCGGGCAGCCCAGACATAGCTCAGTCGGCTATTTCCAGACTGCTTGAAGCCTCCATGGACTTGCTCAGGCTGCCTCTATAGAATGGGAGCGAGTCCTGCCGTGGCATGACGCCCTGCCACCAACGGCGGCCTGTGGCTTGAGGAGCAGAAGATCTGTGTGAAAGCCCGGCCCCAGACCCAGCCCTCTTTAAAAAGAACCCCATTATCCTGCAGCTTCCCATCGGGTATCAGGACAGCTTTTTCGCCGGTGCACTGGCCGTGATCGATAAAACTGTGAGGGTGTCTCCATAAATCTGAACGTCAGATTCAGAACGTCTCCTCAGGAAGGAAAATACTTCAGCGAGCATTTGGAACAGAAGATTAATCTGGTCTTAGGAGAGCTGTGAAGGAAGGGCTAAGCTGGGCATCAGTGTCCATGGCTCCCTTGGCAGGACAGATGGACAGATGGTGTCTCTGGGCTAGGTCACCACAGACAGAGAGATGGTGACTGACTCTGTGGGCAGGAAAGATGGTGGGTGTGGAGTTAGCAGTGGAGCTGTGGAATGGGGGACCCACGGCCTCTCGCTCAGGCCAGAGTGGACACATGAGGGAGGAATGAAAGAGGGTGTGTAAGAGTGTGTGCCAACATGTAGGGGTGTGTGCAGACATGTGGGTATGTAAGCATGTGTGCAGCATGCTTACACTCTTACACACCCATGCATGTAAGCATGGGTGTGTAAGAGTGTGTAAGCATGTGGAAACGTGGGTATGTGTGTTCAGGCACATGGGTGTGTAAGAGTGTGTGAGACATGTGGGTGCGAGCATGTGAGTGTGAGTCCCCATGTGGTAAGAGTGAGTGTGCAAGCCTATTGGGATAGGGATTTGTTTGGGTGTGTGCATGTGAATGTGAAGTGCGTGTGTGGGTGTGTAAGAGTGTGAGTATGTGAGCGCATATGCAAGGTTCTGGAGAGTGTGTACGAGTATACGTGAAGGTGAGCAGGTGGTGAGTGAGCATCTAGGTGATCATGTGAGTGTGGGTGAGGGTGGGCAGGGGTGTGAGAGCATGTGTATGAATGAGCATGTACGTGGGAATATGTGTGTGAGTGTATGAGTCAGATGATGTGGGCGTGAGTATGAGCATGTGAGTCTCCATGACAGGGAGCTGGTGTGTCATTAAGCACGTATGGGTATACGTGTTTCTCTGAGTGTATAAGTATGTGTGCGTGAGTACATGAGCGTGTGTCTGAGTATGTGAGCATGTGAGTGTATGAGCGTATGAGTGTGTGGAGCATGGGAGTGTGTGAGCATAGGGGTATGTGAGCATGTAAGTCAATGTATGTGAGTGCGTGAGCATGTGAACATGTGTGTATCTGTGTGATCATGAGAGTGAGCATGTGAGCATGTGAGTATGTGTGAGTGTGAGTACATGAGTGTGAGCACAGGAGTGTGTGTGAGCATGGGAGTGTGCAAGTGTGTGTGAGCATGGGAGTGTGTGAGCATGGGAGTGTGTGTGAGCATGGGAGTGTGTGAGCATGGGAGTGTGTGTGATCATGGGAATGTGTGTGAGCACGGGAGTGTGTGTGAGCATGGGAGTGTGTGTGAGCATCGGAGTGTGTGCGAGTGTGTGTGAGAATGGGGGTGTGTGAGCATGGGAGTGTGTGTGCATAGGCGTGAGGGTCTCTGCGAGGTGCAGGGCAGGTGCGGGTGTGTCATGGCCAGCCCAGCACAGACCCGCAGGCAGCAGAGTCCCAAGGACGGAGGCGGCTGCGTCCCCATCGCCAGAAGAGTGGCCTGGTCACTTCAATGTCCTGCTCTGGGAGAGTCCAGTGGTACCTGTGACCTGGGAGCACCTGGGCTGGTGTTTCTGCCCTGCCCCTGGCCTGGAGATGGGAGCTGCCTGCTCACCCCGCAGGGCTGGTTTTGAGGGAGCAGAGGGAGGGGCAGGACCCTGGGTGGGGTGGGGAGGCCAGTCCTGTGAGTCCTGGTGAGTCCCAGTGGGTGGCCCCTCTGAGCCCACCTGCCCAGGCCCCTCTGAGCCCACCTGCCCGGGCCCCTCTGAGCCCACCTGCCCGGGCCCCTCTGAGCCCACCTGCCCGGGCCCTCTGAGCCCACCTGCCCGGGCCCCTCTGAGCCCACCTGCCCGGCCCCTCTGAGCCCACCTGCCCGGGCCCCTCTGAGCCCACCTGCCCGGGCCCCTCTGAGCCCACCTGCCCGGGCCCCTCTGAGCCCACCTGCCCGGGCCCCTCTGAGCCCACCTGCCCGGGCCCCTCTGAGCCCACCTGCCCGGGCCCCTCTGAGCCCACCAGCCTGGGCCCTCTGAGCCCACCTGCCTGGGCCCCTCTGAGCCCACCAGTCTGGGCCCCTCTGAGCCCACCTACCTGGGCCTCTCTGACTCACCTGCCTGGGGCTGGGAGAAGGAGCTAGAGGGAGCCCCCTGCTGGCTTGGATGTTTTGCAGATTAATAGGTGAATTCTGTGAGGGACAGGACAAAGCAGTTTCCCAGGACACTCTCAGCTGGGTTTCACTGTGAGGAAGGTTTATTACCTCTGTTTGTTGATGAGGCCCCAGGGACCCTCTTTCTGAGAGCCCAGCTGCAGGGGGAATACAGGGACGTGGGTGAGTGCACAGTCACCCCACACCCATTCATCACCCTTCCGGCCTCAGCTGTCACACGGGGCAGCAGTGACCAGTGTCCCGACTGGGCTCCTGGCCAAGGAAATAACAGTCACAGTACCCTAGAACTGCTGCTTGGAAACAGTAGTGTATCCACAGGACTAGAAGACCTCCCACGCGGCCCTGCGCACCACGGCACTAGAATATTCACGTACAATACCACTGTCCACGGGAGGACTGGAATATTCCACGTACAATACCACTGTCCACGGGAGGACTGGAATGTTCCAAGTACAATACCACTGTCCACGGGAGGACTGGACTGTTCCATGTGCAATACCGTTGTCCACGGGAGGACTGGAATATTCCACGTGCAATGCCGCTGTCCATGGGAGGACTGGAATATTCCACGTACAATACCACTGTCCATGGGAGGACTGGACTGTTCCATGCACAATACCGTTGTCCACGGGAGGACTGGAATATTCCACGCGCAATGCCGCTGTCCACGGGAAGACTGGAATATTCCACGTGCAATACCACTGTCCACGGGAGGACTGGACTGTTCCATGCGCAATACCGCTGTCCACGGGAGGACTGGACTGTTCCATGTGCAATACCACTGTCCACGGGAGGACTGGAATATTCCACACGCAATGCCGCTGTCCACGGGAGGACTGGAATATTCCACGCTCAATGCCGCTGTCCACGGAAGAACTGGAATATTCCACACACAATGCCGCTGTCCATGGGAAGACTGGAATATTCCATGCGCAATGCCGCTGTCCACGGGAGGACTGGAGTATTTCACATCAATGCCTCTGCTGGCGGTACAGGACGGCTCTATTCTCAACACTGTCCCCTTCAGAGCACTCTGTCCGACACTGCCCCCCAGCCAGAATCCCTGGTGCTCAACGAGTTCCAATACTCAGACTGAGCTGCTGACCACAGACCTGACCGCTCCACATGCAACCCATAAGCTACCACATGGCTTCGGCCGGGAAGCCGCCTCTCCACCTGGACTCAACACGGGCTTCTTGCCCGCTAATCCGGTCAGCCTGTGGCCCTGCAGCAGAGCTGAGCTCCCCTGGCGTCTGCCTTGTCCGCCGTGGAGGGCAGTGGGCCCCCCACAGAGCACTGGACAGGCACAGAGCAGCCAAGCCAAAGTCCCATCTCGCCTCTTGGGCCCAGACTCCCCGACTCCCCCTCACCCTCTGTAAAGGTCCAGGGTGGGGCATTTCCCTTCCCAGCCCCCGCTGTGTGCTTCAGCGAGGCTTTTCTCACTGCCTGGGCACCTGCCCGTGGACAGTTCTGACACTGCCCGGCGGTCTTCCTCCCCTGGGCGGTCACAGACCCAGACTGCAGCATCTAAGGCTTTCTCTGGGGCCTTTCCCACAGAACCGCCAGCTCTGGTGGACAGACAGTGTGTCCACTCCCCAGCTCTGGTGGACAGGCATTCTGAAACTGACATGTGCAACTCAGCACCACCCAAACACACACACACACACACACACACACACACACACATCAAGCCCCAACACATACATTGACCTCTGCAGTATACACACACCAAACCCCAACTCTTTGTCTCACTCTCTCTCGCTCTCTCTTCACTTTTTCTTTCTCCTTTCTCTCCTCTCTTCTCCCTCTCTTGCTCGCTCTCTTGCTTTCTCTCTCACTCTCTCTTGCCTCCTTTCTCTCCTCTTCTCTCCCCCTTCTCTCTCTCGCCTCTTCTTTCTTCTCTCTCCTCTCTTCTCTCTCTCTATCCCCTTTTCTCTTGCCTCCTTTCTCTCCTCTTCTCTCTCTTCCCTTTCTCTCTCTCTCGCCTCTTTTCTCTCCTCTCTTTTCTCTCTCGCCTCTTCTCTCTCCTCTCCTCTCTCTCACCTCTTCTCTCTTCTCTCCTCCTCTCTTCTCTCTCTCTACCCCCTTTTCTCTCCTCTTCTCTCTCCTCCTCTCTCTCCCCCTTCTCTCTCTCGCCTCTTCTCTCCTCTCTCTCTACCCCCTTTTTCTCTCTCTTGCCTCTTCTCTCTCCTCTCTTCTCTCTCTACCCCCTTTTCTCTTGCCTCCTTTCTCTCCTCTTCTCTCTCTTCCCCTTCTCTCTCTCTCGCCTCTTCTCTCTCCTCTTTTCTCTCTCTCAGCCTCCCTCCTCTCCTCTCCTCTCCTCTCACCTCTTCTCTCTTCTCTCTCCTCTCTTCTCTCTATCCCCTTTTCTCTCTCTCCTCTTCTCTCTCCTCTCTCTCCCCCTTCTCTCTCCCCCCCTTCTCTCTCTCTCACCTCTTCTCTCCTCTCTCCTCTCTTCTCTCTCTCTACCCCCTTTTCTCTCTCTCTCTCACCTCTTCTCTCTCCTCTCTCTCTCTCTCTCTCTCTCTCTCTCTCTCTCTCAGCTGCTGAACACTGCCCACCAAGGCATCTCCTGACCCAGGAACCGCCGGCTCTGATAAGGAGCATGAGTATCTACCACCTCCACACTCTGAGAGGACAAAAGGAGAAGGGGCCCCTAGCAGGGGGCCGACTGCTTACAGGGGGACACAGCAATCCGCAGGCTGCACCCCTAGTACCCACAGGGGAGCTTGGGGAAGGGACCTTCACGAGGAGCTGGAAACTGAGCCCTGAGCCCGTGTCTGCCGTGGACCCACATTCACTGCTAGATGCGGGAACCCAAGGGGTGGGAAAGAGGGTTCCTGCTATCAGCAGTCGCCAAGGACCCCGCACATGGCCCCGGGCAGGCTGGGCTGGCAGACAGCCCCCTTCTACGCCCCTTCAGGGACAGACACACACATGCACACACACACACACACACACTTCCTCTTTTGTCATATTTTGCTGTGCTTGGGACCAGGTGGTGCCACGGATTGGCCACGTACAAGGCAAAGTGCTTCACCCTGTTCTGTTTTCAGCTTTGGGCCATTCCCAGCTGTGCTCGGGCCTTGCTCCTGCCTCTGGGCTCAGAGCTTCTTCCCTGCGGATTCTGGGGCTCCTACTTAGTGTTGGGGTCAAACCAGGCATAGCAGAGTGCAAGAAGCTTTGTGGCTTCCGTTAAGGGCTTTGCGCTGATGCCATCTTGTGAAAGGCAGCAGCTGCGGAGTAATAATAAAAACAACCGAAAGTTTAAATAACGAAGTGACGGATGCGGGGAAATGACTCTGGACAGGCTTAGAGGCGGTGAACTAGACCAACAGCGTCTTTGCAGCAGCCGTTGCCAATGCTTCAGCTTCACCTGGTGCAGACACAGAACCGGGAACGTGACTCAAGAACACACTGGTCCTTGGCGCCTGGGCCACGGCTTATGCACTAGTTCACACCAGGGCGGGCCCTCACACCCACGAGTTTCCAGTCTCACTCGCGGCCGGCAGGTGGCACTGTTCCCTTGTCGGTGGCCGCTTGGAGAGCCCTGCGAGGGGCCGCGGTGGGGGCTGCAATAACAAGCGTGTTTTCTGGAAATAAAATAACCAGCGAGTGCTGGACAAGGATTATTTTCCTTCACAGGTGTCTCCGAATCAAAGCTGAAGTGTGAACAACAATTCGCTCTTTCTGCGGCCTCCCGCGTCGTAGCTGCTTCTGGAGCTTTGGCACCACAGGGAGGGAGGGGAGGATTCCTTCCTAGCACCCGGGTCTGGCTCTCAGCATCACCCAGGGACGCTGGGTGCCACCGGGTTCTGCCAGGCGGGACTGGGCACTGCCTACAGAGGCAACGGTGCTGTCTGGAACCTCAGTGTAAGCCGGAAGGCACTGCCCACACAGACACACGCATGCGTGCACACACGCCTGCACACGCTGGACACACATGCAGTCACACATGCACACACACGTGCACACACACACTCACATATACTCACACACATGCACTCACATGCACACATATGCACACACACATACACATGCATATACACTCACACATAAAGACACGCACGCACACACACGGAACTGACAGGATTGGGCTGTCAGACACATGCTCAGTTCCCACACACCTTTCCCTTGGCCTCCAGAACACCGCGGGTGCACAGCAATGGCTCAGGGACAGCGCAGGGGGACCTGCTGCACGGCCGACCTGGCTTTCATCCAGCATCCCAGACGACCCCCGAGCCCTGAGCACTGGGGTATCTTACCCGCCCCAACAAACAGGCGAACAAGAGAAACACTCGCAGGCGGCTGGAGTCCCTTGGGGTCACAGGTCACCCCTCAGCCCTAGTTGCTGGGGCCGCAGGGGTGAAGGGGCTGTGCACGGGCTCCTGTGTTGTACAGGGACGTTCTGGGAGTGAGGGTCCTGAGCAAGTGCCCACCCGCTGTGATCACTCTGGTCCTAGCACATGTGACAGGTTATGAGACATCAAATTGCAGGGGCCCTCTAGGGCGCTTTTGTGCAGAGGCCAACGCAAAGCCTGGCCTGTGACCAGCCCCGACGAAACCAGCACCACGTGCGGTCCCTGGAGCATCCCAGGTAAGCCTGGAGACCCCTCCAGCACATGGGGTGGTGGCCCAGACGATCCCCAGCACCCCAGGGCCTGAGCAGCACTGTGTTCTTGGGTGATGGCGTCAAATTCCCAGCCAGGTTGACCAAGAATCTCCAGAGGGGCGCTGGGGCTCCCGAGCACTGCTGCGAGCCTCTCCCGTCAGACTAGAAATACGTAGCTTTGCTAAGGTGCCTTCAGCAGAGCCTCCCCCGTCAGACTGTAGAAATATGTAGCTTTGCTTGCGAGCCTCCCCCGTCAGACTAGAAATACGTAGCTCTGCTGAGGTGCCTTCAGCAGAGCCTCCCCATCAGACTAGAGATATGTGACTTTGCTTGCGAGCCTCCCCCGTCAGACTAGAAATACGTAGCTTTGCTGAGGTGCCTTTAGCAGTGCTCGGGAGGCTCAGGGAGCCCCAAACTAATTCTGGGTCTGTGGATTGGTGCCCCGGGCTTTGTGGTAGCAGCAATAATTCAGGAATGTGGGAATGAGAGAATTCAGCCCCATTTTTCCTGGGTCTCTTTGGCTTTTCTTCACGTATGTACAAGTGTTCTCGGGGGCTGTGTGTGAACGCACAGGAACACGGGTAAGAAAAAACTGTGAACCCCAAACATACCCGACATCGACCATGTGAAATGCGCCCCCGTTATTTGATGTAAGTGATTGACATATGTTCCCACACACATACTGTCACATGACAGGAGCCGCGGGAGGGACTCGGACCCGTCCACGCAGTTCAATACTGATTCCTGGGACCATCACACCTTTTACTTTTAGTGTTGGGTCAAAACTACAGCTGAAAAATTCACACGGTTCCTTTAGATGGGGTGTGTATTATTTAGCAAGGCAGTTATCATCTTATTTCAGATCGCTTTATAAAATATTTAGGCTAACAGTCAATACTCATCATGTTTCATATTATAGAGAGTTGACTATTTCTATCTATTAACAAAAAAATTAAATGCTGGCCACTGCATCAGAATTTGTCAATCATTTCTTTTCATGTTAAATACTTAGTTAATATTAATTAAATCATATTAATTAAAGCAGGATGAGAATGCTATTCGGGTCTCCCAGAGAGGAATCGAAAGAGCTATACTGGGAATATCACGCCTCACTCAAGTGAGAGAAGGAATCTGGAGTTCGAACTCCGTCACTGTTCCAGAATCAGGGACGCTGTCTCGCTTGCCAAGGCATCGAAAATCAGATGGGCTGGACATGTAATGTGATTTGGAGACAACCGCTGGACTAGAGCCGTTACCGACTGGATCCCACGGGACTTCCAAAGATCACATGGCCGCCCACCTACAAGATGGTCAGACTTCTTCGTCAAGACCCTGAAGGAACGGTTTGAGGCTCTTCATATTCCTGAATCAACCAGATGCCATTGGGCTACACTGGCACTTGATAGGGTCAAATGGAAATGTTACTGGCGCCTGCTCGAGCAAATGGATGAATAACGGGATGTCAAGTGATCAAGTGATCAAGTGATTAATTAAATACATAGACAAGTTTAGTAATTAAAACAGTTATTTCTGAATTGCTCCATGACTCCAAGCCAATTTTCACAGTAGTTCTCTCTCTCTCCCTCCCTCCCTCCCTCCCTCTCTAATTCTCCTTCATACGTCACAATGTTCTCTGTTGAAAAATTAAGTACTACCATGCAGTTTTACTCTTATTTTCAGATATTTTGAAATGACTAAATGAATAGATTCTACATAATTTTGATCCTGACTGATTTTCTTTTCCATTTTTTTTTCACTTCTGGTGTTTGGGTCACACTTGGAGATACTCAAGGGTTACTCCTGGCTCTGCACTCAGGAATTACTCCTGGTAGTGCTCGGGGACCATATGGGATGCCGGGATCGAACCCTGATCCACCGTGTGCAAGGCCAGTGGGTTATCTGCTGTGGTACCTCTCCCGGCCCATCCTGTCTGATTTTCATAGGGCATGTTGCAGATGTTATCTACTTTTTAGTGATATTTGCACTATTTTTTGGAGCTAATAATCCTCTGTTCACCTGAATAAAAAATAAATAAAAAACCCTGGATTTGACTCTGTTTATTTGTTTGATCTGAGGGCTGAGTTTTAAAATATTTTACTTTTTCGCATAACTCAAGTAGCTTTCATTTGGTTAAAAATATGCCTAAAGCACATTATTACAATGTTTATCAAAAGGTATTTATTGTAAAAGGTGAATTTAAATAAATATTTGTATTTTTCAATCCTTAAAGAATTTCTAAAATAGGAGTAAATAATAGTTACTTATTAGAATGTCTCAAAGCCTTTTTTATTACACTTCCCAGAATCTTAGAAGTAAAATTTCCAGGAGCTTGGGGAATATTCTTCTGTTTCTAATGCTCTGCTTCCCAATATTCTGAAAGCTAGAATAGCTTTTGACAATAGATCAATATACGATATTTTACATATAACTATAAATGAACTTTGAATAAAACTATATTGCTAGAAAAAGATTTCTTATCATATAAAAGACATATATGACAGATTTCTTCAGTGCTTTATTAATAGAAATAAAAAGAATTGACCGCAGAATCTCTGTCTGCTAGCTGTGAGACAATGTGCATGCACAACAATTTATTAAATTCCATTAAAATTCTTGTTTCATAAGAGGCTGTCAAAACTGTAATGTATTTTTGTTGTTTGATTAATTGCATAACACTAATCATTTTAATGATAACTCAATTGTGAAATATATTAGCACCTAGAACTTCATGTCTCTTTAAGACACTAAAACTTTTAAAAAATAGTGCACATTTCTGCAGCAGTGATACTAAGTGATTCAAAGAAGGTTTTTAAACTTTGAGACTTCTTTTATTTTCTTTCTGAATCACACCCGGCGATGCTCAGGGGTTACTCGTGGCTCTACACTCAGGTATTACTCCTGGCGGTGCTGGGGGGAACCACATGGGGTGCCCGGGATGGAAACCGGTGGGCTGTTTGCAAGGCAAATGTCCTCCCTGCTGTACTATCGCTCTGGCCCCCAAATCTTTGAGAATTATGACATCTGGGAAGGAGGAAGATAATGAGCTAGGAAGAAAAGATAGAAAACTGCCAGAAAGAATAAAAGGGTCTTTCCTGTGGCTGAACACAAAAATGAGCTGAGATGACGGGAAACATCCCGTAAGAGCAGCTGTGGAACTCACCACACGCTTCCCTGAACACAAGACAGTTTGGAGACAAGCCTGAGCCAATGGCTGGTGCATACAGGAACAGGTCCCGCCCTAAGTGACTCCATTTCCTCCTTTTTTTTTTTTTTTTTTTGGGTCACACCGGCAATGCTCAGGGGTTACGCCTGGCTCTGCACTCAGGAATTACTCCCGGCGGTCCTTGGGGAACATATGGAATGCCGGGGACCGAACCTGGGCCGGCATGGGCCGGCCGCGGGAAAGGCAAACGCCCTACCCGCTGGACTATCGCTCAGGCCCCTACTCCATTTCCTCCTTGAGGCTACAGTTCATGAGGCGCTTCATGCTCCACGCTCCAGCTGCCCGGGGAGCTCCTGACACACGCAGCATGTGCACTAACGGCTCCCTGTGTTTTGGTTTTGGGCCACATGTGGTAATGCTCAGGGCTCTGGGTTTGGGGATCACACCTGGTGGGTCTCGGGAACATACGGGGTGCTGGAGACTGAGCCCAAGACAGCTTCATGCAAGGCGAGCACCTCGCCCACTGTCACCCACTTCTCTGTGTCCCCAGCTCCAGCTCCCCTTCCTGGGCACGAAGGGCTGTCTCTTCTCAGCAGAGGTCTGAGGTTCCTCTACACGCCAGGGGTGGCCACACAGAACAAGCAGGCTGTGGTGTGGCCACCGGCTACTTCTAGGGGGCTGACCACAGTGAAATGACCTGACCCCGAGCACCCCAGCGCCCCCACCCCATCTTCACTGGCCACAGACAGACCAGGACGGTGTGCCACCTATTTCCCATTGAGGCAGAGCTATTCCTTGCACCATAAATTGAATGGTGACACCACGTCATTGTAGTCTACAGATACGCCTTCAGTTATCTTAAAGGGCACCGCTTCACTTCTTAAAGGGGGAAGGTCAGTATTTGTATTATTCCAGAAGCTTCACTGTTTGCAAATTCCTAAACCCAGGAAAAAATTCCAAAGATCAACTTTGAGAGCTATGAGGAAGCGTCTGGATTTCTGGTTCTTGTCCAGGGTCCCGGGAAGGCAGCCTGGAGAGCAGCGCTGGGTCATGCTGGCAGGGGCTCTGCCTGCCCTGTGCTCCTCGGGGTGAGTCTGCTCTGCTGCTTGGGCGTGGCCATAAGTCTCAGGCAGAGCCGACTGACTTGGAAGCTCCTACAATATTTCACTGTAGCTGTTCCCCAGACTGCTACCCATGGGGCAATCCAGGCCTATGTCCACCGCAGACAGGACATGGCATGGTCACCACCTCAGCGTTCCCTTCTGGGAAGTGAGACACCGGGGCTGAGGGTGTGCCAGGGAGGCGGGCTCTTTGGAAATGAACGTCTTTTTTTTTTTCTTTTGGGTCACACCCAGCGATGCTCAGGGGCTACTCCTGGCACTGTGCTTAGGAATCACTCCTGGTACCGTGTGGGGACCATATGGGAAGCCGGGGATCAAACCAGGATCGGCCACATGCAAGGCAAATGCCCTACCCGCTGTTCTATCGCTCCGGCCCCATTAGCGTCTTTTCATATAGGAAAGTCTCTAAGCTTCTCTTCAGTGGCTCAGTATGTGGAAATAAATTTGGCTGCACTTTCTATTACAAATACAGCTTTAGAAAAGCAAACAAAGCAAGCAACAATCAAAACAGGGATCCAGCCTAAAGTCCTGTCCAGTGGGCTGGGGTTTGTCTATTTCTGGGGAGCTGTATAGAGCCTGGCTTTGGGGCTAGCACTTGCTGGAAACTCTACTGGGGCACACCCAGCAATGCTCAGGGCTTACTCCTGGCGGCACTTGGGGCACTGTATGGATGCCAAGGGATTGAACCCAGGTTGGCCATGTGCAAGGGAGACACCCTACCACTGCACTATGGCTCTGGACCATGGCTCCAGCCCCTTGCTGGAAACTTGCTTGCTTTGCCTCCTGCCCCCTGCTGGTGAGGGAAGTCTCTGATATGTGGTTGGTGCCAGGCTCTTTCCACTGGTCGCCGGGCACAAGTGACCTGCGGGTCTGAGAGAGGCTGCATGGGAAGGAAATATCTAAGTACGCTCCTATCTAAGTACTCTTTTATCCAAATATCCAAGTACTCTTACATGGCTTGGCATAACCAAGGCAAGCTGGGAGAACGTGAATGCCATGCGCCCCAAGTCCTGCCGGAGAAGGAAAGCAGACAGACTCCCCGAACGTCGCCTCACCAAGTGACTCACACTGCCCGGCCCCCCACAGATGCCAGTCCCCAGTGACTGGCGCCCTGCCATCAGGGAGGAGGGAAGGAGCAGCGCGGGAGGCTGCCAGGAGCTGTGGGCAGGCTGAGAGCACCAGGGAGGGAGGCGGAAACCGCGCAGCTGCCGCCAGGAGGAGGCGCAGACCGGCTCGGGGATCATCTGGGTGCCTCCCTGAGTGTGGGAGTGGGGCTCTGGGGGCCTGACCAGGCGACCAGCTCAGACATCTTCCTTTTCTTCTGCTTTTTAGGGGGGTGAGGAGAGGACTCCTAGGCAGTGCTCAGGAGGCCTCACTGGTGATTCTCAGCTGACCGGGACAGCAGTTCATTGCAGGTGCTGCTCAGGTGTCTGGTCAGGTCAGGGTGGATCAGCTGCACCCAGCGATGACCCCTAGCCAGGTGCATGTGCGGGCGGCCCAGGCCTGACCCATGCACAGCCCCAACATCTCCCTCTTCCATGAGAAAGAAGCTCTCTGGGAATAGCTCCTCTCTCAGGCACTCTATCAGGCTGTGGGAAGGGGCTGCCTAGGCACCCCCGGCAAAAAAGGCCCCTGGAATGTTATGACTTATCAGATATTCCTGGGGAAGGGGGGGTCCCCTCCCACCACTGCAGAGCTGGGAGACAGTGCGGCCACCTGCTGCCCACATAACCATCGTAGTTAAAATCACAGCCATGAGCAGACATTCTCCAAGTGTGCTGGGAGTTTGAGTCATCTCTGAGGAAACTGAAGGGGATGGTCTCCCCCTCAGAACACAGTGAAGGGCCCCCTTTCCCAAACACATGCGCGAGAAGCCCCTGAGATGAGGCCAAGGCCTACTCTTGTGCTCTGCCTAGGACTCGGTTATGAAAAAGGGCTGCTCAGCCCCCACCCAAAAGCCTCAGCGGGATTTCAGAAGGCCCCGCCTCTGCGGACAGAGAGGTAGTGCGGCCAAGGGCTAGTCTAGCTCGTGGTCAGCCTGGTCCGATTCCCTGCACCCCAACTCCGCCAGGAGTGATTCCTGAGTCAGAGCCAGGAATGACCCCTGCGCATCGCCACGTGTGGCCCCTATTCCCCCGCACCCACTGTCCTCCCCGCCCGGTGCTCCTGCTGACCAGGAGGATCCAGTCACCCTCTTCTTCCTAGATGAGAATCCACAAGAGCCTGAGCCGAAGTCCAGGGCAGGGACAAATTCTACAGGCCCTAAGGAGAGAAAACTCGAGCTGGATGATGAAGGCCCAGATGAGGGAGGCCTGTGGTGGACGGTGGCCTGCGGTGGACAGTGGTCTGCAGTGGACGATGGCCTGAGGTGGATGGTGGCCTGCAGTGGACGGTGGGCTGCGGTGGATGGTGGCCTGCGGTGGAGGGTGGCCTGCAGTGGACGGTGGCCTGTGGTGGACGGTGTGCGGGTCACACAGCCCAGAGAGCAGCAGGCACACACTGTGATGAACCCCCAGTTAGAACGATCCTCACAACCAATCCCCGCAGTCTTCGGGTCATGGGGTCAGTACTACCTTCAGTGAAGATAAAAGCACTGGCTGGGTTGCAGACCGTGGACAGAGGTTAAGTTGCTGTCCCCTGTCCGCATATGACCCTAGTTGGATTCACCTACAGGGACATTCTGGGACGTGAAGTCAAGGGCCAGTGGGAAGAGGGGTGGGGCCCGCTGTGGCGCGTCCTGGGACTGTGACAGAGGGAAGAGTGCCTGAGACGGCACTGACCTCAGCAGCGACAGCTGCGTCAGGATTCTGGCCAGCTCCCTCCGCGTGGCTCACCTGGGGCCCCAGCAGCTGGGTGCGGGGAACACACGTTGGCACCGGCCCCACCCAAGTCTCCCCAGGGAACGCCTGGGGCCTGCCAGCTAATCCCCTGTCCTGCTCGGTGGCCACCATTATTTCCTGCACAGAGACGCACGCTCTGGCTTACAGGAGGCTCTGGGACACGGGGCCAAGTCACCAGACCTCCACCCGCTGCGCCTCAAAGCCACCGGGGCTGAGTCAGCACCTTTCTCATGCCCACTTGCAGTGGGGGCGGTGGGCTGCGTGCTGGTAGCACAGTGCCTGCAGGCACCAGGCAACAGACTCTGATTGACGTGGGAGACTGGGGCTGAGTCTTCCCGGTCTGGATTCCCCGAGCTCGGCCTCTGTCTGCGGGTAGCCGGGGCTTCTGTGTGCACGCGCGCAGTGGGTGGGCTGCCACGTGCCAGGCCGGCATCTGTCCCTGTGATGGATGAGGTGACAGAGCTGACAAGCTGGAAGGGTGGAATCTTTACCTGTAATTTATTTTGCATTTCAATTACCTGGGAGAAAGCCTTCCTGGGGACCGGGCGAGAGGTCTGTGTAAGCCATCAGTTTAATGGATTTATTCCTGTTTTGCTGAAGTAAGTAAGTAAGTAACAGCTATTTATACGGGGGGGGGGCGCTGCTCAAATGATCTGGTCTGCGTTTTCCTTCCTCACATGGCCGTTGGGATCAGGGTGTGGTTTCTGTTTGCCTGTGCCGAACTCTGGCCTTCGGAGACTGGTAGTTGCCAGGTTCCCTGACCCCAGGAGGCAGGAATGTGGTGGCCCCTCACCCCTTTGCCTATTAACGGACCTATCAGAAGCAGATCACTCTCTCACCCTAGGTTTGAAGGTGCCCGGACCCATTTCCTGGATTTGGAAACACCTACGAGTCACTGGTGGCCTCCCCACATTGCGGCTGGTGTGGACCAGCGCCCCTGTCTGTAGCCGCAACCAATGCACAAAGCCAGGCAAGGACAGGCAGGTGAAGGTGAGAGGCAGCAGGCTGGCTCGGTCCAGCCACTGTCCACCGTGGCCTCGGGTGGTTCCTTTGCTGTGCGGAGCCTTGGGGGGCAGGAGTGGGGTTGGTTTGTTTCGGGGTCACATTTGCATGTGCTCAGGGCTGCCTCCTGGCTCTGGAGCTCCAGGGTCACTCCTGAGGGCCTCAGGGGATCATCTTTGCATCGGGATGGAACTGGGGTTGGCCCCAAGCAAGGCAGGTTCCATTCCCTGGCCCTGGGTCCTGTCTGGGCCTGTCTGGGAGAGACTGTCGGAGAGAAGTGGAGTGGGAGTGGGCATGAGCATGGTCACCCCAGTCAGGGCACCACGGTGATGCTGGCCCCAGCTGGGACGTTCGAACCGGGAACAATGATCATTTGCAGTGTCCTGGGGGCTCAGGCTGGGGGCTCTGGCCAGCCCGGGATGGAAGGCCCCAAAAACCCCAGATTCAGGTGCCTGGACCCTGTAGTGCAGCCAACTGTGCCTAAGGAGATGCCCTGCAGAACTGGGGTCCTGGCGGGGCTCGTGGCTGCTCCTGGGTGACCCCGTTACACCCCGTTCTCCGATCTCCAATTTTAAGCAGAGCGGAACCTCTTTTCTGTCTCTGATGGACTAACGTTCCCTTTACCCGCCTGGCCCAGGATGAGATGGCATCTCCCGCCCCGGCTCACCGTGCCCTCCCACACAGCAGCCAGGGGAGCCGGTGCGGGGGTGAGCCAGGTGGCACATGGCGTTTCCGGGTCCCTCCACCTCCTCGTGGCACCCTGCCCACCCGCCTGCTTCCCTGCACGGCCCTATGAAATGAGGACACGCAAACTGAGTGTTCTGACACGGAGGTGGGAGCCGCAGCGGTGTACCTGGCAGCCTCCATGCTCGACTTGGAGCCTTCCGAGAGCCTCCTGGGGGGGGCCCTCCCCGGGAGCAGGACTGCTGCCTTCCAGATCAGGGCAGGACTTCTTAAGGCTTTTTAAAGGAAAGGACCGAGGGCAGGAAAATGCCCTTCTCGGAATCCCATTTCCCTGCTCACCCCATACCGAGCTGTTGCCATAGCAACTGGCTCTGCCTCCCAGGCCCACAGGCTGGGCTCCTGCTTCTCCCTCTGGTAGAAGGGGACTGCTGGGGCCCAGTGACCAGGGGCTCAGGTGTCCACCGTGAGGTCAGTGTAGGAGGCCCTGCGGCTTTTGCTTTGATTCCCCTGAGCAGCGCTGAACTCAGAGGGAAGGAATCAATGGTTTGTTTCCAACAGCTGCTTGCTGCTCGGTGTAAGACAGGAGCCCAGGGTTACAGCCTTGGCCTCTGGCCCTGCTCCCTCGCTTCCTTTCTTCTGTCTTCCGAGGTTATTTGCCTTTTCGTTTGCCCGTGTGCGACTGTCACACATTCACACGCAAGCCTGCCTTTTTGACTACTTCCTCCTGATTTGTGGGTGAGAGGCATGGGTGTGCTTGGGGGGGGCACTTAACAGCTTTGGCTGCCCATGGCCCCCTGGTGTCTGCCAAGCTAAGAGGGGAGGCTGGGGGGCTGCTGTGGAGCCCCTTCAGTTGTATGTGTGTCAGAGCGATAGCACAGCGGGAGGGCATTTGCCGTGCATGTGGCCAACCAGGGTTCCATCCTGGGCATCCTACATGGTCCCCTGAGCACCGCTGGGAGTAATATAATAAGAATAATATTTATAGATGAATAATACATATATTTATATATAAATATTATATTTATATATAAATATTTATAAATATAAAATTAATTATTATTTTTGCCAGGCAGTCTTCCCTACAGAGCGGCCAGAGGAGTTTAAAGGCAGCGAAGCCGGCCCCTTGCCCCCGCCCCATGGAGGCGACCTAGTGTTTCCCCAAGGTCCCCAATAAGGTGCTGAGACCCTGTCGGCTCAAGACCAAGTGATGAATAGGGGTGGGGTTAGAGACGCGTGTTATGGCGCGAGCGTGGCCTCAGGACATCGTGACCGCAGGGAGCCATGGGAAAAAACGGCGTGTAGTTGTTGATGAGGACCGAGCCGACAGAGGGCGCTCTGAGTCTTACTGCCTCAGTTACTCGTTTTCCACGCGCTGTAGAATCTGCACGTGTCGAGCCCATCAATATCCCACAGAACTGCCTGGTTTCAACCCGATGCTGGGGTTTTTGCCCATGATTGAGTATGTCCTCGAAGCAGAAACCAAAACAGCCCCCAAAAGGTCCCCCTCACCCCCTCAAGTCCCCTAATCCCCACACCAGGCCCGCTGAGGGCGTGAGGCGGTCAGTGACACTCTTAGTGAAGTCACTGGGAGAGAATCAATGCCCGCAGGTGAATGTTCAAGCCTCAGGCTGAGCTTCAAGGTGGACCAAACTACTCTAAGAGGATGCGGGCCGGAGGGACAGCACAGCCAGGAGGGATTTTGCCTTGCACGTGGCTGACCTGGGTTCGATCCCTGACATCCCATATGGCTCCTGAGCACTGCCAGGAGTAGTTCCTGAGCATTGCTGGGGATGACCCAAAAAAAAAAAAAAAAAAAAAAAAAACCAAAACTCTAAGAGGGTCTTTCCCTTATGTGCCCCCGCCCACCCCTCTCTTTACTTGTACTGACCTCCCCTCCCCAGTAAGGCCATTTCCCTGGAGAAGGCGACACAGCAGGTAGAGCATTGCGACAATGAAGGGCCTTCTGTGCCCAGACACACTCCACACAGTCTCTGGCTGAGCAAACAGGAGCTAAGTGACCACGTCACACAGAGTAATGGGCCGCCGGCCAGGAGTGCTCTGGGGGTCAGCGCATACAGGACAGATCTGCCTGCCTAGCGGGCGCGTGGGGAGAGCCCAGGGCACTGTCTCTCAAACCAGGAACCTCACATCCGCGTCTGCCAAGATCTCTGTGTGTGCTCGTTTCCCCATGGACGTACGGATACATTTTACATACGCCTAAGTATCTCTTTGTGCCTGGTTTAAAAATTAATTTTCTTCTCCTGAATCAAAATAATAAGCAAGGCGATGAGCCTGAACTTCTTTGAAAAGTTCTAGTTCTATTTACTGAAGGTGAGTCCTGGCAAGTTAATTAATCAACTGTTTTAACCTAAGTCGGGAGGCCAGGGTATTCCCTTATTAGCCACATTCATCCAAATATTGCAAGATCATAACAGTATGCACATGCACACCTCAATTCTTGAAAGCATTAATCCTGTGGTTTGGTTCTCTGAAACATTCCTCCACATAATTCTATATCTTTCCAAAGGTGAAAGATGATTAGTCATTAACCAAATACCTCAATCTACCCGCACAATTGTTTCTGGTTACGCTTCTGTGTGATATTTGAAATTACCTTCCTAAACTGCTTCTTAAACTGTTTTATAAACAAATTTTTATCAGGACACTGACAAGTTTCAATCTAGACTCTCAATGATGATGTATGTAGGATATTCCCTATAATCCATCCATCTATTGATCTATCCATCCATTCATCCATCCATCATCTATCTATCTGTCCATCCAACCATCTACCTATCCATCTACCTAACCATCTGTCTGTCTACTTATCTATCTCTGTGATAGCTTGTAAGATACACAGCACTTGGAACAGTACCGCCGCATGATTGCAACATAAATATATGGGTGGAAGGTGGAAACATGGGTGGACCAATGAATCCACCAACGCCTGTCTAGCCATGGGCTAGGGGTGTTACATAAAGCTCCCCAGGACCGGTCCAATGCTGGAGCACAGACATGCACGGCCAGGAGTGCCTGCACTCGTAGGGAGAGGGGGTACGGCAGGTGACAGGAGCCTACACAATGCCCGCACGCCAACTCTCAGATGCTCTTTCCTAGGCAGACGTCTCCTGTTTCTATTTGGATGATTCTAACACAAAGACCTGCTCCAAGTGCCACCGGATACATTGAGGGCTGAGGCTGTTATGTGACTGGGGGTGAGGGGGAAACCATTCTGCAGGAAGTGAAGGCCTATGGGGTACCACAGAGGAGCCAGGCTCTGGAGAGACCCACACTGTCCCATTGTGAGAATGCTCTGAGTACGCAAGAAGACACGGTGCTCCACACACGCACCCAAAGCACTCCTCCCCAGGAGGCAGTGCTCCCCACACTCACCTAAAGCACTCCTCCAGGACGTAGTGCTCCACACACTCACGCAAAGCACTCCTCCACCAGGATGCAGTGCTCTGCACACTCACCCAAAGCACTCCTACAGAGACAGTGCTCCACACACTCACCCAAAGCACTCCTCCCCAGGACGCAGTGCTCCACACACTCACCCAAAGCACTCCTCCCCAGGACACAGTGCTCCACACTCTCACCCAAAGCACTCCCTTCTCCAGGACGCAGTGCTCCACAACTCACCCAAAGCACTCCTCCCCCAGGACGCAGTGCTCCACACTCTCACCCAAAGCACTCCTCCCCAGGATGCAGTGCTCCACACTCTCACCCAAAGCACTCCTCCCCAAGGACGCAGTGCTCCTCACACTCACCCAAAGCACTCCTCCCCCAGGACACAGTGCTCCACACTCTCACCCAAAGCACTCCTCGCCAGGACACAGTGCTCCACACTCTCACCCAAAGCACTCCTCCCCAGGACGAGTGCTCCACACTATCACCCAAAGCACTCCTCCAGAGACAGTGCTCCCTCACACTCACCCAAAGCACTCCTCCCCAGGACACAGTGCTCCACACTTCTCACCCAAAGCACTCCCTCCTCCAGGACGCAGTGCTCCACAACTCACCCAAAGCACTCCTCCCCAGGAGCGAGTGCTCCACACTCTCACCAAAAGCACTCATCCCCCAGGACGCAGTGCTCCTCACACCTTACTAAAGCACTCCTCCCCAGGACACAGTTCTCCACACTCTCACCCAAAGCACTCCCTTATCCAGGATGCAGTGCTCCACACTCTCACCCAAAGAACTCCTCCCCCAGGATGCAGTGCTCCACACACTCACCCAAAGCACTTCTCCCCAGGACGCAGTGCTCCACACACTCACCCAAAGCACTCCTCCCCCAGGATGCAGTGCTCCACACACTCACCCAAAACACTCCCTCCCCAGGACGCAGTGCTCCACACACTCACCCAAAGCACTCCTCCCCCAGGGACGCAATGCTCCACACACTCACACAAAGCAGTCCCTCCTCCAGGACGCAGTGCTCCACACACTCACCCAAAGCACTCCTCCTCCAGGACGCAGTGCTCCACACACTCACCCAAAGCACTCCTCCCCAGGACGCAGTGCTCCACACACTCACCAAGCACTCCTCCCCAGGACGCAGTGCTCCACACTCCTCACCCAAAGCACTCCCTCCCCAGGACGCAGTGCTCCGCACTCTCACCCAAAGCACTCCTCCCCCAGGACGCAGTGCTCCACACTCTCACCCAAAGCACTCCTCCCCAGGACGCAGTGCTCCACACTCTCACCGAAAGCACTCCCCTCCTCCAGGACACAGTGCTCTACACTCTCACCCAAAGCACTCCCTCCCCAGGGACGCAGTGCTCCACAAACTCACCCAAAGCACTCCTCCCCCAGGACGCAGTGCTCCACACACTCACCCAAAGCACTCTTCCCCCCAGGACGCAGTGCTCCACACACTCACCCAAAGCACTCCTCCCCAGGACGCGAGTGCTCCACACACTCACCCAAAGCACTCCTCCCCAGGACGCAGTGCTCCACACACTCACCCAAAGCACTCCTCCCCAGGACGCAGTGCTCCACACACTCACCCAAAGCACTCCTCCCCAGGACGCAGTGCTCCACATCTCACCCAAAGCACTCCTCCCCCAGGACGCAGTGCTCCACACTCTCACCCAAAGCACTCCTCCCCAGGACGCAGTGCTCCCTCACACTCACCCAAAAGCACTCCTCCCCAGGACGCAGTGCTCCACACACTCACCCAAAGCACTCCTCCCCAGGACACAGTGCTCCACACACTCACCCAAAGCACTCCTCCCCTAGGGCGCAGTGCTCCATACTCTCACCCAAAAGCACTCCTCCCCCAGGACGCAGTGCTCCACACTCTCACCCAAAGCACTCCTCCCCAGGACGCAGTGCTCCTCACACTCACCCAAAGCACCCCCTCCAGGATAACCTTTGCTGGTGGTGAAGCAAAGATCTGTCAAAATGGCAGATCTCAACTGTGCACGTGGGTCTCATGATACAGAGTCAAACATGGGGTTTCCTTAAATCACAGCCGTTGTTGGAGATGTGATGGGAATTTTAATTATTCAGCAGGAGAGCTGTAAAGTGACGATGTTGGCGCTGCCGTGTCTGGTGAGAGTGGCTGGCAGAGCCCATGTCACCTGGATGTGGGTTATCACTGCGTGAAGACCCCATGGGTGCTGACGGTACTCCAGCTCTCCCTCCTACCCGCTGTCTGTCCCCTTCAAAGTCTGTGTGTTGCTTGCTCAGGGCCAGGATTGGGCACCCAGAGATGTGGAAAAACCCATTAATTCCTTCCAATATTGCAATCATTACTCTTGATTTAACAGCAAAAGGAAGATTTCCAAGGCACAAACACATTCAGCCAGTTGGACAAAGGTGATGCTTAAGACACAGACTTGAGTGAAGTAGGAGGAAAGGACCAGGCACAGAATGATCTCGCTCACATATGGGACTTAAAGCTGCATAGCAAGGCGGCAACCACAGGCCACAGGCAACACGGGGCGGGAGAGAGGCGGATGCACACAACCGGTGTGTGCGGGTGGTTGAAAGAGAAGGACACTGCGACCTTGGGCACACACTAGTGACGAGTGTGGTGCTGAAATTGTGTGCACGAGAAATCAACCGCAAATCAATGAAAAGTCAATTAAGGGGCCGGAGCCATAGCACAGCGGGTAGTGTGTTTGCCTTGCAAGCGGCTGACCTGGGTTCCATCCCCGGCATCCCATATGGTCTTCTGAGCATTGCCAGGAGTAATTTCTGAGTGGAGAGCCAGGAGTTACCCCTGAGTGTTACTGGGTGTGACCCAAAAAGCAAAAAAAAAAAAAATCAGTTAAAGGTTAAAAAGTTACATGTTTCTTCTGCATGAATGAGGTGCTCACACATGGCCGCAGATGTCCCTGGTGCTGAGCTGTGCACTCACTGTAAAATGTAAGAGGTACAAATTTTGTATAAATAATTATATATGTATGTGGCATCATCTCTCCGCTGGGAGCGTAGGCGCACCTGGCGTGTGTATCTGCACTCCTGCACTGCACCTGTGTCCTTGGGGAATACAACATTTTATTAAATGTATAAACGGGACCAGAGTGATAGTACAGTAGGGAGGGCGTTTGCCTTGCATGCAGCTGACCTAGGTTCGATCCCTGGTATCCCATATAGTCCCCCAAGCACCAGGAGTAATTCCTGAGTGCAGAGCCAGGAATAACCCTTGAGATCACTGGGCATAACCCAAAAAAGCCAAAAAGAAATAGGTACGGACAAACAACAAAACCCCATTAAATGTATAAAACATAAATGGGGGCCGAGATTGCTCTGGGCTGAGATGGCTCTGCTGATGAGGTGGAAGAGATGGTGAGAGAGGCCATGATTCCGGGACAGGGACGGGCAGAGGAGCTTGGGTGGTGAGCACCGGGAGAAGGCGGCAGTGAGGAAGGTCCTCAGACAGTAAGAGGCCAAATCTGATTTCTCCTATGCTCTTTGTTTTTGCATGAGACTGCTCGCTGTGTCCATCTCCTTGTGGGACCCATCTGAGAGGCAGCATCATTTGTGACTCACTGTTTTGCCTTGGCAGCACTTTCTCTTCATCTCATCACAATGCCTGGTAAAGACGGAACTTTGGTTTCTCTCCGGCGTTCTCCCCGCCCCTGCCCCTTGAAACACTGCAGAAGGAGGTATTTTAGGACCTGATTTGGAATTCAGTTAATATTGGAGCACATGCTCTTCCATTACCTAGACACTAATGATGATCCGAATTAGTTATATGGCCCGGGCAAAGATAAGGGGTTACTAAGTCTGAGCAGTCATTAAAGTGTGTCTTTCTGGACAATATCTTTTCAAGTGAAATGACATCAGGATGTCCTATCAGCGGTATAACTAACCCTTGTAAAATGGTCTACTGTGGCTGTCTCCCCAGGGTAATCATATAAAAAATAATCAAGATTTAATATGTTGTTAGCTGAGCTTGACTTGCTGAAAAACCAAGCTGGATTAGCCGAGCACTGCCACTAAGACTCTCGGTAGCTGGTAAATATTAGTCTGATTCTCCAGAGAACAGCGGCAATAAAAATGCACAGAATATGTTTTGCATCCCTGAGTTGACATTATTGGGAAAAGTCAATAATTTTTGTTCAGAATTGGCTTAATATCTGTTAGACACAAAGACCATGGCCTGAGGCCGAACTCATGTTCTATTTCCTCAGAATCTATTGGCTTAATTTGCTCACGAAACAGCATACTTGCTGTGAATGAGGAGACACAAGTCGCAGATCCTGGAGGACCTAACACAGCAGCTCAAAAACATCAGGAAAGGCAAAGAGATAATACTTATATAAATGTCACACAAGAGGCCGGACTGATAGCACAGCGGGAGAGGTGTTTGCCTTTCACCACGGCCGACCTGGGTTCGATCCCCGGCATCCCATATGGTCCCCAAGCACTGCCAGGAGTAATTCCTGAGCACAGAGCCAGGAGTAACCCCTGAGCACTGCCAGATGTGACCCAAAAAAGTAAAAAAAATAATTAAATAAATAGGTATCACATTAATAAGCATCTCATGAGAATTACGCCTTACCAGGGGCTCTCCAGGTTAAGGAACTTAGAGATGTCTTCAATGATACACTCCAGTGGCAATGACAGTGAATCCCCAATCCCCCAAAAACTCAAACAAAACACCCAGAAAGCAAAACAAACCCCGAACCAGTTAGGGACTAACTAGAATAAATTAAAAAGGCATTGCAGGCCAAAGAAATGTAGTCCTCAAGCCACCACACTGCTCCAGGGAGGTCGATCTCCAGGCTGAACACACCACAGCATCTTTAGAATGGGGAGGGGTGCAGGAGGTTGTGAGGGTTGGGTGGGAGGGGCGGCAGATTCCCCTTCCCTTCCTGAGAGAGGTCCATCCAGCAGCCCCCACACCTGACCTCCTCCAACACATAAACAGGACCGTGCACAGCTCCTGAAACAGGGATACTTCCTCCAAATTTCGCAGTGTTGAGAGACCAGCATGAACACACGCAAATTTGATGGCAAAGTTGTGTAGAAACAGGCCAAGCTCAGTGAACTAAGAGAAGGCCCAACCAGCACCACCAGCCCAGTAAATCCTCAGACAGTGACTCTGGCAATGCCATCGTGAGATATATAATGATCACAAACTGACTTCTATTTCTGGTTGCTGATAATTCCATTTGCTGTTCTGTTGTGGCCAGCAATATGAAGTGAACTTGTTATGTGCCTGCTAGGGCCGTCGGTTTAGGGTGGGTGGAAACTGGGCACAGTGGCGGAGGGAAGGTCACACCAGGAGGGTGGGGCGGAGGGAAGGGTCACACCAGGGTGGGCGGAGGGAAGGTCACACCAGTGGGGGTGGGTGGAGGGAAGGTCACACCCAGGGGGATGGGCGGAGGGAAGGTCACACCAGGGGGTGGGTGGAGGGAAGGTCACACCAGGGGGTGGGCAGAGGGAAGGTCACACCCAGTGGGGTGGGTGGAGGGAAGGTCACACCAGGGAGGGTGGGTGGAGGGAAGGTCACACCAGTGGGGTGGGTGGAGTGGAAGGTCACATCAGGGGGTGGGCGGAGGGAAGGTCACACCAGGGGCGGGCAGAGGGAAGGTCACACCAGTGGGGGCGGGCAGAGGGAAGGTCACACCAGGGAGGGTGGGCGGAGGGAAGGTCACACCAGTGGGGGTGGGTAGAGGGAGGTCACACCAGGGGTGGGCATTGGGATATCCACGGGTGCCTGGAACAACAGCAAGATGGACAGCTGTAAATCACACTGTTATTTAGAGTAAGAAAAAATGCCGGCTAAAATATAAAGACGTACCACTGAATGGGGGGGGGGAAATATTTGCACACAGCACATCAGATAAAGAGCTAATACTAACGATTTATAAAAGCTCTCACAAAGCTCAGCAACACAATAAAGAACCAACCAAAACATGGGCAGAATTGATGAACAGACACTTCCCTGAGGAGAACTTAGAAAAGCTACTAGGCATATGGAAAGAGTATTCACTGTCACATCTTATCAGGGAAGAGCACATCGGAATGACAATGGAGATACCATCTCCCGCCAGTGAGAATGGCCGTGCCAGTGTCAAAAAATCGGGAAGCACCGTTGTTGGCCGGATGTCACGAGAAAGGAACCGTCGCTAGAACCCTCAAGGGTGGAAATGACGGTGGTTCAGCCTCTATGGAAGGCAGAAGGAGAGCTCACCAAAATAATAAGAATATGCTTTTGTCTGGCTCAGTGAGTTTTGGCATTCACTCCCAAAGACACAATCATTACCAAGGAAAGAGACATAGCACTCAGCATAACACCAGGATATAAAACCGCCCAGTGACAGAGAAATAAAAAAGTATGGGTAAAGACAGCGTAGGAAAATGCATTCTCCAAGATGCGAAGTGCTCAGCTCCTTGTGGCTAAAACTCACGAGCAGGAAAATACATTCTGGGCAGTGCAGTCTGCAGCTCCTTGCAGAACGGGTGGAACGGGAAGGGAAGGACGGAACTCAGAGTTAGGACACACACAGATGGCAAACTCCTTCTGTGGTGCAGACACAGAAGGGGCAGAGGAACTAGGGTGCCGAACCTCAGCCTTGGCGCCCAGGGCTGAGATTCTTGGAGCAGGGGCAGGGGCAGGGAGAGAATAAGACGGCCCAGAGGAGACGCCAGGGCGGTGGAGGTCCTGAGCACGTGGGTAGTGGTGGGAGCAGCAGCGACACCTCAGAGCAGATGCTTTAACACCACTGCAGCCTATTCCTAAGCTGTGACCATCACGATAACAGCTAAGAAGCAGAAGCTGACTGCCGAGACAGTGCCAGCTCCAGCTGGCTGCTCTCCCCGTGCCCTCGCTCCTGTTACTGAGGGTGCCAACACATTCCTGTCCTATGGGTCTGGCTTACCCTGCCTGACCACGTCCCTGCCTAGCCTGTGGCAGAACCATGGCCGAGAGGGCAACAGAGTCCAGTAGCTGGCTGGGGTGGCCGCGGATTCTGTCTCTCCCTTCTCTGGGGGTGGATGGCGCTTGGTGCCACCTGCTGAAGACACCAACCACCAAGATCTGGGGACGTGGGGACAAAGCTGCCTGACCCCTATTTCATCCTTTTCCTGATTGTTTTGACATTCAAATATAGAAGGTTCCAGTTTCTCAGGGCCCATGGACGGCAGTCCCCTTTCTGTGTCTTAGGTTGGGGTTCAGGAAGCCTGGGGCCCTCTTGGTGATTCTTGGTCAACTGGCTGCACAGTTCAGTGCTCAGGTCCCGTGGTGTCCGGGATTGCCGGGTACCCAGGTGGGAGCTCAGGGCCAGGTACGGGGTAATCCCCAGGGATGCTTCTGCCTGGGGATCTCCATCGTCATTCCTGGGACCCGTGTTCCCGCTATTCTAACCAAGGCTTCTCCTCCTCTTTTATTATTCTAATTTTGACTACAAGAGTATGCCACCTGCATGGCAGAGCCTGGCAAGCTACCGTGTCGTATTTGATATGCCAAATACCAGTAACAATTATAGACCTCATTCCCATGACCTGATGGAATGCTTTGAGGCTCTTGACATTTCCTGGAGCAAGCAGGTGCCCTTGGGCTACACCTAGATGAGACAAGACATATGGAGATGTTACTGGTGCCCGCTTGAGTAAATCAATGATGAACGAGAAGACAGTGATATACAGTGATTTTTAATTCTGGTGTTTGGGCCACATCCCTTGGTGCTCAGGGACCACTCCAGGTGGGGCTCAGGTACCCTAAGGACTGCTGAGGATTAAACCCCTGGTGGCTATGCTCGAAGCCAGCCTCCCCGTCCACAGAACTAGCCTCCATCCTCTTCTCTGCTTCCAAGCCCAAGGGCAGCTCTGGGGACACGGAATCCTGCTGCCTACTCTGTGTCTCCTGCTTCTTGGTGGTAGAATGTCTGTGCCTAGAATGTCTGAAAGGCCACTACAGGCACTCAGGCTGAGGTCACGACGACCAGAGCACGGCCCGCTTCACTGCCTTGACTTGCCACCGTCCCTTGTGTTGCTGGCTATGCTTTCTGACTGACGTCCCTCTAGTGTCCGGCCTGTCTGGGCGAGCCCACCCCATAGGCTCTACCTCTCTTTGTGGGAAGCAGCTGTGGGTTTTTCTCTGGTAACAAGGTCGTTTGGGGCCATTGAGTCTTTCTTCTCCAGTCAGGTCTCTGCTGGTGTACAACGAGACCTCGCAAAACACCTGTCCGGTTTGCCTGTTCTCTTCCCTGGAATGTGAGAAACTCTCCCAGTTCTTGCCTCCGGTGGTCTGGCTCCTGCTTTTGTGCTCACCCACACCTGTCTGTTTCGGCAGTAGCTTAAGTGGCTCTACTTAGTCTAAAAAATCCTGGCATTACCGCTGGGATCTGGGGGTAGAGTTTGCATATTAAGAGCTAAGCCAGGCACAGCTCCTGGGCCACCTCTGTGGAGTGAGAGAGTAGGAGCCTTAAAGGCGAGCCGGTTTCTGCCATGTGGCTGCTGCCTTTCCTGTGGAGTGACCCGTGAGCTAGGCTGCTGAGTCTTAGCTCAGCCTCTCCTGGCTCCTAAGAGAAGCCCCATTATATGGGCTCTTCCTCATCTGCTGATCCTGGGCTTCCTTTAGGGGAAGGGGACGGAATTGGCCCAGAGACGCAGCCTCGCGTCGCCGCACACACCAGCCAGTGTCTCACGCCAAGGCAGCCGCGCCTTTTCTCCCCTCGCTTCTCCTTCCAGTGTCTCTGGATGAAGTGGTAACCGCTCTTGGGACTGTGTCCCAGGCTCGCTGCTCAGGGAACTGGGCGGGATTTGGAACGCTTCTCTCTTCGCTGGGAGGGGGCACCTGCCGGAGCTTAAGTGGTCAAGGGTCTTCCTGCTGATTTTTTTTAAACTGTTGGCACAGGGCGAGGCTGAAGAGACAGCTCAGGGGTAAGGCTCTGGCCTGTGCATGGCTGTTCTGTGTTTGAATCCTGGTACTTACAGATGGTACTTACCCCCTTGGGCACCACTGAAAGTGATCCCTTGAGCACAGAAACCAGAAGTCAGCCCTGAGCAAGCTAAGAGGCCAATCCCGGGTGGGGGTACCTCCACCTGCCCCTGGGGTGGGGGAGTACTCCACCTGCCCCTGGGGGTGGGGTACCTCCACCTCCCTGGGGTGGGGGTACCTCCATCTGCTCTGCTCTAGTATGAACCCCATGGTACTTATTTGTTAGGGCTAAAGGTGTTTGATGGCCACAGCTGAGCTCAGTCTCACTGTTGACCCAGATGTCACAGCAGTGTTGCCTGGCCTGGCCACGGGCACAGAAGAAAGGAAATCCGGGACCTGCTGCAGAGCCCAGCCATGAAGACTTCAGTGTCCACACAGACCTCAGCCACGTGGTCTGCTGCATCTGTGATTCAGGCAGTTTATCAGGTACGTTGCGTTGGGAGGCACCCCAGAGGGGGCAACGCCTCCCACGGCAGAAGAGGCTTTGCTGGGAGACAGTGAGGTCCTGAGATGGGGTGATCTCCTGGTCATCTCTCTTGGACCTTATTCAGGCATGTGGAATGCCAGAACTCCTGACCGGAAGTGCAACGGAGCTCACACTGGTAGGAGCCAAGTCGGGAAAACTGATTTCACTAACTTCCGGGTTGATTATTAAAAAGTTATGGAAAAAATGGAAAAATATCAGTCTTGCTAGCGGAGTCCATACCTTGTCACTGTCACTGTCACTGTCTTCTCCCGCTCATCATCGATTTGCTTGAGCAGGCCCCAGTAACATCTCCATATGTCCTGTCTCATGCTAGTAGAGCCTAAGGCATCTGCTTGCTCCAGGAACATAAAGAGCCTCAATCCATTCCGAATGAGGTCTATAATTGTTACTGGTATTTGGCATATATATCAAATACAACACCGGTCGCCAGGCTCTGCTGTGCAGGTAGCATACTTTTGTAGGGCATCTCTAAGTCCAGCATTTATTGATGAACCGCGACGGCTACAAGCGGCCGTATAGCCGGGCGCTGATAGGCTGGTCTGCTGGGTGAAGGTCTGACGAGAGAGAAGTCTGGATGTGGAAAATGGAGGCCCTTGTGGAGTGGGGTCGTCCGGCTTGTTGCGAGGCTCTGCTGGGGTGGTGGGCCAGGGCTAGAACCCACCATCCCTCCCGGTCGCCTCGTGAGCAGCTGGTCACAGGGAGAGCCAGTAGCAGCTCTGCCCCTGTGCGAGTTTTATGACATACCTTTGTCATAAACAGGAATCACAGACATTCTCCCATGCTAGAGTAATGTGGCTACAGGCAGCTGGAAGTGCCGGGGTGTCTGGCACTCCTTCCAGTGAGCAGTGAGATTGCGCGGAATTGCAAGGCTGTCTTCCGTTGAGGGCAGAGCTTGAGCGCTCAGAGCAAATCCAGGACTTCTCTCTCCTTCTCTGCTGGCCTGGGGACACGCTGCTCCAGGGGTCTCATCTACAACCATTTCTTGACCTATTCCAAAGCAGGGGAGGGGAGTCAAACATTGCCCCCACCCACCTCTAGGTTCCAGCCCTCACTCTGAGTATAAAGCATCTCTGCAACGGCCTGTCTTTAAGCAGCAAACCTGAATTTGCTCCTGCAAGTATTTTAAAGAATAGATTTAAAGATTATGCTACCCGCACGGCAGAGCCTGGCAAGCTACCCGTGTCGTATTTGATATGCCAGATACCAGTAACAATTATAGACCTCATTCCCATGACCTGATGGAATGGTTTGAGGCTCTTTATGTTCCTGGAGCAAGCAGGTGCCCTTTGGCTCTACTAGCATGAGACAGGTCATATGGAGATGTTACTGGTGTCCGCTCGAGCAAATCGATGATGAACGGGAAGACAGTGATACAGTGACAGTGAAGTATTTTAAAGGCAGCAACTAGGTACATTAATAAGGAAATCACATTAATTTTTTGTTATATGGCTAGTTAGATTTCATCTGAATTCTATGTATTTCATTTTCTTTTTTTTTCTTTTTGGTTGCACCAAAGGCTCAGGAGTTTCTCCTGGCTGCACTCAGGAATTACTCCCCTGGCTGTGCCTCGGGGGACCATGTGGGATGCCGAGGGGATCAAACCAGGCTGGCACAGGCTCGCCATGTGCAAGGCAAATGCTCTACCCACTGGGCTATCGCCTGGACCCCTGCATTTCATTTTCTGCCTTAAAATAATATTCAGGAGCTGGGATCACAATACAGTGGTAAGCACTTGCCTTCCAGACGCCTGACTTGGTCGCCCAGGCATCCTATAGGGTTCCCTGAGCAATGCTGGGAGTAATTTCTGGAGTGCAGAGCCAGGAGCAACTCCTGAGCATAAACCAGGTGTGACCCAAAAGTAAAAAAAAAAAAAAAAATTCAAAGATAAATGTTCAGCTGCTCTGCCAAAGATCCAGATGAGATCCATAGCATGAAACAGCTGAATACCCCTTGCTTAGGGGGTGACATATTGTGAGAGCAATGGGATGTCGGGAGCTGCTGGGGTCCCCAACAGCATCAGGACAAAAGTTCTCCTACCTCTGAGGCCACCGGGAATGGATGAAAAACTCACGAGTCCAGCACAGTTCCAAAAAAAGGCTTTTAATAAGTACAAACATATCTGCGAGTCATGTCTGACTCGCAGAACATGGGGCAGAGATGCTACTGGCTCCCTGCGACCAGCCGCTCACGAGGTACCCGGGAGGGATGGTGGGTTCGAGCCCCTGGCCCACCACCCCAGCCGAACCTCGGAACAAGGCCAGACGACCCCACCCCATGAGGGCCTCCATTTTCCACATCCGACTTCTCTCGTTAGAACTCCACCCAGCAGACCAGCCTATCACAGCTCGGCTTTAGGGCCGTAAGCGGCCGCACATTTCATCCATAAATGCTGGACTTAGAGATGCCTACAAGAGTATGCTACCTGCACGGCAGAGCCTGCAAGCTACCCGTAAGTTGTATTTGATATGCCAAATACCAGTAACAATTATAGACTTCATTTTGGAATGGATTGTGGCTCCTTATGTTCCTGGAGCAAGCAGATTCCCTTGTCTCTACTAGCATGAGACGGGACATATGGAGATGTTACTGGGGCCCGCCTCAAGCAAATCAATGATGAACGGGAAGACAGTGAATAGTACAAAAAAGTTCTACTACCACAATCCAATATAATGAAAGAACTCTAGCTCTGGTCAGAACATAGACCATACAACAGACAGGTCTCCCTACCAAAGAGGATCCCACCAGAGAGTCCTACCAAAGAAGGTCCTACCAGAAAGGAGTCCCACCAAAAAGATGATCTCACCCAAGAGAGCCCTACTGAAAAAAGGGGGGAGAGTACCCCAAGTCAGTCCCCTTACATACACCAAAGTAATTCTAACTTCAGGGAGGGTCTTGTCAACAAAGAACCCTAAACAGCTTCTAGATAGTAGAAGAGTGTAGAAGGGTGAGAGCCACACCCTATTATAGGTCTGAAACAAAGGATCATGCTGTGACTAATCCCCTCTTCCCTATATAAGATTATCTCTTATGTAAAAAACACTAAACTCACAGACATGGGGCAGAGCTGCTACTGGCTCTCCTGTGCTCAGCCACTCACGAGGCACTCCAGGAGGGATGGCAGGTTCTAGCCCGGCCCGCCACCCCAGCAGAGCCTTGAAACAAGCCAGATGGCACCCCCGCCACTCCATGAGGGCCTCTTCCACATCCGACTTCCCTCGCCAGAACTCCACAAAGCAGAACTAGCCTATCGCAGCTTGGCCCGAGCAGCCGCTTGAGGACACGTGGTTCACCAATAAATGCTGGATTTAGAGATGACTACAAGAGTATGCTACCCGTATGGCAGAGCCTGGCAAGCTACCTGTGTCGATTTGATATGCCAAATACCAGTAACAATTTTAGACCTCATCCCCAGGACCTACCAAAGAATGGTTTGAGGCTCTTTATGTTCCTGGAGCAAGTAGGTGCCCTTGGGCTCTACTAGCTGAGACAGGACATATGGAGATATTACTGGTGCCTGCTCTAGCAAATAGATGATGAACGGAAGAGAGTGATACAGTGAAAACACTGGAGAGAGAGTGGGGCTGGTATAAAATAATACATCTTAATTTCATGGGCATCATGTAATCTAGATGGTACCTACAAGGTCCTTCTTATTTATTATCTGCACTAGGGGGATTCTGAGCATCTTGTTCTCCTGTACTGAAAGGGGCCTCACTCGCCTGCTTAGAGCAAACTAGTATGATCCTTCCTATAGTCCTCCTATAGTCTCAACATAGCCAGGGTGGTAGTCTCCTGGTAATTCTAAACTTGTCCCACTCTGGGTGCAGTGGGTATAAAGAGGAGCCAAAGCCCAATCTAGATAATATAGTAGTCTTAGTAGATGTATAAGTCAGAAGTTACTCAGAGTCAAGGTGACTTCTGTAACTGCCACACTCTCCATCAGTGGTTACACAGAGAGAGATCTCATTAGAATGAACCCTGGCTTAAGAACATGTAAATAGGGGGCCAGAACGATAGCCCAGCGGGTAGGGTGTTGTTTTGTACGCGGCCGGCCCATGCTGCCAGGGTTCGATCCCCGCATCCTATATGGTCCCCTCGAGCACCGCCAGGAGTAATTCTTGAGTGTAGGAGCCAGGGGTGACCCCTGGGCACCGCTAGGTGTGACCCAAAAAAGCAAAAAAAAAAAAAACAAAACAAGAACATGTAAATAGATTTTGCTGTGAGTGGATAAACAGCAAAGCTCCCAAGCTTGCTAGGCCTGTCATCCAACAATGGGAGTCCTTAGAAAATTCTGCTTGTGAGAGCCCAGGATATAAGGGTTCAGCTGGACCTAGTAGGTTCCCTTGGAAGACGTTATTTCTGAGGTCAACATCCATTATTGCAACCATAATTTTTGAGGGGTCCTAAGCAGGTGCCTTGGGACCTGAGGGTCACTCCCAGTGACATTCCCTGGGTCAGATGTTCAGTACTTTGGGCCGGCTCATGGCACTGTTTGAGCGGTAGTTCTGGATCCACAGTCAGCAGGATTTGGGGTCCTGGCATTGCTATGGTGTGGGGTACATGGTGCTGGGGATTGAACCAGGGGCCTCATAGAACCAAAACATATACCACTCCCTCTCTCTCCTAATTGGTATATGTCTTTGTTTTTGGGCTACACCTGGTGGTGCTCTGGGATCACCCCGGCTCTGTGCTCCGGATCACCCTAGCAGACTCAGGTGACCATATGGGGTTCCAGGATAAAGGCTGACGGCGGCCTGCAAGGCAAGTGCCTTAGCTGCTGTGCTTTCTCTCAGGCCCCTAATTGGTATCTTAAAAAGAGAAATCTAGCTCAAAATGAACCCACACGCTTAAAAAGTGCTTTTTCTTAAGAAACGCCAAACGCTTCTGTTTCAACTCATCTTACAATGCTTGTTGAGGTGGAAACAGTAAGCTTAAGTTTCCTATGGTCAAAGATATTGCTTAAAAAGGCTGCAGGGGAGAGAGTTGTGGGCGCCGTGCCGGGGGGCAGGAGACTCCAATGTTCCCTTGGTAGTTTAGCCGCACAGTGACTCATTTCTGAGAACCCCAAAGATGTGTGGAGTTAGTGGGACATTTTGTACTCAAGGGCTCTAACTGGGGCATCCTAGCAGTGAAGGAAAGAGGCCATGCTTCACGGCTCACGTAGCACAGAGGGAAGGGGCAGAGGTGGAGGGGGCTGCCCCAGGAGCTGGCGGGGGCCAGGGAAATGCGGGGAGCAGGCTAGCACATGGCTCTCTGTGGCAGGGCACAGGGCTGGGGCAAACACCCTGTCTGCTAATGCACTTGGGTGATGCTGGCTGGCGAGGCATCCGGAGGAAAAGCCGAGAGCCTTAATCCAACAGTGAGGCTGATTATGAGAGTAGGGCTTTCTTGGTGGAATTCACTCTAGCATCTGACATGATGACTTTGCTTCAAAAGTGTCAAAGCATTAAGTCACACAACATGCAGGCAACTGGCAACTTGTGCTGGTGAGCAGGGCTGACACATCCCCACGCCCCACACCCTCCACACCCCCACGCCCCCAGCTCTCCACGCCCCTACATCCCCACGCCTCAGCTCCATCTCCACGCCCCTAGCTCTCACGTCCCCACGCCCCCATGTCCTGGCGTCCTATGTCCCCATGCCTACGTCCTTCCACCCCACACCCCCACGTCCCTAGCTCTCTACGCCCCTACACTTCACGCCCCCAGCTCTCCATGTCCCTACGTCCCCATGTCCTATGTCCCATGTCCCCACATCACCACGCCCCACACCCCTACACCCCCACGCCCCAGCTCTCCACGCCCCACATCCCCATGTCCTATGTCCCCACATCCTCACGTCCCTACACCCCACATCCCCATGTTCCCAGCTCTCCACGTCCCCATGTTTCCATTCCCATGTCCCATGTCCCCACACCCCTACGCCCCCAGCTCTCCACGTCCCCACACCCCACACCACATCCCCACGCCTCCATGTCTCCATGTCCCCACGTCCCTATGTCCCCACGCCCCACGCCCCAGCTCTCCACGTCCCTATGTCCTTACATACCCATGTCCCCACGTCCCCACACCCCCATACTCACACATCCCCATGCCCCATGTCTCCACGTCCCCATGTCCCCACGTCCCCACATCCCTACATCCCCATCGTCCCTATGTCCCCATGTCCCCACGCCCCACACCCCACTTCTCCATGTCCCCCTCTTCTCATGTCCCCACGGGCTCTTCTGAGGCAACAGGCACGTGTAGGTGCTGGCCAAGGCCGCGGAGTTGTCCGACAACATCTGCTGCTCAGCCACGCAGATCCGAGCCCAAGGAGCACTGGGCAAAAGCCAGCCTGCGCGTGGTGAACCTCAGACACGGCGTTGCCCCTGGGACGCCCGTCCAAGAGCACAGACATATTCATGTATACACGGAACTCCCTGTGGGGGTGCATTTGCATGGGGATATGCAACTGTGCTTATCAGGAAGAGAGCAAGGAGGCTCATGTCCCAACAAATATAGTAACTGCCTTTGGCCGTTATTACACAAACACTTAGTGGGTTTGTATTTGAGTGTTTTAAGTGTGAAGTACCAGGTACTTTACAAAGCACGCCTTCAAAGGAACCACTGGCCGCAGGCCCGACGGTCTGAGGGGCGTCAAGGCCCAGCAGCTGCCCTACCCGTGCTGCTTCTTGATCTCTTATAGGAAACACCTACCCATGTCTTGCTAAAGATGGTCCATGCAGGGTTTTCCTGAGCAGTGCTAATGACCTCTTGGTACCAGACAAGACACTGGGGCCAGGCCCTTTCTCCATGGTAACTAGATAGGACGAAGCACAGGAGCTGGTCCTGAGCACAGCCTGAGCAGCCGTGAGGAGGGCTTGCAGCTCCGAGAACCACAGAGAGCGGGGGCAGAGCTGAGGCTCTGCAGTGACCTTCACGGTGGCAGGAAACACTGGACATTATACACGTATAAATGCTTACATTAAGAAGGCTCACTCGGCTAAACCACAAAGGTTTTTTGGAGGATTTCTCACCTGTCCCACAAGATACTTCCATTTCCAGGAAGCACCCTGGGGCATGAGAGCACCCCAGAGCAGGAGGCTTCTGGAAAAAGTAGAGAACAGAAAGTGGCTGGGACTGAATAGAGTAGAGCGTCTGGTGGTGAGGGCAGCGCTGCCAGCTAATGCAGGCCAAGAGCTGCAGCTCGGCCACTTGCTGTTAGTGTTCTGCTGGAGCTGCAGCATGGCTACTTGCTGTTAGTGCCTCTGCTGGAGCTCGCAGTACAGCCGCTTGCTCTGTTGGTGCTCTGCGTTGGAGCCGCAGTGCGGAGCCGCTTGCTCTGTTAGTGCTCTACATGAGCTCGCACAGCAGCTTGCTCTGTTGGTGCCTGGGGGCGCTGCAACACAGCCGTGTGCTCTATTAGTGCTCTGCGCTTGAGCCGCAGCGTGGCCGCTTGCTCTGTTAGTGCTCTGCTTGAGCTGCAGCAGAGCCGCTTGCTCTGTTAGTGCTCTGCGGTGAGCTGCAGCAGCCGCTTGCTCTGTTGGTGCTCTGCGTTGGAGCTGCAGCATGGCCGCTGCTCTGTTGGTGCTCTGCATTGGTTAGGTCTTGGAACACGCTGGTGAAACACTACAGCTCCCTGGGCTATTATTTTCTTCCTCCTTTCACCAAAATGCCGCCATATTGCAATGGAAGGAAAGAGAAAGGAATGGAGGAACAAAGGAAGGGATGAAAAGATTGTGGAAAGGAGGGAGGGAGGAAAGAGGGAGAGATGGGAGGGAGAAAGAAATAAAAACAAAAAAGAACCTAGTTTGCTATCGTTATTTCCGTGCAGAAAATTAATGTGACTCTGGTAACTAAATACTTTCCTTTTGGAACAAAGCGTGGGTGATATCATAATTTACTGAAGATGGATTCGGCAGTCACTGGCCAGTAAAACAATGGTGACTTTCAAAGTGTTCTATCCAGGTCTAACACACATCCATTTTCGAAAAATGTGTATTCAAAGAGATGATAGCCTAAACACAGGAGAATTTAATGGGCATTACTCAGCTGGACTTCTCCCAAGTGGGATAAATGAAACATTTGATGGCTCAGATGGTTACTTTAGAAAGTGTGCGTGACATTCCATACACAAACCACTTTCCAATCCAGGCTGACCACTGGGCGCAACATGTGCCATGTGTTAGGGTCAAATTCATCCTCTCCCTCACATAGGACTTCCGCGTAGATATGTAACCCCATCCTAACTTCTACCAGGTCAAGAAAACAATTGTCATCCATACATGAGATGAGTAACAATGAACTGGTTTTTTTTTTTTTTTTTCTTTTGGATCACATGCGGTGATGCCTCGGAGTAATACTGCGCTCTGCACTCAGGAATTAGTCCTGGCAGTGCTGGAGGGGACCCAATGCGATGGGGATCCAACCTATAGGTTGGTATGTGCAAAGTCAAATGTGCCCACCCCACTGTACCATTGTTCCGTCCCCCAGATCAGTTTTTCTAAGGCTAGAGACAGTCACCCTGAGATTAGCATACTGGCTTGAGAACTACTGTGAAATAGCAGCTTCTCCATGGATCGAAATATTTTAAAAAGAGCTGGAATAAGGACAAGAGCATCTGGCCCCAGGCCAAGGTGAAGCATGAAGGACATTTCCCACGCTACATAACCGCCTCACACTCCTGTTGGATTCAGCTTAGTGACTCTGTTCTCCGTGACCCTGGGTCTGCCTCAGCTACTATTGACCCATTCCGCCGGGCTCCCCTGGCCTTTGTATCCCCCTTTACTTCTTTACAGAGTGTTAACGGTGATTTTTTACACATTTCCTCAAGGATATCTCACAATTTTGGGGCATTCAAACAAAAGGCCACCTGATTAACAGACTCACGGCCAGAATTTCCAGCTGAAGGGCTGCGCCAGCTCCCTGGTAACAGCGCCTCCAAGTAGGACTTCCATCAGGCGCCTAAGCGTGTCGCTAGGCTTTCCGCTCCCTCCCCTGGAGTGACCGACATGCCCATAGCGCTCACTTGATCACTTGATCACTTGAATCCCAGGTTATTCATCGATTTGCTCCAGCGGCACCAGTAACATTTCCATTGGACTATCACGTGCCAATCTAGCCCCAATGGCATCTGGTTGATTGAGGAATATGAAGAGCCTCAAACTGTTCCTTCAGGGTCTTAATAAGGGAGTGTGACCATCTTGTAGGTGGGCGGTCACGTGATCTTTGACATCCCTTGGGATCCAGTCGGTAAGGGCTCAAGTCCAGCGGTTGTCTCCAAATACGACATTGCATGTCCAGCCCATCTGATTTTTGGATGCCTTGGCAAATGAGATAGCTGCCCCTGATTCTGGAATAGCTACGGAGGTCAGAACTCCGATTCTTACTCACTTGAGTGAGACGTGATAGTTAAGCATTGGCGATGCTCTCTCTGGGAGACCCGGGTCAGCGTGCTCTATCCGGCTTTTCGTAGGGCCCAGGTCTCTGAGGCATATGTTAATGCGGGAGAATGGTGGGGTCGAAGAGATGTGCCCGGAGCCGGAGGTTCTGGGCCTTTAGCTATTTCTTCAATGCCTTAGAAGGCATTCCATACCGCTCTCTTCCTCCTGCGCAGCTCAGGTTTTAGGTCGTTCATCATGTTGACTTCTGGATCCTAGGTACACATAACTGTTGTATTCAGAGATGTTTGTTCCATTGAGAGTGAATGGGGCCTCAGGAACTAGTTCATTTCTCATGAACATAGTTTTCTTCAGATTCAGCTGTAGACCTATTCCATTCTCGGTCAAAGTCAGCCAGCATTTGTGCCGCTTGGCTAATGTTTGGTGTTATTAGAATGATGTCCTGCGAGCGGAGGTGGTGTAGTTGCGACCATCTATCTTCACTCCCATTCCTTCCCATTCTCTATTGTCTCATGATGTTCTCGAGGTGGCACTGAAGAGTTTTGGTGAAATGGTATCATCCCTGTCGAACCCCCTCTTTTGACATCAATGATCACTTCTTTGTAGAATGGTGAGATCCTGGTGGTGAATCCATAATACAGCTCACGAAGTATCTTGATGTATTGGGTTTGGAGGCTCCTGTTTGACTAGGGCTTCGATGACTGCTTCAGTCTTCACAGAATCAGAGGCTTTCTGTAAATCAATAAACGTGAGACAGAGTGGCATCTTGTACTCCCTAGAAACCTCCATGAGCTTGGTTACTGTGTGGATATGGTGGATTGTGCTGAATCCCCTTCCTCGGGAAACCTGCTTGCTCTCGTGGTTGTCGTATCTAGTGCTCTGCTAATTCTGTTCCAGGATGACTTCATGTAAATAGCTTTCTTTGTAGATGACAGACAACAGGCAGATGGGGCGGTAGCTGCCGTACGTCGTGAATGTCTCCCCCTTTCTTGAACAGTAGAACTGTCCCAAGGTGGTTTTCCATTGGGAGGGCACCTTGCACTTGACAGGTGTGTGTGGTAGCCGTAGCTAGCGTATTGATATGCACCGACGGCAGATTCTTCAGGTGTCTGGGCCTGACTTTGTCTGTCTGTGTTGTATGTTCTCTTTTACCGATCGCAGATGGCATGTCGGATTTCAGAAGGTAGAACTGGGAATGACATATCCAGGGTGGAATTTGGCGTATGTGGGCAGGTGGATGTGGCTATCAAGATTTTATAGAAGTCCTGGATATCCCCTCCACTTTCTGGAAGATGTGATAGATCCATCAGGGCGGCCGGAGGGTAGCCATCT
>JAJIBD010024562.1:270000-318174 GCA_021461705.1 Cryptotis parvus | reverse complement strand
CTAGTATCTGTCTTCCTTACTATCCATTAATTAACATCTCCCTTCCATAACACTAACTTTCCCTTACTTACTATCTCCATTACTTAGCACTCAATGTCTCCAAATTTTGCTGAATGGTCATTGGCACATATGGGTAAAATTCACTTGAATCACTTGAATCCCGTTACTCATCGATTTGCTCGAGCAGGCGCCAGTAACATTTCCATTGGACCCTATCACGTGCCAATGTAGCCCAATGGCATCTGGTTGATTCAGGAATATGAAGAGCCTCAAACCGTTCCTTCAGGGTCTTAACAAGGAAGTCTGACCATCTTGTAGGTGGGCGGCCACGTGATCTTTTGACATCCCGTGGGATCCAGTCGGGTAACGGCTCTAGTCCAGCGGTTGTCTCCCAAATCGCATTACATGTCCAGCCCATCTGATTTTCGATGCCTTGGCAAACGAGACAGTGTCCCTGATTCTGGAATAGCGACGGAGGTCAGAACTCCGATTCCTTCTCTCACTTGAGTGAGGCGTGATATTCAAAGCATAGCTCTTTCGATGCCTCTCTGGGAGACCCGAATAGCATTCTCATCCTGCTTTCGTAGGGCCCAGGTCTCTGAGGCGTATGTTAATGCAGGGAGAGCGGTGGAGTGGAAGAGATGTGCCCGGAGCCGGAGGTTCTTTGTCCTTTTAGCTATTTCTTCAATGCCTTTGAAGGCATTCCATGCCGCTCTCTTCCTCCTGCGCAGCTCAGGTTTTAGGTCATTCATCATGTTGACTTCTCGACCTAGGTACACATAACTGCTGCATTCAGAGATGTTTGTTCCATTGAGAGAGAATGGGGCCTCTGGAACTAGTTCATTTCTCATGAACATAGTTTTCTTCAGATTCAGCTGTAGACCTACCTTTCCACATTCTCGGTCAAAGTCAGCCAGCATTTGTGCCGCTTGGCTAATGTTTGGTGTTATTAGAACGATGTCATCAGCGAAGCGGAGGTGGTGTAGTTGCCCGACCATCTATCTTCACTCCCAATCCTTCCCATTCTAATTGTCTCATGATGTTCTCGAGGGTGGCACTGAAGAGTTTTGGTGAGATGGTATCACCCTGTCGAACCCCTCTTTTGACATCAATGATCACTTCTTTGTAGAATGGTGAGATCCTGGTGGTGAATCCATAATACAGCTCACGAAGGATCTTGATGTATTGGGTTTGAACACCCTGTTTGACTAGGGCTTCGATGACTGCTTCAGTTTCCACAGAATCAAAGGCTTTCTGTAAATCAATGAGCGTGAGACAGAGCGGCATCTTGTACTCCCTACAAACCTCAATGAGCTTGGTTACTGTGTGGATATGGTCGATTGTGCTGAATCCTTTCCGGAAACCTGCTTGCTCGCATGGTTGGCCTTCATCTAGTGTTCTGCTAATCCTGTTCAGGATGACTCGTGTAAACAGCTTGTAGATGACAGACAACAGGCAGATGGGGGCGATAGTTGCCGATGTCATGAATGTCTCCCTTCTTGAACAGTAGAACTGTCCTGCTGGTTTTCCATTGGGAGGGCACCTTGCATTCGGACAGGTAGCGTGTGAAGAGCCGAGGCTAGTGTATTGATGAGCACCGATGGCAGATTCTTCAGATGTTCGGGTCTGACTTTGTCTGGGCCTGGTGCTGTTCCCTTCTTTATCGATGAGATGGCATGTCTTATTTCAGAAGGGAGAGCGTTGGGAATGGCGTATCCATCCTGTGGAATTTGGTATGTGGGCAGGTGCATGTGGCTATCAAAAAAGATTTGAGTAGAAGTCCTGGATAATCTTCTCCATTGCCTTTCTGGAAGATGTGATAGATCCATCACAAATTGAGAAATTCTACATGGAATTGGAGGAGTTCTATAAAAAAGATCACACCTTCTACAAGATCATAGTCGGTGATTTTAATGCCAAGATAGGACCGAGAAGATCGGCTGAAGAACTCCACATCGGGACCCATGGCCTAGAATGGAACGAACAGGGTGAGAGACTATCTGAGTTCATCATGTCCACCAAGACTATTCATGGGAACTCACAGTTTCAGAAGGCTGAAGCGAAACGTTGGACATGGGAATCTCCTGGCGGACAGTTCCACAATGAAATCGACCACATCATCTTCAATCGACGGTTTTGTCTGACCGATGTTGCTGTCGTCCCCAAATTCCACACAGGATCGGACCACCGTCTCCTTCGTGCAAAATTCTACTTCCATAACGGGAGAAAAGGCTGCAAAGTTTAAGAAGAGAACTCCCAGAACGACCACCAACTGGGAACTCTTTTGCACCATTGCGGCAACATGGGAAGATACCATCATTGATGACATCGATGAAGAATACAACCGACTGGTTCAGCACCTCCATGATTGTGCGAAGAATGCCGAGAGAGAGAAAACACAAAAGGGACGCTTGTCTTCAGAAACTCTCGAGCTCATTCGCCAACGTGGCAAGGCGCCGAGCCTCAGGAGACCAAATGCTAACGTCCAAGCTTGCTAAACAGTGCAGAGAAGCGATAAAAGCAGACCTCAAAGACAGAAGAGCAGAAATACTGGAAGATGCAGCAGAAGCCGGGAAAAGTATTCGCACTCGCCCGCCTGTCCTTCGCCAACTATAAGACCAAGATGACTGCCCTCCGACGCCTGATGGGTAAAATTATTCCCAGTAAAATATCGGAGCACAACTACAGAAAGAATAGCAAATCAGTTCAATATGGAGAATCATTTAGGTCATGAGATAAAACTATGAAGTTTCCAAAGATCGTACATATATAAAAGGTGGTTGAAGTAAATTATACAGAAATATGAAAGTTAGAATTTTTCTCTCCTTGTCTCAATAGTCCTTCCCTGCCACAGTATTCAAAATCACTCATCAGTGTGATTGCACTAAGCTCCCTATACAACAACTCTAAAGTAGTAATTTTGGTAAAGACTCAAGTTTCAATAATAGCATGACAGTCATATTTATTTCCTCTAGTATTTGACAAAATCCGTGGCATTTTCTCAGATTTACATCAAAGACATACCAGCATGATTTTTTGTGTGCTTTTTTGGGTCACACCCAGCAATGCTCAGGGTTATTCCTGGCTCTTTGCTCAGGAATTACTCCTGGCAATGCTTGGGGGGTGGGGGGGCATATGGGATGCCGGGGATCGAACCCAGGTCGGCTGCACACAAGGCAAATGCCCTACCTGCTGTGCTATCGCTCTGGTCCCCAGCATGCTTTTCTTTAATGGAGAGATATTAATCAATATGCTTAAATAATATGCAATTAATAAGGCTGAAGTGATAGTATAGAAGGCAGGGCTTTTGTCTTGCCAACTAAAGACCCAGTTTAGATCCCAAGCACTTCATAAATTCCTCTGAGCTTGACAGGAGAGCCTGAGGGCAGAGTCAGAAATAATCCCTGAGCACCACAAGGTGTGACCAAAGATTATAATAGGATACAATTACGTCATAGATAAACCTAAGGGAGCTATGTGGGTATGTATGTACATTATGCTAGAGCCAAAAAGAAACAAGGAAAGGAAGGAAGAAGTTGATGCTCAATGGTTTGGAATCTATGTTTTGAATATGACATTTAAAGTTTGGTCTCTGCTACCAGAAGCACCATTGAATCCTGCTTGGGAAACTATGCAACCAGTGTTGGGGAGAGACTCCAGATCATTGCCAGGTAGTTCCCTGAAACCCCATCCTGCCCCTTCTTCCCAAAAGGAAAAGGATACAAGGTAATGTAGAGGACAATTATTATTTAAGTTTCATAGACTTCCTGTCTTTATCCAAATGAAAGGAATGTTTCTTTTGACTCAACCACTTAAATTTTGATTGAAATAAAGCTAAAATAACAACCCCTTGGAAATGAGAAACCATATCTCTTCACAGATGTTAGACATTTCCTCTTATCTGGTCAACTGGATGGGTTTGAACAGACTCCCATTTAATTCCTTTCTCCTGGAAAATTTCTAATCAAACCTTGGAAAGCCAACTCCAACAAATAGCAACTCTTCCCCCAAACTCTAAGGGTATCAGAAGGTGAAAGTTAAGAGATTCATGACCGGAAACGTGAACAAAGTCCCAATAATCCACATGGCAAGTGAACAGAACCAGCAGACTCTCACGTCCACAGAACAGGTTGGAAAACAATTATACATGTGCAGCTGTTTTAGTCCGTCAGATTCTCCATGGAACAGCTCAAAGTGAGTGTTATGTAAAAAATGTGTTTTATCTCCACAGAATACATTTAATAAAACTGTGAGGTATGTAAATTTGCAGTCAGGGGTAGAAGCATTTTGAAATTTGACTATAGTTTTGTTTATATTAAGAAATTACACTTATTAGTGTAAATCACCTGAATCATAAATTAGCATAATAGAAACATCTCTGTAATAAAATGTTGCCATTCTATTACTACATAGCTTTATTTCTATGAGACTTTATTAGCAATGAATATCAAGCAGGCCAGGAGGTGTAATATATTGCCTAATGTGGAATTGTAGAATGGAAAACATACCCATGAATATGCAAACTCTATTTCCATACATAAAAAATAGCTCTATAAATATATGTCCAGAAAAACCAACATGGTGACTGTTATATTATTTTCATAGCATACCTCATACTGCATATACCTTTAATTATAATATATCCCAAATGAAACTTTGCCACTTAGGAAATGAAACAATAGATGAAGAAATGTACACTCAGGGCCTATATAGACATTACATATAAAATAGGTCTTATTGAAAGAGGTGGTATGAAGAATAGGAAAAGCAGAAACTGGAGGAGGGAGATAAAGAAACATGGAAATGCAACAACAAATACCCAAAGACAAGAGGAAATGGGTACTGGTCTTAGGCCGGAGCTTTGGAACCTTGGAGGGGGGAGAGAGTGTAAGGTGGGAGCGTAGATTGGCTGGGAAGGGCCAGTTGGGAAAATAGTGTGTGTGGGGGGGCTGGGGGGGGATAGACACTGGTGGAAAGTGTGGTGCTGGAATAATACATGCGTGAAACCCTGCCACTAGCACTATTATAAATGCTGGTGCCTAAAATCATATTTAAAAAAAGAAAAAAAAAGCATATCTCTTTGAAACCTTAATATGACCTTTGAGGATCTCAGATTCTTCCTGTTGGAAAGATAAGCCTCAGAGGCCCAGAGAATTAGGAACTTGTCTTCCTCCTGAAACCTTAGGAGAAATTGTCACTTGTCACTTGTCTTCCCATTGTTTATCGATTTGCCCCAGCAGGCACCAGTAACATTCGTTCATTGGGAATGGGGTCCATTATTGTTACTGCTTTTGGCATATCAAATATACCACAGGTAGCTTGCCAGGCTCTGCCATGGCTCTGGGTTCATCTCAGGGGGCCCAGTCTTTTCTATGTCAGCCCATCAACCATCCAGGGCCCACAGGGTGTAGATAAGCCTGTCTCCTGTCTGCCACCTGCCAGCGCAGCCAGGCACCGCAGCCACACCTGCAACACCTCGAGGGGCAGGTAAGTCAAATTTGTGTTAAGGATCAAGCAATGATTCATTTATATGAGTAATTAGAGACCAAAAATGACCTTCCAAATTTCCCAAATAAAACCTAAATCAGTAGTGACGCTTAGCAAACAGATCAATTCAATAATAAACATACAGGTTACTAAAGGAGACAGGAAGTTCCTTCACTTACCAGAATCCCGAAGACAGGGAACAGAGTGGCCAAGTGCGAGGTGCTCGTGATGGGGTGTTGAGTCCCTGGAGACTGCGGTGGTGAGAGGTCTTGCACACCCAGTGGAAGGAAAGGAGGAAGGAAAGGAGTCCATTTACGAATAGCCACCCTGGTCCGAATCCATGAGAGCAGGAGCTCAGTAGGAGGAAGGAAAAGAGTCAGTTTATGGATGGCCACCCTGGTCCAAATCCATGAGAGCAGGAGCTCAGTGGGAGGAAGGAAAGAGTCAGTTTAGGTGGCCCCCTGGTCCGTCCGAGAGCGGGTCTCAGCGCGCAGCAGCTTCATGTATGTCCAGTCGCCTCCCCATCACAGGGCAAGGTTAGTTAACGGTTACGGCTGATGTGAAACGTTGGAATTCTGACAGCAGATTTGTCCAGCCTTAGGCATTTATCATACACTTGTTCGTAGGCACGCAGGCTATTCTGAAACTCTCCCTCCACTAGCACGCCCTTTCAAAATTAAAGTGCGCCTTTCAAACATCTCTGTAACGCTATCAACAGTAGCAAACAAGACTTCCCAGTCAGTTCCTGAGCTCGTTCACACTTGGGTGGCGGCTCACGCCTGCGTTTTCATCAGGTCCAGTTTTCCCGAGAAGTCCAACAGGTTGATGCACTCTCCGAGGGTTTTCTGATGCCTTCGGATCTATCTTGCTATCAAAGCACGCAATGAAAGGAGGCGGAAGCACTGGCAGGACACCACGCCCGTTCCAAGCTCTGGTGGCACCTTGATGCGGAGCAGCTGCGTGTTTTGGAGGCAAGAGGTTCGTGGTGCGGTTCTTGCTTGCTGCTGCAACAATCGCGACCACAAAACGCACATTGAAAGCAGGTGTTCCCCATCCCTGCTTTTTTGACTTTGGTTGTAAACATGAAAATCCTCTTTGGATATTTCTTCTTGGTTCGAATAGCAAGAATTGATAAAATAGTGTTCTAAAAGCTAAATTCCATAACAAGAGCTGTAGAAAACTGAGGGTTGTAAATTACAGAGGGGAGTGTTGGTAAAATATAATATATACATGGTTTAATGTTTATTTTTGCTCACCTTGTGATTTTTGTTCGGGGTGCCACAGCATATTCGGGGCAGTGGATACAGGTTTCATTCTGTGAGAATCCACATCCATCGAAAGTTCCCATCTCACTGGTGTTTTGTAACCCAGTAAACGGTCTACTCTTGCTCCAACACAATCTTTCAGGTTTCTACAATCTTAAGAAATTGCCCGACTGCTCCCTCGACCCTGCACCTGCACTCGGTGGCTCTGTTCTATTGGGAGTTTTGTGAGACTAATGAACGTCACAGCCTATGACATTATCACTGTATCACTGTATCACTGTCTTCCCGTTCATCGTCGATTTGCTTGAGCGGGCACCAGTAACATCTCCATATGTCCTGTCTCATGCAAGTAGAGCCCAACGGCACCTGCTTGCTCCAGGAACATAAAGAGCCTCAAACCATTCCATCAGGTCATGGGATGAGGTCTATAATTGTTACTGGTATCTGGCATATCAAATATGACACTGGTAGCTTGCCAGGCTGTCGTGCGGGTAGCATATTCTTGTACTCATCACAAAATCCAGCATTTATTGATGAAATGCGCGGCCGCGAGAGCCGGGCTAAGAACCTCATAAGGTCGCTGCTGCTGTAATAGCCGTGCGCCCTGGAAAGCACTTCTGAGAGTGACAGCTGGTGGCCGACACCCAGCAAACCGCACCCTGGCCCAGCCCCAGGAATCTAGCTGAGAAAACACACTCTCTACGGCTTATGGACACTTTCGGGTCTCTCTGTGGCCACCTCATTGTCCTGCTCCCACCTGCCTAATTCCTCCCCTAAGGCCCCCTCCCTGTGGCTCCCCTCTGCCGCCTACTGTCCCCACCCCCAGCCCCAACACCTCCACTCGGGCCTGAGGAAGGGTGGGGAGTTTCTCCTCTTATCAGGCTTTTACTGCCCCCTCCTCCCTGGTTACACAGTCACTGGGGCCAGAGCTCCTGGTGCAGCGAGGTCAATGGCTGGCGTCTCTTGATCCACAGGGAATAAGGGGCTCTTCCGGGCTATCTCACAGGCCAGGTGAAGGGCCTGCAAATAGGTAAGAAGCAAATAGGACACCCCAGAGAAGAGAAGAGGTGCCCAAACCAGGAGCCCCGGAGCCATTCAGGGAGAGAAATAAAAGAAGTTTGAGGCCCAGAGATGGCCCTGGTGGCTCTGCCCAGCCCCGACACCGTCACCATCGGGAGAGAGGAAGTGCCTGGCGGCAGCCCGGGACCAAAAGGCCCTCCCTGAGCCCAGACACGAAGTACAACAGAGTCTGGAAACAGCCAAACTGTAGGAAGAGGCATTATAGTGTCTGGATTCAGAACTCAATTTCAACCCTAACCCTGGATTCTGGATCCTTATTTCATCACTTGTGCCCCTAATTTCTCATCTGGAAATAAAGATCATTTCAGGATTTGCAGTAAAGGGTGGCAAAATGATGGGTGCAAAGTTGCAGCTAAGTTTTTATCCCATTCCTGTAGTAGCACAAATATTCGTTCATGCCATAAATGGCACAAAAAGTGATCATATTACTTAGAATTCAAAGTTATGCTTGGTTTTCTAATGCCATCTACTTTTTACAATGCCTATCAACAAGGGGCTTTTCTCACCAATTTTCTGGAGATAAAAAGGGAGTGAGAAAGGAACTAATTTCTCTTCAAATAAAATCAAGCAGCTTTCCCTGCATTGAATGCTAAAGCACCTTTTCAGTCTAATCACTTTTTTTCCCTTAATGTAGGAAATGAGAGCGTTGATGAGATGCAGAAGCTCCAGTTTCTCTCTCCCTGCACAGAGCTGTGTCTCCACCATCAATCAGGTAGTCTTAGGTGAGCTCCGTTCAGATTTCAACAAGATGTGAATAGTAACTCTATGTGCGCCAACTCAATCAGAATTCTAAAAGCAAGTTAGCAGAAACACTCATGCACCATTTATTTTGTTTCCTGGGGCCAAGCCTGACCTCTGGTTTTATTATGCCTCTTGTAACTCCCATTGTCAAAGATTAATTGCATCTGTCCAGAGTAAAAAGCAGGGTAGTCCTGTGATTAAGTGATGGAAACAGAAATTTTATTGCAAGATTCACATTTTGGCTATTCCTCTCATTAATATGAGACCTGTGCAATATTAAGTAACCACAAGACCCTTAATTTCTTACCTGGGACATTCGATGGTATTGACTTTGAAGAATAACAAAACAATTTAAATAACAAATTGCTAACAGCACGTCTGACACACAGACTCATGCATATGTACAATTCATCGAGCAAATGTTTGTTATTGTTGCTATGAAGCTGGTGGTCTAGGAATTGTGAGGGACAGAGCTTGGATTTCAGGTCAAAGATAGCTATGTCAAATGAAGTAGCAGAGGGGATATGCAAACGACTTACTCTCTGCAAAGAGTGTGAAGTAGCAGTCTGGAGTTGAGAGATCACACATTTACTGAGATGCTTACAGATGAAAGGTTCCAGTTTCTTTATTTCACTACTTCATATACACCCACTCTCTAAGCACAATATATGCACATATATGTACTCCCTCAAATAATCACTGCTATGAAGATGAGCAAACAGAAGCTCTAAGAGATTAAGGGGATTTATTTTCTGCAGTCAAACAAATCATATTCAAGTCGAATTTGTTTAGCAATAAAAATCCATGCTTCTCATACGTTATTCTTCTTTCTTTTTTTTTAGCCTGTCAGAGAGATTTGAGCAAAACTTCACAGACATAAGATAAATGACCTTTGGACATGTCCATTATATTAATGAGAGCAAGAGCATGTTAATGGAACTGACTCTCCATATAAGGAGAAGTATAGAGAAAATGACCATATTTTATGTAAGATTATGCAATTATTAATTTTATGATGTCAAATGCATTTGCTTTTAGGAAATGATGATGGTAGAAGATATTATGGAATAGTTTTCCTTCTTCCTTATATTAGGACAACCTATGACATTTTCCACTGTTTCTTTTCTAGTTATATTATCTAATAATGTCGTAGGCTTGGAAACTCAAATTCTCTTTCTCCCTGTAACACTTATTATAATTTCTTCCTTGACAGAATAGATGAGAGAAAATCATTATTTCCTTTGGAAGATGGAAGCAATCATGAAACTAACTTTTGAAATTTTATCACTTAAGTAATGGTGACTTAAAAATATTGGAAGAACAAACAAATGCAGGAATGAAACCAAAAACTAGTAAGTGGTGATTTAGGAAAGAATAGAAAGAAAAAGCTAGAAAGTAATGAGGGCAAGAGAGAAAGAAGTAAGAGAGGAGAGGGAAAGAGGAGAGAGAAGATTAAGGGAGACAGAGGATGATTAAGTTAAGGGGGGCGCAAAAGGAAAATAAATGTACTAAATTCTGGACAGAGCATAACACTTTATCATGTTCCTTAATTTAAAATTACAGAACTAATCTTGTAGGAGCTGACTAGCTTCATGATTTGCAAAAACATACAGCAAGTCTCCACTTGTTTATATTTCTGCAGTCATAATATCCAAATGAATGCATTCTATCTAGATGACAAGCACATGTCTATGGACCAAGGATTATTCATTAATTTTCATACTTGCTTACATGTGTACTCTATTAGCATTGAATGCAAGTAGAAATTTGTTTGCAGTTACGGCAGAAACCATGGATGCATGTTGTGTATCTTCTACTAAGGATAACATATTCATCATTTCCCAGGGATTGTCATGTATGTCCTGTGTCATCTGGGAAAGCCACATTCCTGAGTATGTTCAGAAACATGGCTAACCCTGAGTGACAAAACACTTTCAGAACTGTTGCTTCAAGGAAGAAGCTGCCCTCTCACTGAGTGGCTGGGTCAGTATGTGATTCAAAGCAGCAATTTCATTTTGATTCTGCATCAATACTGGCAATGGTGAATTTGCTGCTTGACTGGCACTGACCATACCTGAAACAGAGCCCTGAAATACTACAGCTGAGAGGTTCTGCCAAATATTTCTGTCCTCAACAAAAGGCTTCCTGTATGTATTCACAGCACATCTATGCTGGGGGTACAGAGCCTAGATTTCTTGGGGAATTTGCAATAGAGACTATTGTGGTTGTCTGATTAGTGTTGTAAACTATTGGAAGCTCATAATTTTGCATTCAAATCAGCAAATGAAAGACTCACCTTGTCGGTAAAATGAATCAATTCAGTGGAAACTCTCCCAAGTAAAAAGTAAATGTTGGGGCTGGAGTGATAGCCCAGCGGGTATGGCGTTTGCCTTGCATGCGGCCGGCCTGTGCCGGCCCAGGTTTGATCCCCAGCATCCCATATGGTCCCCGAGCACCACCGGAGTAATTCCTGAGTGCAGAGCCAGGTGTAACCCCCTGAGCATCACCAGGTGTGACCCAAAAAAGCAAAAAAAAAAAGTAAATGCTATAGTTTCTATAAAGATACAGGCTTCAAACATTTGTCTTAAATAGCACAAGTTTCTATACACTAATGGTGGGTTGTATATCTTATATCTTGGGGCAGTATCCTCTCTGAATTGTTTTATTAATTTCATCTCACTTGCAGTTACTTTATTATATAGACTTTGTACTAATCTCACCCCCGATTTGATAAGAAGCACAAGTGTGGTTGTGAAAACAAACTCATTTCTGTCCCTGGGATCTCCTCACAGTTGAGACCAAAAATGTCTCTCAGTGTGTGGGCCTATACACGGAGCTTCTATTTATAACTCTGCTAATGATACTGTGATTTAGATGGAATGCAGTCTGAGAGGCAAGACATCATTTATGTTAAGTGGCGCTATGGGAGGTTCAGAATTGTGTGTGATGGAAAACAGGACTCTGTAAACCAGAGGACATTTTTAGGATGATGCAAACAAAACTTCCTCCAAAAGGTAACTACTATCCTTGTTTATTACCCATTTTCTTGTTTATTGTTGAAGCAGTTATTTTGTATTTGGTTCTGTAAGTAAACTAGGTATCTGGGCTGTGAAAAGGTAGGCCCAATATTTGTTCTAGGCAAGATATATTCAGTTTACTCTCCAGGAGTAATTCTCCTGTCAAGGTGTTTGTATTAGTGTGGCCAGCCTTGACCATAGTGATCTGACTATAATGGATGAAAAATTTACACTATTCCATCACATTTAGATATTCCATTTAGATATTCCATCACTTAATTTTATTCCATCAATTGATTATTACCTTATAACTATCATTTCTAAAATTTGGAGTTAAAAATTAGAGAGTGTTGAACCAGTTAGGGTGAATACTGTCATGCTTTTACAATCTCCTATGTCCTGTTTCTTCAATGAAATGGATCTCCAAATCATGATCTCACTAACCTTACATGGGATTTGGACTTTCTGAATTGTTCCATGACACCTCACCTCTGATCTTTCTGAGCAGTTAATGGCTGATTTAAAATTTGCATCCCAGAGTTGATCTGGGCCAGAGTTTTTTATAATTGATATTTTGACAGTCTAAAAAACATTCTGGGGTCTAGAGACCATAGAGAGAAGGTCGGGCATTTACCTTGCACATAACCAACTCAGGTTTTATCCCCAGCACCCCATATGATTTCTTGAGTCCTTTAGGAGTGATCCTTGAGCATAAAACCAAGAGCAAGCCAAGAACACAATTTTTCTGTGCATTATATTTCCTATCTATAAACAATCTCAAGTCATTCTCAAGCCCAGTTTGTCAGAACCCCCACGCTAGAGAGAAGCCTATTTCACAGACACAGATGGAGCTGCTACTGGCTCTCCCTGTGCTAGCTGATCATGAGGTGTCCAGAGGAAGGACAGATTCAGTCTCTGGCTCGCCACCTCAATAGAGCCTTGAAAGAAGCCAGAGGAACCCCACACCACGATGGCAGTCATTTTCAATGTCCGGATGACATAGCCAGTCAAAGCTCCACCCAAGAGAGAAGCCAATCTCAAGCCCAGCTCATCACAACCCCACCCTAGAGAGAAGCCTATTTCTCAGACAAAGATGGAACTGCTACTGGCTCTCCCCATTGTGAGTGGTGGCTCTGCAGCCACACCATGCATCAGTAAATGCCAAAACTAAGAGCTCACATGGCAGAGCCTGGCAAGATACCAGTGTTGTATTTTTTTGGCTTTTTGGTCACACCTGGTCAGGCCCAGGGGTTACTCCTGGCTCTTCACTCAGAAATTACTCCTGGCAGTGCTTGGGGAAGGGAAGCTGGGGATCAAACCCAGGTCTGCTGTGTGCAAGGCGAATGCCCTACCTGCTGTGCTATCACTGCATCCCCTCTGTTTTATTTGATATGCCAAAAACAGTAACTAGAATAGACCTCATTCCCATGACCTGAAGGAATGGTTTGAGGCTTTTCATGTTCCTAGAGAGCAGAGGTCCGTGGGCTATACTAGCATGTGTCAAGGACAAGTGGAGATGTTAATGGCACCCACTCGAGCAAATCAATGAACAATGGGAAGACAAGTGAGACAGTTAAGTGAAAAATATTTAAGCTTTATCAATGTATATCTATATTTAGATGTAGATTTAAATTCACCTTTAAATTAAATTATGAATAGTCTTCTCTTTATTCAATATGTGGCTTATGTTGTTAAAAAACAAACACAGATAATACCTTTTATATTCCATCTGGATATTTTCGTCACTATCTCATCAAGTTCATTGCATACATTTCATATTTTCTATATTACATATGGTGACAATTTTATTAATGCCTCTGTGACTTCATAAATGATCGCTCTTCCTATACCTTTGCAGGCCTCTCTAGCTTTCATTAAGGAATTCTCAAGGTGTTGCCTGGTTTTTATTAGTCTCAATCTGGTGTCATATGTTACGTTTGCATCACATATAGTTAGTATAGTTTACTGAAGTGCATGATAGTACTCTGAACAAATATACCATAAGTATAGGGCTTTGCTTGCAAGTTAAAATTTGTGTTCAAGCTTGCTATTGTCTCACACAACACTGAGTACTTAGCAACAAAAAACACAACCACTTTCCTTTAAACAGGGATTCTTTGGGTTACAAATTAGGAGTTGGCAAATTATGTGGTTTATTGCTATTTTCTGTGTCTGGAGGCTCCACTGGTATTACTTCATGTGTAGGAAATGAGAACATCTTGAGATGTCTTGATTCATGTTGGGCTGTTGACTCAGACTCAAGAGTTTCTACATCAGAACATTTGCAAATATGTTCTGCATACATAGTAAAACAATGAGAGTGCTTGCATCTCTTCATTGACTCACAAGCAAGTGTTTTCTTTAGAAAACTTTCTTGCCATGCATAACCCATCACCTGTAGTTATATACCCTCTTGTATATAACTTTCCACATATACATGTTTAACTGATCAGAGCAAGTATAAGTTCAATCAACTTAAATGGAAAAGTATACTCGGTCTCTCAAGGGAAAGCATTAGAAGATAATTTGGAGTGGAAAATATTCTGGCAGTTATTTTTGGAAAATACATTTTATACACTGAATAGAAAAAATACCATATTTTATGGAATAGCATTCTTGTCCTAAAGCAGGTAATCTACTATCAAATGAATTGCTTAAAACTACTTTTATAAATATGTTTCACTTTTAATGAAAACTTCAACCTCCAAGCATTATTTCTTTTGTGTATTTTTATAATGCCTGTACCACTGTTCCTTTTGTTCATTTTCAGATGTATCTAACACTAGTCTAGACCAATTCACTCACTTCATGTACGGGTAAGGTAAGTTTCAAGAGAAGTAAAGGAATTTAACCCTAGACACAATACATTTTATGTAGTACTAATATTAAAACCCATATTTTAGCGCCATTCAGTGGTCTTTCAATTAAACTAAATAACCTCTCATCTGAGTTACTTAGCAGAAAATTTTCATGGTAAGAAGTATTTTTCAGTCACTCTAAAAAGGACTGAAAGTGTTTCATGTGAATAACAAAAACAGGACTATAACAAATAACAATAAAGTAAAACATCATTTGAATAAATGCATTAAAAGTTATTTCTCTATTTTAAAAAAAAATCAAGATTTAGATTTGGTTATTATTCATGTACATTTGAATTATCCTGAGGGCAACAGCATATTAGAAATATCCTTTTATAAAAAGCAATTCTGCAGTTAAAATTAAATACCTTAAGATATTCAGATCTTATGATCAGAGTCCCACCCTACAGCCTTCTATTTCAAAACCAGGTATGCCTGATCCAGAGACTCACAAAAAATGGGGTAAATCTGCTACTGGCTCTCCCTGTGCCCAGCTGATCATGAGGAACCCAGGAAAGAAGATGGGTTCTAGCCCTGATCCGCTGACCAGCAGAGCCTCTCAAGAAACCAGATGAACCCTCATATCATGAGGGCCGCCATTTTCAACATCCGACTTCCCAGCTAGTCAGAGCTCCACACCACAGAGCCTGGCAAGCTAGCCGTGTTATATTTGATATGCCAAATACCAGTACCAATTATATACCTCATTCCCATGACCTGGCCGGACGGTTTGAGGTTCTTTATGTTCCTGGAGCAAGCAGGTGCCCTTGGGTTCTACTTGCATGAGACAGGTCATATGGAGATGTTACTGGTGCCCGCTTGAGCAAATCGATGATGAATGGGAAGACAGTCATACAGTGATACAGTGAGATATCTACTATGCCAAAACATATATGTAAAAATGTAATTTATCTTTTTCTGTCCTTTAAAACATCAATACAGAAAAAGTCATCTACTATTAATTGCTATTATCAGAAAAGTTAGTGAATCCAAAGTTAATAAAATAAGAAGATTAAGAGATGGTTCTATTATCCTAATGTGTCTTAGCTTTAATCTCTTAATATTAGCAGTATGTATCAAAAAACTTGGATTTTGAATTAATAAATTTAGGTAAAATTATATAGCATATTAACAAGATTTCTAAAATAGCTATTTTTTTCCTAATGCAAGTAGTCCTTTAATGTCAATAAATACTATTAATAAAAATAGAATACAAAACTTTATTTTTGGGCCAGAGAAATAATACAGAGGTTAGGACTCTTGCCATGCATGCAGCTAACCTAGACTCTATGCCTGACACCATATATGGAGGCTTAAACATGACCAGGATCGATTCTAGAGCACAGAGCCAGAGAGGAGTAAGCCATGAGCACAGCCTAGAATCTCTGTTGGAAAACATGATACGCCCAACTGAATTATAAACATATAATACTGCTGTTTTAGTCTTATACTCACCCATTCATTTCATTGGTATGGGGTGTGGGCTAGACATAAAGATAAACATAAATTGGGACTGTTTAACATCCTCTAAGTTGAGACTATTATAGTAGTAGAAACACCTACTACAGTTCTCTGCAGATAAATTTCACTTTCCCCCTGGGGACATCATCCACAATATGGGAGAAATGACCTGCAGACATGTGAACGACTCAGTACTGGATTCAACTACGTATGAACTCTGGATTGGTATGCACCAATGGGAGTATCCAGGACAGTTTCACATACACAGACATACATTATACAAAACACACAGACATAAATATCAAGCATGTATACTTAAAATTTTTCTCAAGAATATGTAGCATAAACCATCTTCAAACTTATGAGTGTATTCCTATTGTAAAGGAGAAAGCAAACATTTTCCACCTAAAATTGTAGTCTTTGGAATCAATGCCACCATCCATTGAGGTGGACAAGCCTATAAAAGTGGGTGCTAATCTCAGACCTTCTTCTACTCTTATCTCCAAAGTCATCCACTATGTTATGATAATTTTTTTTCTGTCATAATTCTGGAATATACATCCTAGCTATTTTTATTCATGTTACCTAAGATTTGTTTCCCATTGTACTAATAACTGAGAGAGTGTATTTTCCTCCTTGTCTATGATCTGTATACCTCAAATCCATCCCACTCACAGACAGCAAGTAATATTTTTATATGGACTAATAACAGTAATATCAGTGGTTAATGTAGCATTCCTGTTTAGGGAGTCTGTTTCTTCACTATAATATTGCTATCAAAAATTCAAATCCTTTCTTAGTTTGTATGCAGAAAGTTTAGAATCTGACCTTAAAACTTTAATTTCATGCCTTGATACTTTGCCACACAGCTTTTTTCTTTAGCTCTAGCTAAAGCAACAGAGGCCTTCATAAGAACAACTTTTTTTGGAGAAATTTTCTTTTTTGGATGTTTATCAAATAAATGCAGACAAGGACATCTCCGGAGTTTTTGAAGAAGTAAAAAGTTGCATCTCTCAGGACAAGTGGTAAAAGAGAGGGTCCCTGAGCTGGTTTTGAAATGGTTCAATGTCAGCAAAGGAAAAGTGCTTCTTCCTTAGGTCTCTGACAGTTATGGCAACTTTCTGGAGGGCATGTTCAGAGCCAGACACTGCCTTCATCAGCTTGGCAGAGGGAAGAGAGGCTGGGGAAAGCCTGCCAAGTTCTTAACAGAGGGACTCTCAGCTCCAGAGCAGGGACCTTCAAGAACCAGTGGATCCAGTCCGCCAACTTCATGCCCAAGGACTTGGCAGGCATTGAACTGTCCTCATTAAAATCCAGCTTGGATCATGGTACTTTTTCATTTCCACTCAGCTGATATCAAGGAAAAAATATAGGTAATAGCGATGCCACAGACATAAATACATAGAGGCAAACTCTCTGAAACACAACAACCCAGAAGTTCCAGCTGGAAATTGACAGCACAGCTAACTTCTGTTTTAACTGTTGTCAACAGAATGTGGTCCAGGTAACTCTTATGCCTCAAGAGTCTCCCTTTAATCATCTCTTCTGTTTTTTTTTTTCTTTTTCTTGCTGTCCTAATTATTCCTTGATATTTAATATCCCCCCACTGGCTTTAATTAAACTTTCTGTAGTTTCAGCTTGTTTGTCAGACAGGTTCCTTTCTCAGTTTCAAAGCCTATCCCAGTTCTTGAGTCCAGGCAGTCAAGGTTATCTGCGAGGTTTGTCAGATCACTTCTTCCTCGGGAGTTTCTCTCATCCTCACTCTGTGATTTCGATGATTAGTCAATATGCTGCCGCCCCAATGAGAGGCTGTTTTCTGAGATTAGACAGGTTGATGCTCTGCATATACTTTCTCCCTTGTTGCTGTCTCTCCACCTCCCTTCTCCCCAATTGAAATGTACTTTCATCACATTTTGATTTTGCAAAATCTGTTTAATCTTCTATTTAGTCTTCTGTGATCTTGGTATTTTTTGGAATTCTTTGGGAAAGTGAGAGTTTTCTCTGTGGAGCAAGGCTCTGTTGCTACCTGTTTACATTTATTATCATGCTATAGTCACAAAACGATAGCTAAGGTCATAAAAGATGTTTCATTATAAAAAAAAACAAAGTTTGAAATCTGAAAATTTTCAAATAAAACCTCTAAGGTGAAATTCTAATAAATACTACCTAATGAAGAGCATAGCTTTCTTTTCTTTTTTGGAATTTTGGGTTATGCATGTGATGCTCAGGGTTTACTTCTGACTCTGTATTCAGGATCACTTCAGGCAGTGTTTGGGGAAACATATGGGATGCAAGGTTTGAATCTGGGTCTACCACATGCAAGGCAAATACCCTACCCATTGTGCTATCTCTCTGGCATAAAAATAAATCTACCTTTGTTTTGGAGAGAAGGGAATAATAACTTTAGGGAAAATGTTGATTGTGAAAGAAGATGAAAGAAAATGTCCTGAATTTTTTGAAGTACTTATTCATTCATTTACGCATTCAAAGTACATTTCTTAAACATTCTACTGGCAAACACAGTGATAAAGTATTGCATACAGACTATAAAATCTTTCTTCCTTCCGGAATGTTCATAGGAAGTTGGGACACAAATGTGTAGAGATAAGTTTACAACTCAGTGAGGAGAGTATTAAAATTGAGATATGGATACGGAGAAAATCACATATAGGCAGACGAAAAAGATCACAACAACAAGAAATTTTTTGGAGAATCTAGGAATGATTCAAAGGTATATGGGAATCAATGGAAATATAAAACATAGTAGTCATATATATATATATATATATATATATATATGTATATATATTTACAGAGAAACTTAGTGCTGAATGAGAAGTTTTGTGAAAGAAGATGATGTCAACTTCACAGACTAGGATGGTACTGTAGAGATTGAACAGCAGGGAGGGTGCTTGCTTTGAGCACAATTGATCCAGAATTGATTCCTAGCACCCATACGGTTCTCTGAGCCCCACAATAAATGATCCCTGAGTGCAGAACTAGGACCAAGCTGGTGTGACTCCCACAAACAAGAACAAGCAAAAAAATAGAAGACACTAAAGATTACAAAACAGATGAGCTTATACTAAGTCCCATGGCACCAAACCAAGAAGTCACTGTAGTTTCTACACTCTCAGAAATGGCATCTTTGGTAAGGGAAGGGAATGTGCGATAACCTTTGCACATTTTTACCTAGTAATATTTCCTTCTTGATTTTTTTCTGCCTATAAAGTCTTTGTCTTGTTTTGCTTTTCCATCTGCAAAGTTTGTAGCTAGATGAATTGTCGGGGGGCGCCGCCAGGGTCCCCAACAGTGCCGGGAAGCGAGTTCCCTTCTACCTGCGAGCCGGCAAGGAATGGATGAAAACTCAGGAATCCTATGCAGTTTTAAAAGGGCTTTACTATTACAGGTTCCAATATACAATCCAAGAGCAGGGAAAGCCTCCGGACTCTGCTTTTCCAGCTAGGCCTCAGCCAGGTGCAGGCTAAGATGGCTGCCACCACGTGTTGAGGCCCAACAGAGAATGAAGATGACAGAGAAGCAAAACAAAGGGAAACCAAAGAGGCAAAAAAAGGGGGGAAAGAGAGTGAGCTTCTTTCTTGCAGCTTATTTTATAGCTCGAAATCTGCCCAAACTCCCGAGCCCAGCCCATTCTGGGCTGGGCCTATCTAGGAGGATCTGCAAGGCAAATGTAAACTTCTCCTGGCAGGGTCAAATGCCTTCAGGTAACTTCTCCCAGAACCTCACCCAATGTCTTTTTATATGCTAATGTTTTGAGCAAAGACCTCCAGGAAATACCTCCACAGGATGGAGGAAGGTGCTCTTAGAGGAGTCCTGCAACAACTCCCCCTGATTAGTTTACTAATAAAAATTGAAAAGGTATGAAATATTTAGTAACATACAGAAAATTAAGATAAGAAAAAACAATTCCAATTACAAAATGATAATACATGTTACTTTAGGATCCTAACTTGTTTTTGGACCCAAAGCAAAGTTCATGACAAAGTGTTTCTAGCTGTCTGATTACAACGGACTATAGTTCGCACTGTCCATAATTTGTGAGAGTCAATTTGCTATATTTTATGTAAAGTCGGGTATCTGGAACAAAGTCTGTGGGGCTACTTCTGGGACAGCAATAGCGGTGATCATATGAGTATGAGTCTCTGGAGAGCAGCAATCAGGAACTCGTTGAATTGTCAGGAACACTGGAACAAATATCTCAAACTCTGGAACAGGAGTCTTGAGCACTGGAACAGGTGTCCGGAACATCAGTGTGGGCGTCTTACAGGGCTTCTTCAGCAAGTGGACACTGGCACCGGTAACTATACCTGTAGCTTAATTTTAGGCGAGACAAGGACACTTTTTTGAGATTAATCACAAATAGGGATTTTAAGGCTTGGCAGGGATCCAAGTCTGGGATGGAGAGAAGAGCATAAAGAAGCTCCAACATGGGTGGAGCAGGGAAATAAGTATGAGAATTGATGATTTTAAAATTGATAAATCTAGTGGATCAGCAGTGGAGCTGATGAATTTAATAGAGGTTTGTAGTGGTCAGAAATTGAGAAGGTAGTAGTTGAGACATAACATATACACAACATTGATCACAAACATAATGGTGGCTACCACATGCACACACACACCACACACACATTTGATCGATCAATATTTTACAGCTGTATATATGACCATCTAGGGTGATAAATGGTAACGAATCAAGCACTTCATGAATATAAAGTCTGCAAATGATAGTGAGAAAGTGTCTTTTCCTGTGAAGAGAGCATTGGGAAAAATTATTTTTGCAAATTATTAAATTTTAGTGAGCAGTGTTTTAGGAGTCTCGGAGTATTGAGCACTGTAGCACAAGTTTAGTGCGTTCCAATATATTATCCTGTGAAGAGAATCATTAGAAAAACAATTTTTTCATTGATTTAGCAAACATTTTTGTAATGAGCACTGTGATCAGAGTCCAAAAGCCTCGAGCATCATAGAAGGAATCTGCAGCATCCAAGTTCTTTTTCTGAAAATACCTGTGAGCAAAACATTAAAAAAGGAAACTCTAACATTAATCCTTGAAACATATTGATATTGAGCACTATGTTCGGAGTCCACCCATTTTTCCACCCCCTTTTTTTTCAAATAAGAAAGAAAGCATTTAGGCTGTAAGGCAAGATATTAGATATGAACCATGATCACAGACTGCAAAACAAGATCATTATTAAAATGAACTAATCCAGGAGGTTCAAACAGCAACTTGCAATTTAAAATTTAAGACTTTATATTGAAATAATTAGTTGTTTTCTGATTCTCGGAGAATTCTACTCTTAACAAGTCGCATATGAACCGAGAATATGTATCAATGACCACATGAAGGAAAGGTTTGTTGGGAAATAAGTTAGTATGAGTTATATCCATCTGCCACAATTGGTTTGTCTGTAAACCTCGAGGATTTGCTCCTGCCACATGAGATGTACAATGTAAAGGAGCACAGACAGGACAGTTGCAGACAATTTGTCTAGCTTGTCTCCATGGGATGCCATGGTGTACATGAAGGCGGCGGGCATTTGTATGTAGAGTCTGGTGCTCTTCCTCAGCTGATTTAAATACTGGTGCTGCCAAGAGATCTGCTGCTTCGTTTCCTCGAACCACTGGCCCGGGGAGTCGGCTGTGAGAACGAATGTGGGAGATGTATATAGGGAATGTTCTTTTTCGGAGGAAATCTTGTAGTTTATGGAGTAGCTCCTGAATTATAGGATTATGGGCATTTAAAGAAGCAGTGACAATTCCAGGAAGTAAACCAACTACATATGCAGAATCACTCACCACATTACATGGGCCAGATACATGGGATAGTAAATGTATCAGGGTGGCGAGTTCCACTTGTTGGGCAGATTTATAATTTGTATGCACAGTAGTGGTCAATGAAGGACCTGTGATTCCACCCCTTCCTGATGAGGAACCATCAATATAATACACTGGAGCATCAGGAATGGGAGAGGAGCGGACAATGGTGGAAATTGCAAAAGGTGCCCTTTTCAGAAATTCCCAGGTTTTTCCAGCTGGGTAATGATAAGATATTTCTCCTGAAAAAATCTGCTAAAGCTCTCTGAAGGATTTCACTGAGTGGTAAAACAGCTTCAATTTCTTTTTTAGGGTCAGGTAGTACAATTACATGGGGATCATGTCCAAGTAATACTTGGGTTCTTGATCTTCCCTTAATTATAAGGTTGGCTATCATCTCAAGGTAAGGTGTAGCAGTACGATTCTGCTTGTTATGTAAGTAAACCCATTCTAACGGTCCAGATAACTGGGCTATAGCAGCAGTTGGAGACTCGGGAGTGTTGAAGGCCAATAACCATACCTATTCTCCGGGATTAAATCTGGAGAGGTAAGATTTTTGGAGTTGATCCATGAAAAAGTCTAATTCCTTCTGAGCTTTAGGAGTTAGCTGCCTTGGGCTATTTAAAGCAGGATCACCTTCAAGGGTGTGGAACAGGTTACTGAGCTCACAGTTAGGAATTCCAAGTGAGGGGCGCACCCAGTTGATATCTCCAGCAGTTTTTGAAAATCATTCAAGGTTGTGAGCCTTTTTTGACTTATGGAAATTTTTTTGAGAACGCACTGTAGTGCGGTCAAGAGCATAGCCCAAATATTCATATGGAGGCTGCATCTGGATTTTTTCCGTAGCTACTTGTAAGCCAGCCTCTGGTAAAACTGTCATTACATCATTATATAAATTCTGGAGATCTCTGGAATTATCACAAGCTAGAAGGATATCATCCATGTAGTAGATGATGTATGCACCAGGAAATTTAGCACGAATGGGTCGCAAAACCTCAGCAACAGTGTTGACACATCGTAGGTGAATTAGTCATCCCTTGGGGCAATACTGTCCATTGAAACCTACGTAAAGGACCTTTATGATTAATGGAAGGGACTGAAAATGCAAACCTTTTCCGATCATCTTGGTGGATAGGTATGCTGTAAAAGCAGTCTTTTAAATTTATGATAATTAGCGGCCAATCTTTAGGAATAGCTGCTGGAGAGGGGAACCCAGGTTGCAGGGCTCCCATGGGGACCATGGTAGAATTTACATTCCTTAAGTCAATCAGCAAATGCCATTTGCCTGATTTTTTCTGTATCACAAAAACAGGAGATTTCCATTCTGGAAACGTTTCTTCAATATGTCCTAATTTCAGCTGTTCTTCCACTAGATTTGTTAGCGCCTCTAACTTTTTGGTATTGAGGGGCCACTGTGGTGTCCATATAGGTTTGTCAGACTTCCACTGAATACGGATAGGTGGTGGGCGCTTAACCACAGCGGCCCCAATTAAAAAGGGTTACTCCCTGTGTTAGGCTTATTATGGAGAGCTGGAACAGGTGCCCGATGGGGAATTGGACGAAGTATGTGAATTACTGCCCCCCCACTGCTCCAGCATGTCTCAACCCCATAAAGTTAAAGGCATAGGCGCTATATAAGGCTGGACCATGGCTACGTTCCCTTCAGGGCCAATACATGGCAGCCACCTCGCACTCTGTCAGAGAAGAGAAGAGGAGATATTGCCTACCCCACTCAGGCTATGGGACACTTTCTTTAGGGCCCAGTTAGAGGGCCAATAGTTGGTGGAGATTATGGATATGTCTGCCCCTGTATCCAACATGCCTTTGAATTTCCTTTTATAAATTTCGATGGGTATAACCGGCCACTTGGCCTGCGAAATTCTGGTAGTGTACCCAACTTGATAGTTAGCAGGCTGGTGGGCTTGGTTCTGTGTGGCTGTATAACCAACAATGAAGTTGGCAGAAGGGTTGGTACTGTTTAAGCCACCAGTTCTAGGTTGTTCTGACTGACTAGAAGGATCCTCAAAAAAATAATAATAGTTTAGCAAGCGGTTGCCCTTTTTTAAAAGTCCATTTAGTTGGCACAGATATTGACAGTATTATCTCTCCATGAAATTCAGGATCCAGAAGTCCGAAATGCACCTTAATTCCCTTAAATTTCAGCCAATCGCTCCCCTGAATTAAACCCATACTACCTGGGGAGCAGGTCCTTTTATAGCTGTTTTTAGCTTGTAAGGATCTTGACTTGGGTATATTGTGACAGTCTTAGGGCAGAGAATATCGAGACTGCCATTGCCTGATGGGGTAGTCCAGAGAGCATTTATTGACTGTAATTCTGTGGATTCTGATTCGGAGGATACTGGGCAGGTGGAATGAATGAGAGTGCCCTTGGATTCAGCTGGGCCTGGGGCTGCGCCCCACCCAGTTTCCCGCATTTGGGGGAGGCATAGATGTTATTTTAGCCTGCAGAGCTTGTGGAACCTGGGAGGGGGCCATGTAACATTTACCATAAAGGGATTATTAGGATGTTGCCCTGTATTGATAGTTCTAGAAGATGGGCAATCTCTACGGGTGTGCCCCTTCCTTCAGCAGCTAAAGTAGGTTATCTGTTCAGATGAAGCCTGAGGCTGACTTGGCCTCCAAGACCGGACAGTCTCTGGCCCAATGTTTTCCTTTTCTGCACCTTGGGCATGGTCCAGGTCGGGCCCTCCAAGGGGTGGAGTTGCGATTATTAGCATAGTTTTTCTGATCATTGTTTATCCTTTGTCGTTTATTGTTTCTCTCCCTGGAGCTGTTCGACATTTCACCCCTATCCTGATCTTCCTGCTGTATGGGATAAGCCTCTATAGCATTCTGTGTTTCATGAGAGGCCCAACCAACATTTCTACAGGCCTTTAGTTATCCCATGAGGTCTTCCATTTCCTTAGTACTATATAGTATTGCTTCGGCACTTTTGATTTGCGTTCTCATATGCTAAGGTTCGTTTTAGGGTTTGTCGAGCGGATGGGTCTTGAACCTGTCTGTTGATTACCTGAGTTAATTTCCCAATAAAATCAAAGTACGGTTCATTAGGACTCTGGTAAATTTTTGTACAGCTACCTAGATGTTCTGGGTCGGCATCTACTCTTTCCCATGCTTTTAATGCTGTATCCCGAACAAATTTTAAAATAGCTTCAGGTAATGTTGCTTGTTTTTTCTTTTTCTTGCCATTCACCTTCACCTCTCAGCATGGCAAGAGTTACATTATGGCCAGATTCTCTTAAAGTTTCAATAGTCATGCTAACCCCATCTGCATACCACATTTCCCATTGTACGAACTGTGAATCGTTGAGAGAAGTACGGGCTACCATTTCAAAGTCTGACAATACCCACTCTCCTCTTCGGCTCCAATCAGCTAAATATTTTAAAGAATAAGGATTTGTTATTCCAAACTTGTCGCAAGCCTTCCTGAATGGGTTTATTGACTCAATACTCAATTCTTCATAAATTGGTTTTGCTTTAGATTTAGATTGGTCATGAGAAAGATTGCTGGGCTTTGCTCTTTGATTATTATTAGATTGACCACTAGAGGAACAGCAAGGCTCTTGGGGCCTGCACGAGCTAAGCTGTTCCTCCCATTCTTCCCCTTCAGAGCTTGTAGTATCTGTTAGAGGGGCATCTTCCCCTTGGAAGGTATTAACTCGGGGGAGATTTTCAGTTTGAAAGCCTGCCTCCTTTGGGTTTCCCTGTTCCTCCTCTAAGTTATCAGCTGCATTAGAACTCTTTTTAGAACTCTTTTTAGATTTTTTTTGCCGGAAATGTATACACCTTTTTCAAGTCTACAGCCTTAGGGCATGTTTGTGAATGGCTTTTAGTTGGGTCAAGCCTCAGAATCGGGTATGCGCTATTTCCTGATTGATAAGCTATGAAATCAGAAATCTCTCTGAGTAACACATCCATTTCTTGGTTTAAGTTTCCAAGTTTCCTATATATTTCTTCTTTTTGTTCTTTCAATCTTATATCTAACTTCCAGACCTCTTCTTTCTGTCCCTCGATTCTAACTCTCTGTTTGTCAATTTCTCCCTCTAAGTTGGTGCTTATCTTACTGATAGCCTTCTTCTGCTCTTCAAACTTTACTTCAAATTTTAAATCCTGTTTAATAATTTTACTTTCCTGTTCTTCAAATTTTTCCTCAAATTTTGAATCCAGTTTAGTAATCCTATGTTCCTGTTCCTTTAATTTTGAATCCTGTATAATAATTTTATTCTCCTGTTTTTCTAATTTTTCTTCGAATTTTAAATCCTGTTCTTCTAATTTGTTTTCCTGTTTAATAATTTTGCTCTCCTGATCTTCTAATTTTTCTTCCAATTTTAAATCCTGTTCTTCTAATTTCTTTTGGAATTTTAAACTCTGTTTAATAAGTCTGTCCTCAAGCTTTAAGACCAGTCTATCTGTAATTTTATGATTCTCACTCATTTCTTTCATCTCTGAGCAAAACTCATCCCTTAAGGTTGCATTCAATCTATTACATTCCTCCCTCGCTCTATTAAACATTGCCCTCATGCAGAGGTACAGTTTAAGAATCGCAAGGACCCAGAAGATTTGTAAAAGGATAAAGTAGTTCTCAAAAAGGAACTTCATTAACTGGGCTATGTATGCTTCTGACCCAGTAAAAGATACAATGCATCTATACCATGAGATATCCATCATTTTACTCACGGTTTGGAGGCAGATGATCTCTGTCCGATGATAATCAGGCCAGATGATGTTCGTCGTGCCCACCCAGGGACGCCAGATGTCGGGGAGCACCGCCGGGGTCCCCAACAGTGCCGGGAAGCGAGTTCCCTTCTACCTCCGAAGCCGGCGAGGAATGGATGAAAACTCAGGAATCCTATGCAGTTTTAAAAGGGCTTTACTATTACAGGTTCCAATATACAATCCAAGAACAGGGAAAGCCTCCGGACTCTGCTTTTCCAGCTAGGCCTCAGCCAGGTGCAGGCTAAGATGGCTGCCACCACGTGTTGAGGCCCAACAGAGAATGAAGAGGACGGAGAAGCAAAACAAAGGGACGAAAAAGGCAAAAAGGGGGGAAAAAAGAGAGCAAGCTTCTTTCTTGCAGCTTATTTTATAGCTCGAAATCTGCCCAAACTCCCCAGCCCAGCCCATTCTGGGCTAGGCTATCTAGGGATGAAAATTCAAAGCCTCCCAGCAGTGCTGGGAGGAGCTGCAAGCCAAATGTAAACTTCTCCTGGCAGGGTCAAATGCCTTCAGTTCGTAACTTCTCCCAGCAATGAATAAGTTAATAAAGCCAATGAGAGCTTTAACTTTTAGTTCTATCAAAGCTTGCTCTTTACCAGTTAAAGGGATATCCCTACATTATGAAAAAGAGACTACACACCCACAACAAGGATGCAGGGATAACTGCATTTTCCAGAATTATTTTGACTGCATATCCTGGAAGCAGGAAGGGAAGTGTTCAAGAGAATGAATGATTCCATGGAATGATACATTTTTTCCCACATAGAAGAAAAAGCCAATAGAACACACCTTACCTCAATGAATCCATATTTTCTAGACGGCCCCCAATTACTAGAGCACAGTGAATATGACATACAGGCTTATAACCTGAAGGAATGAGAAAACCTTAACTTTATTTAAATATATAAGAAATATTAGTACCAATCACAGAAAGGCATATACAAGCTATTAAGTGAGAACACATGGGAAATATTAAAATGATAAAACTAATCCACAATAAAGATATAATAACACACATTTTACCAAAATATAATGATTTTAACACATCAAATGCAAATATATGTTGCCCGTTAATGTGACTATTTAAAATTTAACAGATAAGACAGAACAATGACTAAAAAGTAAATTAGATGTGGAGGAATTAAATGACTAAACTAGTAGATTATATGCATACATATGTGCATATAAATGTATAATGTTGTATCTAAAACCCTACATGTAATGTAATCATGAAGTATATATAATCACATATCATTTTTTTCTAAAGTTAAGAGCAGGCACTTTTTTTAAAACATGAAATGTTAAATTAAAACTTTATCCCTTAAACTTCCAATTAATATGAAACACATTATAACCAGCAGCAGGAAAACATAACAAAAGTATGTGTCATAGATAAGAAGGATGTTCTAGGCCCACCCAGGGACACCAGGAGTCAGGGCCATGTGGGGCCTCAACAATAATGGGGTTCCACAAGTTCCCTGGTCATGTCCTGGGGCTGACAACCGATGAACAAAACCATAAGTCCAGTATAGATAATCCAGAAGCTTTTTACTTCTACCAACTTGTCTCTACACCAACAGGTAAGCACCCTCTACCACCACTACACTGACCATCAGACTCAAACAGATCCAGAGCTGCTGATCAGATGCCCTGTTCATGTGCTCTGACCAGGAATGCTGATCCAGAGCTCACCCAGACATGTGTGTGCTTCTAAACCAAGTCTTTGTTTGCAAGTCCAGGAAAGCCAAAGTCTAAGCCAAAAGTCAAAAAAGCAGTTCTCTAATGCAAATTCCCAGGTGAGCCAAACCTCTGACTCAAGTTTAAGAGATGCTAATTCAGAGAATTTTTCTCTTCCTCCCAGACCTGTTTCTTATGCAAACACAGTACAGGTGGCTGGCATAAAAAACTACACCTAATATAAACTATCTATAGGGTATATTTTCATGTGATATAATTCAAACTATGTCCCCAATGCTAAGATTTATATCTCAGTCCCCATGAGGTCCTTTGTCAGGTCAACTCTGCTCCAGGGCAATGTCTTAAGTGCTCTTGCTCTTTATTAAAAGGTTTTCACACTCCACTAGAGCCTCAGAAGAAGACAGAAAAACTACATGCACCACAATCATAGCCATTTTCAAAAGTCCAGATCCCATAGTTCGGTCAGAGCCCCACCCAAGAAAGAAGCCAATTTCAAGTCCAGGTGTCAGGTCTCAGCAGCTAAAGTCACCAAACTTTCATGGAGATGGAGCTGGGGCCACTCCCCCCATCTCTGCCCCCTCCATAAGGCCCAGTGGGCTCACCCACAAACTGCTTCCTGTGCTGTTGGCCATGATCCATAGATGCAGACACACAGCAGAGCTGCTACCAGCTTTCCCTGCGGCATGCTGATACATAATCTCAAGGCCTTGTGTATTGATGTACCAGGTATGTCATCACATTTTATAGAACTAAGTATAGGGTATACAATTAAAAGTGTTTGATCACAATGTCTAGTCTGTGGTAACATATTGATAATTACTTATATAGTGGGCCAAATGGCACAGTGGTTGCAGTTGAGATCTTAAAAATCTCTATTGGCTTTTGTCTAAGACATATGCATTAACTGTATTCAGAGAACTGCTCCTACAAATAATATAGAATAGCTTTTCAGTGTATGCCTTGGACAGGTTTGAACAGAGGTTGAGAACAATTTGAAATAAGTGTTGTCTGTGGCAGAGTGAGGGAGGGTTTGGGGGACTAGTGGAACCCTCTCGTTTTAGAAACTCAGAAAGTGAATGCAAGAAGAGAAATTGGCCAGATTAGCACATACCAACCCAGGAAAAAAAGTCATGACTTTATCAATACCATTCTCATATGTGGGCTGTAATCATCAATATAATTAGTGCCACCTAGCAAGCATCTGGGGATGGGGGTGGGTGAGAATTAAGGGTGTTTGGTGGTGGGAGCACAATGGATGTGGGATTGTTGTTGATCGATGAATCTTTCTAACAACTGTATTGTGAAAAACTTTGTAGAACTAATTTCCCTACAGGTATTCTCATATGGTAGCCAGTATGGACTTTTCCTGGTACCATCCAGTCCCACACAGGCACCCTGGGGTAAAAGGAAATATAACTAATCTAAATAGTACTAGACGGTCCGGAGTTGTTAATTGGAGTAAAACTGACTCACAAGTCACAAGCACCTGCACTCCTTTCATGTTTAAAGAACAAAGAGATCTCTTTGGCATAAAGCTATGGTCCAAAGATATGCAACTGGATTACATGGAGGAGAAGAAATTCCAAATGCAAAGATGCAGAGCTTACTAGGGTGTGGTTAAACAAGTTATCCAACAAAGAGAAACAACTGTAACTAAAAGAAGTCAGTTAGAGGGTCACACATAAAGTGGGTCTGAATGATAAAGAAGGATAGTGAAAGGGCCTTCCAGGAGTACTCACTTGGATACTGTTAACTCATTCATAAATTCCAGGCGATCAATTCATTCAAGCTCCTTTCTAAAACTTACAGCAAAATAAAGTGTCAATTTGGGGCCAGAGAGTCTGGCAGGTAGAGTACTTGCCTTGCATGAGATCAACCCAAGTTTGATCTCCAGCACCCCTCTGGTCCATTAAGCCTTGATGGCATGGATTCTGAGTGTTCAACCAGGAATAAGCCCTATGTACGGCCAGGTGTGGCTCAAAAATAAACAATCAAGACCAAAAACTGTGGCAATTTACTCGAAGGAGAGAAAGCTAATCTTACAGTCATGAATGACATTCCCATGATCTGGAAAGTGGGACTGAAGCAGGGATTAAGGTGACCCCTCCCACTGTCCTTGCTTTCTCTCCTCTCTCACATCACTCACTCTCTCATCATGTAGACTGCCTTAATTTTCCAGGTCTTTTATCTTCTTTATTATTCTCCTTTCCTTAAAGTTTTTTCTTTATTTTCCTGAAAATAAAAATCCATTAAGTCTTAGTGCTTCTCTCCAGAAAACCTTATAAAGAAAAAGCAGCCTTCAAATTTACTTCAATAATGTTCCAAAATCAGATTTTCTTGGTTTAGGTCAAGGACCCATGCCTAGTTCAATAGACTTTAGGGATTTACATAAGAAAACACAGTATTTTACTTGTAGATGCAGAAAGCACCAATTCTTTGAGGAATTATCCCGGTGTACATAAGTGACAGGAAGAGTAAGTGTGCTGGGAAAAGGACAGAGGTAAAATGATAGAAGATTGTACTTTTACCCATACTAGATAAAAAGATACTTAAACAATTCCAAGAAGGGATATGGCATGTCCAGAAACCTATAAAGAGGAATAGAGATGCTAAAATCTGAAAATCTGAGTTCGAGAAAATGTGTCAAACACAAGAAATGAGAGAAATAAATTCAAAAAAAAATGTTTTCTACTCATACTCAGTTCTAGTCTATCTTTTCCCAGACTGGATACTTGTTCAATTGTCTAATTAACTTTTTTTATTTTCTGCAAAAAGTAAACAAAGGGGGAAGAGAGAGAGAGAGAGAGAGAGAGAGAGAGAGAGAGAGAGAGAGAGAGAGAGAGAGAGAGAATGTTTTCTATTTTGTTTTGCCTGGATCCTAAATAATTGATACTTGGTTTGAATTGTCTAATAATATCTCATTGACTCTGCTCATTTAGGTATTGACTACCCACAAGTTGAAAATTGAAATACTGACTTGTTTCGTTTGTTTCCTTGCATCGTGGGGGCTAAACCAGGAGGTATGTAGAGTCTGCCACTAGGTAATCAAGGTGCTCTAAGGTCATGTATTACCAAGGCCATGAAGAACTTCATACTCCAACAGGCAAATTTTATCATTTGATCCATATCCCTAGAACTTGTATTGAGTCTTTTAATTTAAAATTTCATCTACCAGGAAAGAGAAATATTGAATATATATTTGAATAGCTGAATTGGATATTCAGATTTCTGGTTGCAATCCTTACCTATCCTCCCGGATTTCATCAACTTACTTGATAAAACAGGTGATGGGAAAGAAAATAAAACTAGTTGAGAAATATTTGTTTTTAATTTATTCATTAAAAAACTTTATTTGAAGTCATAATTTTACTATATTTTAAATCACAATAGTTTCCAACAGGTTAGTGCATAGCATGTATTAACTTCTTGACAGTATACATAAGACCCTGAACTTGGTAGGACACATTCAATCAAATGGTAAGTGCTGCCCATGGTTGTATGCTACTACAGACATTAGCCACTGCCTTCCCAGATGTTCACTTTATAGTGACAGTCCTGACTCAGCACATCCTTCCTTCAGTGTATCTAAATTAGCATGCTGAACAGTATTGGAAGTCATTTTATGTAACAGTTTGTCTATATTTAGATAATTATAGTCTATCATAAAATGCAATAAGTTTTTCAAACATATTGGGTGTGTCTAATTGTCGTATGCTGAGTCTAATTTTTATATCATCACCATCTTATTCCACTGATTTAACATCTCCTGACTTAAACTATCCCATGCATTCCCCTTCTTCCTCCCCATCCCAATCTCTCACAATACCCATTCTTCTGGTGGGGGCATATCTATGTATTTTAATTTTCCCCTTAAAATGAGTTGCTCTGGAACTCAATACAATGGCAACTGTACATTGAGGTTTGACTCCAGGCTCTGATAAATACCTGTATAACTTGAATTTTCCAGTTGTGAGTTTCTGGGATTCCATGGCAATAGTGTTTCTCCAGTGCCCCATGACATGGCTTCATTTTCAACATGGAACAAGCTCATTACTCTATAATATGCAAACATAACATCAGGTCAGAAAACATCAGCTGTTGCTTTTCCACAGACATGGGTAACAGCTGCTAGTCTGACAACATAGACAATTGTGTGCCCTGTGTGGCTCTAGAGTCCTCAAAGAGGATTTTTTTTTCTCAAGCATAAAGATAACTCTTCACTCTTTGGAAATTCAAATAAAAACCATAAGGTAGAGACAGCAAGACTTCAGAATGATATTTTGAAACTCAGTATTTCCCCCTTCCTGGCCTTGTGAATTGAAACCATCTGACTATTTGCTTTGGAAATATGTGTACCCTTGGGTTACACAATCCTAAATTAGTGTTGGATAAATGTTTATATGGTCAGTTATCCTTCTTATTTGAATTTCAGGTCATAAATGATTCTTAATATGCCATGGCTGTGTCATGTGTTGATTTTTCTACTATGATTTTAGCATATGATGGAATGTTTCCTGATATCCTGTGGTAAGGTTAGGTAAGTGTTGACTAGATTCTCAATTTTTTTTGGATAACTGTGATCATTAATTTTATGTGACAACTAGACAGATTATGAGATGCCTAGATAGCTGATTAAACATAATTTCTAGATGTGTCTGTGAAGGTGTTCCTAGAAGAGATTAGCATTTGAATTGGAAGATTGAGTATAGTGGTTTAACTTGCTCTGTGTTAGCATGGTCCAAATACAGTGGAGACCTGAATAGAACACAATGGTAAAGGAATAGAGCATTTAGATACTCTGCAGCACTGCTGAATTGGAACATTAGTGTCATCTTACCACAACTCTCTGTTCCTCCGATCACCAGATTCAGACTGGACTCAACCCCATTGACTCTCTAGTCTGTAGATTGTATTTCTTCTGCCATCTGTTTTACTTGGTGCCCAGCTTGAAGAAGGCATATTATGAAACCTCTAGGCTTCTACCATCATGTGAGACAATCCCTTATCATTTATCATCTGTTGATCTATATGTTTACCATCTATCATCTATCTAGAGTGTTCACCCCTTTACCCCGGGAAAACTTGGCCTACCATTGCTAACTAGCACCAACAAAGAAAAATTAAACATAAAGAAAAGAAAATCACACACAGACAAATAAAAAAAATCTAACTAATATGAGTGTATATTTGGGGGGAGACTTCTACAAAATTCTGTATTTAGAGAGAAAAACAGAGAACACTGCTATTCATAGAGAAAATTTTGGAGAAAGGACTTTTGCTATCTCACTATAGATAAAGATACTCATATCAACAACTAAAAATTGAGGTAGGAGTGAACAATTACCAAGATTCATTTACTAACAAACATAAAGTTTTCAGTTTATTTTCTTATTTTCCATAGTTTCTTCATACATCATGTCTATTAATATTCTACTATTCTGTTTCTTGCAAAATTACCCCAAAAATGTCCCCTCCCATGTAGTCAATCACAGGATTCACTCTGACATTTTAGAACTATCTAATATTATTTTTGTAATACACTAAGTAGCAAAAGACGCATGTATATGAACTAGGAGGATAAACAAAAGTGATTTTTATGTGACGAGTAATATGCTAGGATGCTTAAGGATACAATGTGAGCTATAAAGAGTCAGGCTTTACTCCAAAGACTTAAACTCTGGTGGAGAAGCAATTAAAATTAAGCGGACAAATGAATTTTTTAAAAACTTCCAATTTATAAGTGTTAAAAGGCAAATGGAAAATTAAAGATGAATATAGATAACAAGAGGATGATCTAGTGTAATGATGAACAATGATGTTGAAACTTGTGAAATAATTAGATGAAGGGAGGCCTCTGGTTGGTGATAGTGAGGGATATGATCCACATGCAAAAAAAGAACCTTGGACATCAAGAAACTTATGAGTAAGAGGCTGAGTAACACAGGATATGGTTAGAGTTAGACCCAGGCAAGGACATTTAAAGCTTACTGACGAGTAAGTGCTTTTACCTTCAGTGTGAAGTCAATGCAGTTTTAATTTGGGACTAATTGCTATGCAATATTAAATGGTCATATTCTAAGCAATTTTGTACATTTATCACTTTTTTTTCTTGTTCATCAATTTGCTCAAGTGGGCACCAGTAACATCTCCATACTTCCTGTTCCATGCTAGTGTAGGCCAAGGGCATCTGCTTGCACCAGGAATACAAAGAGCCTCAAACCATTAATTCAGGTCATGGGAATGAGGTCTATAATTATTACTGGGTTTTGGTCAAATACGACACAGGTAGCTTGCCAGGCTCTGCTGTGTGGGTGGTATACTCTTTGTAGGAGGCTCTCAGTTCATGCATTACTGATGAACCACATGCAACAAGGAGAGATTGGCTTATCACCTGGGTGGAGCTCTGACGAGCTGTGGAGTCTGGATGTTGAAAATGGTGGCCTTCATGGGGTGGGGTTCCTCTGGCTTCTTGCAAGTCTCTTTTGGGATGTCTGGCCAGGGATAGAAACTGCCTTCCCTCCTGCATGCCTCATGATCATCTGAGCAGGGAGAGCTGGTAGCAGCTCTGCCCTATGTATCTGGGTTCTTTATATATATTTTTAATTTAATTCTTGCATATATACCTTTCATTTAACTGACATTGCATTGTAACATTATATTTAAAGTTTCAGGTATGAATCACTGAAAAATCAATATGTGTGTATACTACACTTTAAGACCTGAAAGTCCAATTCTATTCTTCAGCACACAATGACGGATTATATGTGGTGAAGGATCACCATGGACTTTCATCTGGTTTTCCCCACTCAACTCCCCATTCCCTTTCTCTAATCACTAACTGATCTTATTATATGGAGATTTAATTTTGTTTGACTTCGCATACTCACTTGCTTGGCTTAGCTACTTACTAAGTATTAGTAAATCCATTGTTTCTATCTTTAAGAACTCATGTATTTTATTGTTCATGTGGCCACTATTAAAAACAGGATTTAGAAAATTACCACCCTCTAAGAAAAATTTCTACAACCCCATTTCAATTAAACATCATTTTCTATCTTCAGACATCTCACTCAGATCAACCATATTCTTATTTTGTTTAATATAACTACTTTTGATTTTATTTGGGCCTCAAATAACTGGAATCATACAATATATTGCATGGTATGATTTAAAGGCTTAACTATCTGATTAAAAAGCTTAATTTTCTGATCTGCATACATACAATTCTATTAAAGGAATTATACAGAATGTAATATCAACAGCTTAGCTATATAAACCAGATAGGGACATAATATGCATGCTGGATGGATGGATGGATAGATGGATGGATGGATGGGTGGATGGATGGATGGATGGATGGGTGGATGATTATTTTCAATAATCATTAATGAGAACAGAAAGAAATAGAATAGTCTGGGATATCTTGACTTCCAACATTTGTGTAAACAGTCTATATATAGAACTTGCTCATCACATATTATATCTGTACATATAAATAAAATGCTAACATCCAAATGATCAAATGCTAATGTCCAAGCTCGCAAAGCAGTGCAGAGAAGCACTAAAGGAATACTTCAAAGAGAAAAGAGCAGAAATACTGGCTGATGCAGCAGAAGCCAGGAAAAAGCATTCACAATGCCCCGCCTGTCCTTCGCCAACTATAAGACCAAGATGACTGCCCTGCAATGTTCTGATGGATCTATCACATCTTCCAGAAAGGCAATGGATAAGATTATCCATGATTTCTACTCAGATATCTTTGATAGCCATGTCCACCTGCCCACATACTGAATTCCACAGGATGGGTATGTCATTCCCAACATTCTCCTTTCTGAAATCTGACATGCCATTTTGCCAATAAAGAAACAAACAGCACCAGGCCCAAATAAAGTCAGACCCAAGCACCTGAAAATCTGCCATCAGTTCTCATCAATACGCTGGCTCAGCTCTTCACACGCTACCTGTCTGAATGCTAGGTGCCCTCCCAATGGAAAACCAGCACAACAGTTCTACTGTTCAAGAAAGGAGACATCCACAACATTGGCAACTATCGCCCTATCTGCCTGTTGTCCATCATCTACAAGCTGTTCACTTGAGTTATCCTGAACAGGACTGGTAGAACATTAGATGAAGGACAACCATGAGAGCAAGCTGGCTTCCGAAAAGGATTCAGCACAATCAGCCATATCCACATGGTAACGTAGCTCATTGGAGTTTGTAGGGAGTTCAAGATGCTGCTCTGTCTAACGTTCATTGGTTTAAAGAAAGTCTTTGATTCAGTAGATATTGAAGTGGTCATTGAAGCCATGGCCAAACAAGATGTTCAAACCCAATACATCAAGATCCTTCGTGAGTTGTATTACAGATTCACCACCAGGATCTCACCATTCTACAAGGAAGTGACCATTGATGTCAAAAGAGGGATTCGGCAGGGAGATACCATTTCTCCTAAACTCTTCAGTGCCACCCTTGAGAACATCATGCAGCAATTAGATGGGAAAAATGGGAGTGAAGATAGACAGTTGGCAACTACACCACTTCTGCTTTGCTGATGACAGTTATAAAATGTCACAGTTTAAAAATTCCCTGCTCCCAGACACAAGACAGGGTAGAAGAAACTAGAAAATACAATCCATAAATCTCTCAGGCAATCACAATGAGTAGATAAGTATTTTTGCTTGCCCTTACAGGAAACCTCAAAAGGTTTCTGTTCCTATGCAGCAGAACCCAGACCCTGAGAAGAACACTTATCAATGGGATACAAACTGGGAAGGAGAGAAAATCATGTTAGCAAAATCTCTAACATCGCCTGATTTCGCACTTTGGCCTCAGGCTCATGTCCCATGACTTAGTTACATACACAGCTCCCCTCACATTCCAGAGTGTGTGTGTGTGTGTGTGTGTGTGTGTGTGTGTGTGTGTGTGTGTGTGTATGTTGCAGGACTCCTAAGGGCCGCTGCATCTGCTCTGGATTGCCTCCTGCAAATCACTTCGTAGATAAGGGTAGTCTAAATGTGGCAGTTTATCTGACCATGTATGCTGTACTAGCTGGTATAAATATTCTCCCATGCTACCACAATCATCGTGGGACTAGCTAGATCTTACCAGCATATTTGCCTGGCCACGTAGGACACCTAAGTAATTAGATCAGAGAGAAATGCTGTTTGCTTCCAAGCAAACAAGCATGGCTCCCTGATATACTCAAAGGCAACTAAAATATAAAACTACAATGAAGTAGAAGAGACTTGTGAAGGCTTGGAGAAATATTTAACTGGCATTAGTATTAGTCTTTGGTACAGAGACATGCCATCTCAGAAACCCCCTTCTCTACCCTATAAAGGCATTCCCAGGCAGATCTTGGCTCAAAACATTTGCATACTAAAGGGCCTAGGTGAGGTGCAGGGAGGGATTACCTAAGGGCATTTGACCCTCCCTGCTTTCCATAACAGTGGGAGGAAGGTCTGAGTGGCAGAGGAATAAAACTAGCCGGTTTCCTCTCTCGGGGCTTCTTTTTGGGCTCTTTGTGAGCGCTCACCCTTCTTAGAAGTCTTGTCTTCTCCTTTTACAAAGCCTTTACACGTGGTGGCCGCCATCTTGGCCTACACATGGCTGGGGTTCTAGCCTGGAATCCTAAGCACTGGGCTTTTCCTTTTGCTGATTTGTATGCCTGAACCTGTGATAAGTAAAGCCTTTTAAAACTGCATCGGATTCCTGAGTTTTCATCCGTTTCTCGCCCGGCTCGGAGGTAGAAGGGAACTTCGCTTCCCGGCACTGTCGGGGACCCCGGCAGAGCCCCCTGACATATATATATATATATATATATATATATATATATATATATATATATAAACATAGAACTTTGTCTTTATTTAGAAACACTCTGTGTTCAGGAGTAAAGGTTTGCTTGTTTCTCTGCCAAACACCCTAGAACCTTAAACTTTTCCTTTACCTGTGTCTCAATGAATTCTTTCACAAACATAAACTGCCAGTAGTCTCTTGCAGCAGTATATAGTATACTAGTATACTAGTATTAGATATATAATCTACTTAAACTATTGAGGTTCATCTTGAGACATGAAGTAAAAGCATCTTTTCTAAAATGTTAACTGAGGCTTAGATGCGGCTCAAGTGGCAAAGTACATCTGCCCATATGTATGACCGATCCCTGTCAATCCATCCATACATGGTAGTACATCCTCCAGTGATAGAGGATTTGATCACTACACTACTCAGCTCTCCTTCCAGTACTACCGCATGTGACTTCCGTATCAATCATAACAGCAAACAAAAATGTGCTAGTGTATTTGTTTGCTTGGTTTGAGAGAAGATAAACCTGACAGAGCTCAGGGTTTTCTCTTAGCTTTGTGCTCAGATGTCACTCTTACATCAGGAGACCCTATATGATGCTGGGTTTGAGCTGCAATAATTTATGGCAGGCAACTGTTATACTCTGGGCTACCTTTCTGGACCATATTTATCTATTTTCCTTAGAAAAATATGTGATGATCTGAGGCCTGATTGATAGCACAGTGGGATATGGTTCCCTAAGCACCACCAGAAGTAATTCCTTAACTAAGAGCCAGGAGTTGCCCCTGAGCATCACTGTGTGTGATCCAAAAAAAAAAAAATATATGGTGAAATGTATAGCCAAATTATACAATGCATATTAAATTTTGTGGAGTGTCTCTCTTCCGTCTGCTGGGTGTGGTGGCTGGGTGCTTGCAGCTATGCCCTTCAACATGGTCTATGCACTTCAGACCCACAGCTGTGCTGGCAACACTGGAAGAGAGACACTCCAGACCCAGCCATTCAAGACCCACAGTTGCACTGCTTGGCCCCACGTGGAGCAGCCCATGGAGTTCCAGAGGGCAGTAAATGGTTCAGGCAGCCCCTGGCTGAGTCCAACATAGCTCCTAGGGTTCGCTCACACGTGTGTGGAGGCCATGCCAGCCATACTTGGAGCAGGGATTTGGGTTCCTCCTCCCATTCCTTCACCTCCATGCTGGAGGGTGTAGCTGTGAGCTCCCAACCACCATACCCAGAAACGGGAAGAGAGAAACTCCAGACTCACAGCTGCACTAGCGCGTGCTGCAAAGCGGCCACATGACATTCTTAAACATTAATGGAAGCTAGGACCAGGTCCTTCCCAGTATCGTTCACATTTATACACTGTTATGATCATTCTCCCAGAAGGTAGAGCCCGGCAAGCTACCGGTGCCATATTTAATATGCCAAAAACTAGTAACAGTTATAGATCTCATTCCCATGACATGAAGGATTGGTTTGAGGATCTACATGTTCCTGGAGCAAGCAGATGCACATAGGTTACACTAGCATGTGGACATATGGAGATATTACTGGTGCACACTCAAGCAAATTGATGAACAATGGGATGACAAGTTATACAAGTGATACAAGTGATATTAAATTTTATGTAAACATTGTTTGCTTCTTTGATGAATTGATTCAGAATTCACTCAACCACAGTAAACATCTAGAATTTGCTCCACATGAGTCAACCCACTGGTTTAGATTTTTAGTGGTAATTTAATATCATTTAATGGGGAACTCAGTAATCTGTGGCAAAACTATTCACTTTTAAAGGTATGTTGATAATAATAATAATGCAATATGTAACAGCAACATACCTGGGTGTTGGATTTAGGTAACATATATGAAGTGATATACATATTATGGTGTATTCCATTATCAAAGGAGTCCAATTAAGGTGACTTAATTATTTTATTCTGTTTTATCCATGAGGAAACTATGGCCAAAGAGGTTAAGAATCTTGCCAGTGATCTTACAACAAGAAGATCCAGAACAGTTTGATGAAAACAGTCTCTTTTTAATGATGCCACACTTAAAAACAAAACAAAACAAAGAAGATTCTGCTTCTGTAACCCAAATAACAAGGCAATGAAGACCACAGATGGCATCCCAGCTGTGGCTAATATACACCTGGGAAAGCAGTGTCACCTGAAACCATTTCACATCACACAAACAGAAACACAATTTTCCCAGTTATCTAGTTAATCCAGTTAATTTCAGGGAAGTAGTGTGGTTTCCAAATAAACTTTATATGGCCTGAAACCTTGATTTGGCTGTCTGCATCTATTGAAGGAAGTGGATAAACAGGAAACCTTTACTGAGTCGTGCTAAGTCATGTTCATATCATTTAATGATTTTTGATTCAATATGGTGAGAAACTAGAATATTCAGTCTTAGATATTGGATATGCTTGCTATATGTCATTCTGTATCTTGTACTGAGAGTGTTGGGTGACTCCATACCTAACTAGCTCTGGGTCTTTGCTACTTAAGCCATTTACACATCTTTAGGTCAGAGCTTTATGCTAAAGAGATTCAATTTGTGCAAATGCAAAAGGAGCAAGACAGTAGGTACAGACAAGACAGTTTAATAACTCTTGGAATCTCCTCATAATTTCTATAGTCCAGCAGTCTAGATTGGGGATATTTCCTCATATTCCCCAAGGATCCCTGCAATGGGATGGATTAATACCAGGGAGAGGTATTAATCTTCCTCTTTGATATGGGGCACCTTGCTTTGATATGGGGCACCTTGAGGAATTTAGCTCTACAAAGATCAAAGACAGGTCATACTAGTCTGTCCTAAAGGACTCTTTAAGACCTTCCAGTAAACAGAAATCAGAGCACTCAGAAATTACCCTGAGCTGAGAAGAGTGAACAAAGGACCTTGTGGGGATAGAAATATGAATCTAGCATGGAGGACATGGTGGAATTATGATGTGATTTCCCCATGAAAAGACATCCTAGATATTTTGTAATTCTTTATATCAGCTCTCTCCTGGTGTTTTGCCTAAAAGCTTTTCTGGGAGGGAGGGACAAAGCCCTGACATTTACACCTCTTAAGACCTGAGCCAGAGGTGTTGCCCACCTGGAACTTGCACCTAAAAACTGGTTTTGATCTTTGGTGATGCATCCCTGCCTGGAAGCAAAGTCTGAGCAAAGTTTGGTCAGGGGACTCACTCAAACACATGTGCTTGTGGGAGCTATCTTGATCAGAGCACATGGTCAGAGCATCTGATTAGGATCTCTCGGTCTGGGGGACTCTCATGCCATGAGTTGTGGTAGCAGAGTGATTTATTGTTGGTGAAAAGTGAAAAGTTTTTTGGATTATTTGCACTAGTGGATTTTGTTCATCTGTCGTCACCCTAAGACTGTGACCTGGGAACTCGAAGCCTAATATTTTTGGGTTCCCATGTGGCTCCCTGACAGATAGCTATTAATCATTTCACAGTAGCATTTATCTACTCTGAGCTTGTGGTATGCACTGCAAGCCTGGCAAGCTGCTCGTGTCTTATTTGATATGCCAAATGCCAGTAACATTTATATTAGGTCATTCCCATGACCTAATATAATGGATTGAGGCTCTTTATGTTCCTGGAGCAAGCGGATGCCTTTGGGTTCTACTAGCATGAGACAAGACATATGGAGATATTACTGGTGCCCACTCTAGCAAATAGATGATGAGCGGGAAGATGGTGATAGTGATAGTGATAGTGATAGTGATAGTGATAGTGATAGTGAACTTGTAGTAATATTATAACTTTAGGTGTCAAAGCAGTCGGTTGGCTGATAAGAGAAAGAGGAGAAAGGTGAGAGGACAAGAGAGGAAGCTGCTTCTATTATAATGTAGTATGCTTTTTCTCAATATAGAGAGACCTTAAATGATGTGTGGATATTTATTTTAAAGACCACTTGGGGAGAATCTGTTAACTGTCATTCAATAAATTTCATATGATCATTCCTACATCCATTTATTTCCCATGCCTTTTGAAATAGAAAAGTCTCATGTTGTCATTCTATATACTAGATATTAATTTCTAGATGAGTTTTTATTTTTTTGCAGTTGAATGGTGATAAAATGAAGCTATTTTAAAGCACATTAAATCTGGAAATTTGAACACTTTGATGTCAATGTTCATTTTATTGCAAGGTATCTTATTTTCACCTTCATAAAATTGAATGCTTGCATGTACCATATAATTAAATTTAGCCATACCAAAAGCTCAACTCTGTGCATTTATTAACTCTTGACTGCATCACTGCCTAGGAACTTTGATAAAGTTTGTTACAATTTTCTTGAACATTGGTGTAACTTAAATAGTTGGTGGCTGACTATGGATTTTGGGGAATTGCAAATCATTACCTTCTAATTTCCGTGGCCCTATTACAATGACACTACAGTGATCTGGCAAAGAAGTCTATGATTGGCAATGAACTCTTTTCTTCTGGAATACGGCTCTCTTCAATGTTGGCTCTCATAACTGCCCCAAGCTAAAGAGATGTTCTTCTGATGGAAGTGGAAATTAGTTGCTGTTTTTCAAGACTGAGAACTATAAAGTATATTCTGGCTTGTCACCAGAAAATGAAAATTTTGAATATCTTGGAAAGTTTGAAACAGCTAAAGGTGGCATTTGCAATCTGTTCCTTCAGCAGGATTTTATTCAGATCAGTTCTACAGGAAATCTAGAGGATATAATAAAAAGGGGAGTCACTGGAATAGAAACTCTAAGAACCCAACCGAATTTTTAAAAGATAGATGTGCTTTTCAAGGCACAGCTCCATCTAATCTGTTAAACTATTACTGATAATATATATTTTTGCTGTCTTTATACTGCTGCTAAATATAAACTCATAGTCTTTCTGGCTTGATATTCACTCACTTCCCACCACATGTCTATTTGTTGATCAAAATGGATGATATTTTTACAAGGTTCTCCCTGACTTATCTTTCTGTTACCTTTCTCTTTACCTATTATATGCTCACTTATTAAGTACAAATCAGAATTTAAAACCTAGATGCCATTTCTTTTGTGAATCCCTTATGACAAATGGGAGCTATGTCATAGCCATCATCTCACCACATGCTTTCACCATTTGCTCCCATTTCTGTCACTTGCCAAACCTTTATGCTGCAGATTTCGCCATTCTAGTATACTGAAACTGTTCTCATATATTCACTAAAGCTTCAATACCACCAAGATAATGCTTTTTCTGACTTCATTATACTAGAATTGTCTTTAGAACTCAAGAAAGACAGTTTACTTTTGAAACAACCTTCTGTCCTGATTTTTGAAACTCAACTCTTCACATATTTTCTTCCTTGATTTTTCTTTTTGTATTTTTTCTTATTTCCTTTCTTGGCTCCGTTATACTCAAAATTTGTATGTTACTGTTTTCTAGTATGCTTTGTATAGAGATTGTTTTCTCGTTCCAGCATTTCAAAATTGCTTTTATCATACTTTCTTTGAATATACCATGACTGAAAGACAGCTATATTCCTTTCCCCCTCTTGGAGTTTGGTCTTGATGACATTTACTTTTTCTAATAAATTAAGATTAAACTCCTGGCTTAGAAATACATTTGGTTTTTTTTAAGAAGAAATATTTTTTACTATTAAGAGTATATAAATATATAATATCAAATGTAGAGTTATAATCTTCAATGACTGGCCGACAAATTAGTGCCAGTCCACAGTTAAAGAATGGCTAAAAACCACTGATTTACCAGTTGGATATAACTGCTAGTGCATGGACTAGTATATAAAATGAAGAAGAAAGAATGATCTAAATGGTGCCATCCAGGTTGTAAAAAGAAAATGAACTTCAATAGGGGTGAGAGAGCTAGAACAGCAGGTCATGTTTTGTTTTGTAAATGGAAGATGTGAATTTGTTTTCTGGTACCCCAAATAGTTCCCAAAGTATTCCAGGAATCATCTCAATGCAGAGCCAGGTATAAACCCTTAAAAAGCTGGATATGGCCCAAAATCAAAAAAGAAAAAAAAAATCTTTGATCTATCTCACAAAATGAACACTTCAGAATAGTGGATACGTTTTTAAGAAGACAGGTGAGGGGCTGGGCTTTAGCAGATAGGGCAGTTGCCTTGCACATGACTGAGTTGCTTTGATCTCTGGCATTCCTTATGAAAACCCTGAGCACTAACAGGAGTAATTCCTGGGTTCAGATCCAGGAGTGACCCTTGACATTGCCAGTGGTGAACCCCTAACAAAACAAAATAAAAACCAAACGAACAGGAAAAATATATATATATATATATATATATATATATATATATATATATATATATATATATATATGTTTGAGTATCTTCTGCATCACAAAGAACTATCTCAGGCTTTTAGGGCTCAGAGAAAGTGTAAGTCTTCTGTTAAACATTTGTCTACTTTTTAAGCCATAGCTGTTTCATTTATGTTTCTATACCATGACTTTTGTTCTATTTTTGTGCTTTCTCTATATCTACTCTTGTTACTACACTAGTTTTGTATTCCTAGTAATAAAATGAAAACTGACCTCTGTGAGGAAGTGAAGAAAGAGGTACTTCCATCAAAGAGAGCATTTTAGTGAGGGCAGACAATGTCCCAGATCAATTTGCCCCATGTGGGTCTTTCCCTGAATAGAGATGCTCTTCTGCTTTACCTCTAACTTCTTATCATTCAAATTATTTTGTGGCTATCATGAGACAGGGCTAGGTACTCAGAATATCACTGGTATCACTTGTCTTCCTGTTGTTCATCAATTTGCTTGAGCAGGCACCAGTAACATCTTCATACCTCCTGTTGCGAGCTAGTGTAGCTCAAGGGCATCTGTTTGCTCCAGGAGCATGAAGAGCCTCAAACCATTCTTTCAGGTCCTGGGAATGAGGGCTATAATTGTTACTGGTATTTGGTCTATCAAATATTACATGGGTAGCTTGCCAGATTCTGCCATGTGGGTCATATAGTCTCAGTAGTAGGCACTCATCTCGTGCATTTACTGATAAACTGCAATGGGGAGAGATCGGCTTTTCTCTTGGTTGGAGCTCTGAGGAGCTGTGGAGTCCGGATGTTGAAATGACTGCCCTCATCATGTTGGGGTTCCTCTGACTTCTTGCTAGAATCACTGAGATGATGGGTCAGGGCTAGAACCAAATCCACCTTGAACTATATTCAGTGTATAAATGTGAAAGATCCTGGGAAGGACCTGATCCTAACTTCCATTATTGTCTAAGACTGTCATGCGGCCAGCTGTGGGTCTGGAGTGTCTCTCTTCTGCTGTTGCTGTCTGTGGTGGCTAGGAGCTTGCAGCTACCTCCAACACCATGGAGGTGGAGGAATGGAAGAAAGGAACCAAATTTCCCGCTCCAAGTCCAGCCACCATGGCCTCCCCCAACCCACATCCAGCATGTGTGAGCAAACTCTAGAGCTATGTTGGACTCAGTCAGGGGCTGGCCAAGCCATTCACTGCCCTCTGGAACTCCATGGGCTGCTCCACGTGGGCCTGAGCAATGCAGCTGTGGGTTTGGAGTGACCAAACTCAGAATACGGGGTTTGTAACTCAAAGATAGAGGGGAGGAAAAATGCATTCAATAGCAAATTAATAGTAATACCTGTTACAATGTTAATTGTAAGTTATTAGCATATTCATTGAAATTGTTTTAAATCAATCATGATCACGATCTTTCCATTGATCATCTATTTGCTAGAGCGGGCACCAGTAATATCTCCATATGTCCTGTCTCATGCCAGTAGAGCCAGGGGCATCGGCTTGCTACAGGAACATAAAGAGCCTCAAACCATTATATTAGGTCATGGGAATGACCTAATATAATTGTTACTGGAATTTGGCATATCAAATACAACCCGAGAAGCTTGCCAGGCTTGCCGAGTGGGAGGCAAACTCTTTTAAACACCTCCAAATTTTAAATCAATATTATACTAAAAATATTGTATAACATAAGACAACACCATACTTATTATATTGTTTATAATTTTGATACCTAACTATATCGGGCACTAGCAAGTACAGGGAACAATAGAAATCCTTACACACTGCTGGCAGGACCATAAAGTAATACAATCCCTTTAGAAAGGCACTTGGAAGCAACTATCTAAGCTAGACACTGTATTTCCCATGACTCTCAACTGCACCAGTAGCTAAAGAACCAAGATATATGGCAGCAAAAGAGCAACAGTAGAATATTTGCAAAACTTCTACGATATTCTGACTAGAAAGTATCCACATATACTTCAGAAGCAAAACAATTGTCCATTCAACTTTTTGCAGATATATGATCACACATTGGAATGTGTATATCGATGAAGGTGAGAAAAATCCCTGCTATGCAAAATGGAGGACTCTGAGAAACAGCATCGAGGAAAATGGACAAAAGAGTAGAAGGTTTCATTTATGTGAGTCAAATCTAGTCATGAATCTATGCTACTAGGAAGACAGTTCGGAGACTACTCTTGCAGATGGGAGGGGTTAGTAATAAAAATGAAAAGAATATGAGAGCCACCCCAGCAGAGCCTCACAACAAGCCAGACGACCCTCCACTCCATGAGGGCCTCCATTTTCCACATCCAAACTTCCCCCTCGTCAGAACTCCACCCAGCAGACCAGCCTATCACAGCCCATTCATCAATAAATGCTGGATTTAGAGATGACTACAAGAGTCTGCTACCTTCACAGCAGAGCCTGGCAAACCTCCCGTGTCATATTTGATATGCCAAATACCAGTAATAATTATAGACCTCATTTCCATGACCTGATGGAATGGTTTGAGGCTCTTTATGTTCCTGGAGCAAGCAGGTGCCCTTGGGCTCTACTTGCATGAAACAGGACATATGGAGATGTTACTGGTGCCCGCTCGAGCAAATCGATGATGAACGGGAAGACAGACAGTGATGAGACACTTTCTGAGGACAAAGAAGACTTTTATTTAAGTTGGTGTACTAAATGATATGCCTATTGCGTTAAAAAGCATTGAGTTGCTAAACTATCACAAACACACACACACACACATTTTCCATATATTGACAGAATATGTGTAATAAAATTATCTGCCCTTCAGTTAGAAAGAAAAGAAAGATGGGGTTCTATTTATTACATAAAGAAGGGTTTCTTCTTTGCCTATTTCTCTACCTGCTCTGTATTTGTATTTTGTGCTCTGGATTTAAGCAACAATCCATTCCCTCCCCTGATTTTTTATTAGATATATTTTTCCTTTGGCACTCAGGTTCTTTTCAGCTCTCTTTGCCCTTCATAGCTCTTTCTTACCAGGTCTCTGGCCCTCTGGGCAGGCAGCCTAGACCGGCATTTTCCCACCCACTGCCATTCAGTACAATGTCACTCGGCTTCCCATTGTCACCACAGAGCCCTGCTTTCTTGGCCTGCGGTGTTGGCAGCCTTCAATACTTCTCCCTGGGGTTTTGCAATCTCATTCCTCTGATGGTCCCAGGGCCTCCCAAACCTGGGTCACTTCCAGTCCCTCTCCTGTGAGTGGGTCCGTCCCTCTGCATTGTCTGGCCAGTCTTATATTATGCTGATTATGGGTAATGGGTTTTCCATCTTTCAGCTGTCAAAAGCTCTCCCCACTTTATTCCCACTGTCTTTTAATTTTCACTTTGTAACTGAAAGCAAAACAAAACAAACAAGGGGTTTATAATCACCTCCATTTAACATTGGGAGTGACAAAAAAAAAGAAGGGAAAAAAAGAAAAATTGGCAGCATCTAAGTGCTACTGAAAGCCTCAGCTGCTTGTTGGCATTCCCCGTTTTGTTCTATTTTCTTATTTATTCCCTTCCTCATACAACCCTCCCCTTTCTCCCCTTCCTGGTGCCTGAGAACTGTCTGCATGGTGATAGTTTTCAATACCACTCACCCAAATCATTTAACCGTGGGTTTTAACCTCTGGTTTCTAGCAGCTTGGTGCACCATTAAATCAGTCGTCTTGTCGGAGAACTAGAAAAGGAGTTGGAGGGCTATTAAATTCAAAATAATTGTTTTAGAAATGGTGACTGCATGCTGTACTACTCACTAGAGCAGTCATAGTTAAAAGAACATTAATCTACTTTTGCTCTGAAACCAAGTGTTGTGCAGAACTTTGTAACTTGGCATATTCCATTACCCAGGCCTTGCACTAGATAAGAGCTTCCTGTAAGAGAGG